>JAKOGI010001027.1:326301-328801 GCA_029747015.1 Carnegiea gigantea | reverse complement strand
AAACACGTCAATACTGCCCACTAGGATATCTCCGCTACACTAAATAGGCTACGTGTTAGCGATAAAAATGAATTAGAATTTTCGGGATGTAAGAGAGTGGTACGAAGCTTTAGGTTCAATCCTAGCAGCTCACTTTGGGGCTATTCACTCCAAAGGATAGCCTAAAACCTTGTAGACATAGGTACAAATGGAGTATGAGTGGACTGTGGATAGAGGGATTGTATATCTCCATAAGTGTCATTATGCATCTAACATACCTCTTCAACATGTTGTGTGGTTACTTGATGTGTTGATGTGTGATCAGAGTGGTTAAATATTGTACACTACGTTTGTGATGGAAATAGTAGGCACACGACTAAAACTATATGCAGTATGAAATTTAGATATATGATTAGAAATTCAAAGATGAGGATATATATAACTCACCTTTAAGCAAGGGCTGCTTAGTGATTTCCCTATCATGAGCGATAATTAGGGGTGCGTATTTGACCTTTGTAGGCTTGTATTCAAAGGTGATTTTGGATGTTGAACTTGACTATTGCAGTGTTGAGTTGAAAATACTATACTACGTAAGAAGTGAACCTAAGGTGTTCAGGAGGACTTGTAACTATTGTGGCATGTTACAGTAGGGCCCATAACCGTCTTTATACTTTCTTTGACCTACTGCTTTCTCTACCTTACTAGCCTTCAAAGTCTTCAACCTTTTTGATCTATTATTTCTCACCTTACTTGGATAACTTCCTTCTAACCATATTAAACGCCTATTGGGAATAACATTTGCTGCCTTGTCATTGGTATCTTTGTCTTTCCCGTAAATTGTACCTTACACTTCTTTAGAACTTTGTGATCCCTTGCTTTTATTCATCTAGTTGTTGCTTTCACTTTGTGATCTTATACGTCCACTTGATTCTCATGTTTGTTATATTGATACAACTACCTCTATTCTTCTATTATCTCTTAAAATTCTTTCCAGTTGTTTTTCTCGATGATGATCTCATCTCATTAATTGATTTCTCTACTTCTAGGATGAGTATACTTACTAAATTTGTTGATCCTATAGTGAGCTTTGAATTTGTTTGGAGTTCCTTGTGTTTCCTTTGGAGTTATGTTCACTTGGTGACTCCCAAGTTATAACCAAGTGCTTCTTGTTAAGGACAACTGTTATTATGTTTTGTTGATCTCTTCGTCGTTCGATAGAAAATTTCAATTTCACTTATGAACATAAATATCGCCTTGTACTAATCTCAGCTTTGTGATCTTACATATTCAATTTTGACTTGTTTGCTTGCTATATTTAGTCTTACATTCTCATATTTTTAATCGATTCTTGTACTTAATAAATGTATGCCATCATCACTTAAGATGACTTCTTTTGCTCTCCGAAATCCTTAGTCTTATCTTGTTACTTTCTTTCATTGTTTGTTTATTTGCACAAGCATTCCTTTGTATGCATTTATAGGATACTATATTCTTCTGGAATTTCTAAATGCTTGAGATTGACATTTATATCTTTCTTTTGGCACGCTTACTCTAGGGACCCTTAAGTTATTGCTATTAGACACTAATGATCTTTCCTCTCGGTTGCAAATACCTTTTGGTCATTTTTCTTGCAACTACTTGAGCTTATATCCTTCCTTTTTGTTATCACTTTGTAACTCAAAGCTAGCCTTTATAGCCTATATGATTCTTAGCATTCTCCTTCTTATGACAAACTTAAGATTAGAATGGATTTTAAAAGTGAGTTATAATGTTCTGATATATCATGCTGTGAGCTTATCGAGAATTTTCATTATTACTGATGCAATAGGGTTCTTTTACATTATTTATATTTTAAGGTTATACATAGGTGTCACACCATTAGGTGATCTCATTGTGATTAACATGTTCATGAAGCTTGTGAGTGAAATCATTGGAGAACTGATTAGGAAAAGCAATAAGAAACTATGAAGATGGACTTTAGTGTGGAGATGACTATTTTAGTGATCTATTGGGATATCTATTTTGGCTACAATTTCAAAGTTCGTCTATCAAGGAGAACTATATTTTTGGGTATCATCATCTTAATTGAGCTTTGGTTAGCCAGTTTGGCTTTTGGGAAACAGCATTATGACTGCTTAAAGAACACTTGGAGGAAGAAAAAAATATATGTTTAGGATAAGAGAGGAAACTATTGTATTGCATGTGATTCTAGGATTATATATAAGAGTTAACTGAGTTAAGGATTTTATAATGAACTAAGGGTGCTTGAGATAAGTTACTTGCAAAGCCATAAATCTTAATGAGTATATTTTGGTGGGCTAAGAGTGTAGGACAATATAATCCACCTATTAGTAGGGATTAAGTAGTGAGCTAAGGATAGACACTCATGCAATTAGTAAAGTGGGACCAGAGTATGAAGTCATGTACCTTTGAAGGTACCACCAACCAAGAGAGTTACAAATTGTAGATTTATCCATAAGTTAAAACCAAGCATCACTTGCTACCCCTGTGCCTTTTGTTT
>JAKOGI010001027.1:283801-321301 GCA_029747015.1 Carnegiea gigantea | reverse complement strand
TATCTCAGCCATTTTGAAGGCCAACAAGTTTGCTTATTAATCTAACTAATTACCATGATTAAGCTTAACTATGGTTAGCCCAAAAGATTACTTTACTAGTTAAAAACTCAACCAAATAGAGTTAGATTAGTCAACAAAACTCCACACAATCTAAAACTCCATTTTCTCTGTTCTCTCCTTTCCATTTTCTGACCAGCTCTGGTGATCTCTGAACCCCCCAGCATCCTACTACCCCTAGCCACCATCCTCTATCATCAAAACCACTAAACAACACCTCTATCTCTACCGATCTTCAAGCAAAGTGAGTAATCTTGAAACTTGATCTTATTGGTTTTGCTTTATATTTCAGTTTTGATTCTTGTTTTGATGTTTGTGATCATTGATCATGTTATTTTGATAAGAAATAAGAGTAATTTTGGTGTTGATCATGGTGGAGTTGAGATTGGATCATGCTAGGGTTAGGGTTAATCCTTAATCATGCAAGCTTGATGTTAAAGTATTGGATTTTGATCATTTTAACTTTGATTTGATCATCTTCTAATCTATTGGTGTTTATGATGATGTTTTTGGTGATTTCAAATGAGTTGGAGTGAGTCCAATTTGGCCATAACTTAGGGTTGTGGCAAGTAATGTATGGTTTAGATTAAACTTGCATTAAGCTTGGTTTTGGTGTGTATTTGATTAAAAAATGATCTTTATTGGATATGATTATGAAGTGAATTTGAGTGTGGTAATTTTGTATGATGTGGGAATGGACCAAAGCTTGTTTACATGCTTTTAAAGAATGGTTTAAGTTGAGGATTTGTGTAAAACAAAGAGGGAAAACTAAAACAGTGAGGGCTGGAAATTTCAGGAAAATAGGACAGAGTCCACGATTAAACTGGTTATGATCAGAAACTTATGATTTTTGGTGGGTAGATAGGTCAGTGTGTTATCTTTCAAATTCTGTTTGAATCGCCTTAATCCGAGGTCTATGGAAAAACTTATGGTCGTTTTACCAAAACTGTACAGAATGAACCAAACCTAACATGCTTGTGTTCTAGCCTCATTTTTGGAATTCTATTATGGGAAATAAACTTGGTGTTCTAAATGAAAGATTTTTGGGACTTCCTAAGCTTTCTATAATGGGATTTTGGGTCTCAATCAGAGGTCAAATAATTAAGTTATGAGTCATTTTTTTTAAGCCTTTGTTATGCTTTTACTTCTCTTTTACTAAATTATTAGGTATGAAATAAATATTTTTGCTGACCGTACATTTCTACAACGATAGTTTTGTACAGAATCAGGGCCTAATCTATCATTTCTTTCATTTTGTGCATAATGTTATTCAGTGAGCTTACATTTAAAAATTTCAGGTACGTTCATTGTCTGTATCTTTAGAAATCAGTACGTATTTATCAAAATTATAATGTTTTGGTAAGTACATCAATGAATCAGTTTAATCAGTGATTTATCATATATTTAGTGACCCCATTAGTTATTAGTTATAGGGCATAGCCCATCAGTTACCCGTGCGTCTTCAGGCCAGTTCCCGATCGGTTTGGCAGGTGTACACCTATCTTCAGATCGTAACAGTTACCAGGGGTTCACTATCAGATAATAATTGACAATGCAGTTTCATATTTATCTCATTTCCTGTGTTTAATTAAAAATAAATTGTAATACAAGTCCAACCAGTTTTTTTCCCATGAATGTTTAACAATACAGGAATGCATGTATTGAGCTTCAGCTCACAATTCAAAATGTTTTCATGTTTTGTATCAGGAAAGTGTTCAGTGAATCGCCCCATGCCGGGAATTCTGTATAGAATAGTGGTGTATTATTGTTGAGATGTTATGATACCATACTGTGATATATTTTGGTGTTGAGACTATGAATTTTATCAGAACTCTACATTTTGGTGTAATCCTTGAGATGTTGAATGGTTTTGATGTTAGAACAATTTGTATATTTATCTAAATGATCTGATAGGTTGTTATGATGTGAATGCCTTTGATGGTAAACATTGATTATTACGGATAAGTTTATTCATGTACAGGCAAAGCTTTGTCCTTGTTGGACGGCAGTAATGCCTAATCATTTGGGTTATCATTTCAAATTGGAGAAACTAATGAAAGAAATGAAAATAGTGATTTACTTACATTTGGGGCATTACAGATTTGCTATCAGAGCTATTTTGGATTTTCTTTGTGGAATGTGGAGTTTAGAAATAAGAAGGTGAGAATGGTTGGTAATGAAGGCCATTATATACTGCTAGCATGATATTAGAAGTATAGTAGCGATATTAGAAATGTAGGTTGCTTACATTTGTATGTTCGTTAATTATGGTTATGTATGCCTCTTATATATGTCTTTTCTTTGTTAAATGGACCCTTATGGTGTTAACATGATGTCGGGTGCATCTATGGCTGCTCATATCACACTACTGCATGCTAGTATAGAGGCTCATGCACAGGACCCTTTTTTTGAGTTTCACGGTATTACGGTCCGTGCATATAGACTGCTCTGGTCCTTACCCGCAGTTCATCCGTGAGTGGAGTTTAGGGTCCGTTATTATCACCATATGGTAACAGGGAACCCAGGTTGGGACCAACCTAGGTTTCAGGCTCAGGGAGTTTGAGCTACTATCGCTACAGAGTTGTTACTGAGGGAGGAGTTTGAGCAGGGGGGATTACCATGGAGACTCTACAGCATATCTTTCCGTTACATCAGACACATCCCTCGCCTATAGGCCTAGCACCAGCACAGGGACCACCCTCCCCGCTCGTACCAGGTAACCTACTGATGTCTGACAGTCCTGGGGAGGCTCATGTGGTGATAGACCTTCCTGATATACCAGAGATAGTAGTGGTTACTGAGGACGAGGGACATCAGCATGAGGAGGATGATCTCGAGGAGGATCAGGATATTGACGAGGCGGTGGTAGAGCAGCAGTGGGATCAGGAGATTGATGGGATGATAGTGGAGCAATAGGTTGAGCAGAAGGTTGGTGATGCCGAGTCAGAGGCATCGACTAGTAGCTTCAATTCAAGCGAAGAGCTTGATGATGAGTCCGACCCGGATTACAATCCATCTAGGGATCGTTAGGTAGTTCTAGGGGTTGGCGTTAGTAGTTTTCTTTTGAGCCCTGTTTGTTTATAGCATGGTCAGTTTGGATGGATGTGTTTTGTATAGGATATGACATTATATATAGTTAGTCCAATCCTCTCCGACCGAGATGACATGGCCCGTATCTCTTTTTGGTCATGTGGCGGACCTAGTGTCTAAGGGATGTTAGTGTTTGGGGTTGAGTTAGGAGTCAAAACTGACTTTGGCTAGTCAGTTAGATGCAATATGTTTTGCTAATCATGTGTATAAATAGACAGTTATGTATGTAAATAAGTAGTTATGAAATGATATAATGAAGCTCTAGGTTTGTTTTTAATAATATTTGAGTTATATTAAATGTGCTTGTTAGGCATGCTTATCTTATATATTTGAGTATTCCAGTGATTGAATTGTCTCGTTTAATGTATGATCAGAATGTCTGAATCAGTGCATAATAATGCAGAGGTTCATATAGAGGAAATTTCAGATCATGGCCAGGGATCGGGTGATCAAGCCTCCCATCATGTGCCACCAAATTTTGGTCAAATGCCACCGATTCCTTCTGAGTTAGCTAATAACATTGGGGACCCGAACTGCTGGCCGGCTTTAGTAGCTAAATTGATGAAGCAGATTCCCGAGGTATCTACTGAAACCTCTCCTAAAAAGGATATATTAACGGATGGGGTAGCATGGTGCAACCCTAAAGTTTATGATGGAACTTATGATCTAGTAGTATTGGAGGAATGGATAAGGGGGATGGAGAAAATCTTTACAGTGGTAGAAGTGCCAAAAGAAACAAAAGTAAACATTGGGATGTATTATTTGACCAGTGAGTTGACATTTGGTGGAATATTGTTAAGGATAAGCTCGTAGGGCCTGAATTCACCTAGAATAAATTCCTGAGTGAGTTGAGGGCAAAATTCTACCCAGTTGTGGTCCAAAGACAAAAGGAGAAAGAGTTTATGGAGCTGAAGATGAGTGGCACCATGGCTATGATGCAGTAAGCCAGTAAGTTCAAATAATTATCTAGGTTTGTTTCTGAGTTTGTATCATCTGAAATGTTGAAGATGAGAAGGTTTAAAGAGGGTTTGCCCTTCTATATTCGGAATTAGTTAGTTAGGCAACCAATTTTGAATCACCAACAACTATATGAGGGAGCGGCTGAAGTGGAATGAGTAAAGACAGAGTTGAGAGTACTGAATCCAATCAACCACAAGAGAAAGGGATTGGAGTGAGGAACTCCGAGTGAGAGTGTGAACCAGAAGAAACCTACTCCTGCTCCCCCCAAGAGCCATCCTGCAGGCTTGACAGCGCCCTGTGCGAAATGCGGCAGAACAAATCACACAAACCTTGAATGTCGAGTAGGAACTAATAAGTGCATGTGGGGTGGAAGCCCTGAACACCTGATTGCTACATGCCCCCAAAGGATGAAGGCTGTAGACAAAGGAGCAGCAAAACCCTTGGCCCCACCTCGCTAAGGAGCCCCACCACTAAGGCCTGTAGCAGTAGGATGGGCATATGTAATGAGCAAAAAGGAAGCTTCTACCTCTGGTATGGTAGTCACTAGAACTCTCTTTTTAAATTCAAAGCTATTTTGTGTATTTTTGATTCATGTGCTACTTATTCATTTATATCCACCCGATCTGCCATGCAATTGAACCTGGAAGATAGGAGGATGGAAACCAATTATAGGATCAAGCTACTCAATGATTGTATGATTAAATACCTTATCTCCTATACACTTGTTCCCATTACCATTGGTGGAACCACCTTCCCTGTAGATTTGATTCAATTTAATTTGTCTGATTTTGACATCATTCTAGGAATGAATTAGTTGCACATCTATGGAGCTAAGATTGACTGTGAGGATCTTAAGGTTATTTTGAAAGATGAAAAAGGGAAAGAAGTATTATTCTATGGGCAGAGAGAGGAAAAATCCTATCCCTTGATTTCCGCTATGAAAGCAAGTAAGCTATTATGTCAAGGGTGTATGGGATATTGGTGTTACGCTATTGACACCCAAGCAAAAGAAGAGAAAGTTGAAAATATTCCTGTAGTCTATGAATTTGAGGATGTTTTCCCTAAAGAGTTACCAAGATTACCCCCACAGAGGGACATTGATTTTGGAATTGAATTAATCCCTGATGCCCAACTTATTTCCAAAACCCCATATCGTATGGCCCTAACTAAGCTTAAGGAACTGAAGCTTCAATTAGATGAACTGTTGCAGAAAGGCTTTATTAGGCTAAGTGTGTCACCATGGTGTGCCTCAGTGTTGTTTGTAAAGAAAAAGGATGGAACTTTAAGGCTGTGTATTGACTACAGAGAGTTGAACAAGATCACCATCAAAAATGAATATCCTTTGCTGTGAATCAATGACTTGTTTGATCAATTGCAAGGAGCAGGAGTCTTCTCTAAGATTGATTTGCAATCAGGGTATCACCAACTTAGGATTAAACCTGAAGACATCCCCAAGATTGCGTTTAGAACTAGGTATGGTCACTATGAGTTTATGGTGATGCCATTTGGTCTCACCAATGCTCCCGCAGTCTTCATGGATCTTATGAACAAAGTCTTCAGATGCTACCTAAACAAATTTATGGTGGTGTTCATAGGTGACATTCTTATCTATTCTAGGGATAGAGATGAACATGCTGATCATTTGAGGATGGTGTTACAAACACTAAGGGAGCATAAACTTTATGGCAAATTAAAGAAGTGCGAGTTTTGGTTGGAAGAAGTGGTGTTCTTGGGACATGTAGTTACAAAAGAAAGAATCAAAGTTGACCTCCAGAAGGTGAAGGCAATCACGGAATGGTCAAGGTCTACTAACATCACTCAGATTAGAAGCTTGTTGGGTTTAGCAGGTTATTATCGAAGGTTCGTCAAGGACTTTTCAAAACTAGCTTCACCCATGATCAATCTGTTAAAGAAAGCGAACAAGTTTGAGTAGACCGAAAAATATGAGAAAGCTTTTCAAGAGCTAAGGCAGCGATTAACTACTGCCCCTATCTTAACACTGCCAATGGAAGGTAAGGAGTATACCGTTTATAGTGATGCTTCAAAGAATGAATTGAGGTGTGTTCTGATGCGAGAAGATAAGGTAGTAGCCTATGCCTCTCGACAGCTCAAGCCCTATGAGAAAAACTATCCCACCCATGACTTGGAGTTAGCAGCCGTGGTCTTTGCGCTGAAAATTTGAAGACATTACTTATATAGAGTACCATGCAAGATTTATACTGATCATCAAAGTTTGAAGTATATCTTCACTCAGAAGGAACTCAACTTGAGCTAACGGCATTGGCTTGAGCTGCTTAAGAATTATGATTTACAAATTCAATATCATCTAAGAAAAGCAAATGTTGTAATAGATGTCCTGAGTAGGAAAGCGCAACATAGCTCAAATACTACGATGATTACTCAGTTGAGCCTCTTGAAAGAACTTGAGAATTCAACTAGTGTCCCATGGGCAAGCACCTGTTCAATTATCAGCACTTACCTTACAGCCTTCCATAGTGAAGAAGATTTGAGTGAACCAAGAAAGTGATCCTCAACTCCAAAGAATAAAGAAAAATTTAGAGAAAGGAAAGTCTTCCGGGATTGTAGTACATAAGGATGGGACCCTGCGATTCTAGAATTGCCTATGCATGACCCGAAGTGAGGAATTAAGGAAACAGATCCTAGATGAGGCTCACAATGCTCGCTACTCGGTGCATCCAGGAGGCACCAAGATGTACAGAGATTTAAGGCAATACTTCTGGTGGAATAACATGAAAAAGGAGGTTGCATAATACATAGACAAGTGTCTGACCTGCCAGAAAGTTAAAGCAGAGCATCAACGTCCCGTGGGTGAATTACGACCCCTCGAAATTCCCACTTGGAAGTGGGATTCTATCTTAATGGACTTTGTTATGGGTTTACCCCTTTCTGCCTCGAAGAAGAATGCTATCTGGGTTGTAGTCGATCGGCTCACCAAGTCGACCCATTTTCTGCTAATGAAAGACACCTAAGGAGTTGAAAAGGTAGCCTAATTGTATCTTAAAGAGATAGTTCGACTACACGGAATCCCTTAGATATAGTATTAGATAGGGATCAAAGATTCCAAGCCCGTTTTTGGCAAGCACTTCAAAAGGCCTTTGAGACTAAATTGAACTTTAGTAGCTCTTATCACCCTGAGACAGATGGGCAAACAGAAAGAGTGAATCAAATTCTAGAGGATATGTTAAGAGCTTGTGTATTAGAGTTCTAAGAGAAATGGAAAGATGATTTACCTTTGGTGGAGTTTTCCTATAACAATAACTATCAGTCGACCATTAGAATGGTCCGGTTTGAGGCTCTATATGGGAGAAAATATAGATTTGGATGAGGCATTGATTTTAGGCTCTGAAATGATTCGAAAAACTATGGAAACAATAAGAAGGATTCGGCAGTATATTAGGGTTGGTCAGAGTCGGCAAAAGAGTTATGTGGACAAAAGAAGGAGGCCTTTGCAGTTTCAAGTAGGCGATAAAGTTTCTCCAAAAGTATCGCCAACTAAGGGTATTAAGAGGTTTGGGGTACGAGGCAAATTGAATCCAAGATATATTGAACCTTATGAAATCATTAGAAAGTTAAATCCCGTAGCTTATCATCTGGATCTGCAGGTAGAACTAGAATGGATAGTGTATTTCACATCTCTCAGCTTAGAAAGTATACCCCATATCCAAAAGCACACCATTGTATCTGAACCTATTGAAATCACAGCAAATTTAGTATATAAAGAGCAACCAATCCAAATACTAGATCGTAGGATTGAGCAGTTGCGCAACAAGCAGATGCCTCTAGTCAAAGTGTTATGGTCAAATCATACCTCCCCAGAAGCTACTTGGGAGACTGAAGAGGAAATGAAAGGCAAATATCCACAATTATTTGAGGTAATCTTGTATTACACGGAAAAGTCATAAGTTTCGAGGGCGAGACTCTTTAAGGGGCGAAGGTTGTAATATCCCAAGCCTAAAATTACTTAATTATGTTTATTTATTTAATTACCTTATGTTCATAATTTTTTTCTCATATTTATTTATCGCATTTATTCACCCCGGTGGAAAAAAATTTATTTGGGTCCTCACTTGACAATTCGAATTTTATTTGTTTATTTAATTGATTAACGAAAACATTGAAAGAATTGATAATAGGCTTAACAAGTTTAATCTAAGTAATTTATTTTGTTTTCCGTAACATTACAAAGATTTAATTTTAGTTTCGTAAAAACGTTATCGTTACGAAGCGTTTTATTCCCGAACCCAACTTATTTCGGCCGTTTTGAAGCCCAATAAGTTTGCTTATTATTCTAACTAATTACCATAATTAAGCTTAACCACGGTTAGCCCAAAAGGTTACTTTACTAGTGAAAAACTCAGCCAAAGAGAGTTAGATTAGTCAACAAAACACAACACAATCCAAAACTCTATTTTCTCTCTCCTCTTCCCCCCCCAGGCAGCAGCACAGCCCTCTACCTGGCTGATTTGCAGCTAGTTTTCTGGCCAGCTCCAGTGATCTCCGGCCCCCCTGACATCCTTCTACCCCTAGCCACCATCCTTCATTATCAAAACCACTAAACAACACCTTCATCTCTACTTATCTTCAAGCAAAGTGAGTAATCTTGAAACTTGATCTTATTGGTTTTGCTTTTTATTTCAGTTTTGATTCTTGTTTTGATGTCTGTGATCCTTGATCATGTTATTTTGATAAGAAATGAGAGTTATTTTGGTATTGATCATGGTGGAGTTGAGGTTGGATCATGCTAGGGTTAGGGTTAATCCTTAATCATGCAAGGTTGATGTTAAAGTGTTGGATTTTCATTGTTTTATCTTTGATTTGGTCATTTTCTAATCTATTGGTGTTTATGATGACATTTTTGGTGATTTTCAATGAGTTGGAGTGAGTCCAAGTTGGCCATAAACTAGGGTTGTGGCAAGTAATGTATGGTTTGGATTAAACTGGCATTAAGCTTGGTTTAGGTTTGTATTTGATTGAAAAATAATTTTATTGGATATGATTATGAAGTGAATTTGAGTGTGGTGATTTTGTATGATGTGGGAATGGACCAAAGCTTGTTTACATGCTTTTAAGGAATGGTTTAAGTTGAGGATTTGTGTAAAACAAATAGGAAAAACTAAAACAGTGAGGGCTAGACATTTCAAGAAAATAGGATAGAGTTCACGATTAAACTAGTAAACTGGTAATGATTGACCTGTTGAAAATTTATGATTTTTAGTGGGTAAATCATTCAGTGTGTTAGCTTTCAAATTCCGTTTGAATCGCCTTAATCTGAGGTCTGTGAAAAAAGTTATGGTTGTTTTACCAAAACTGTGCAGAATGAACCAAAACTGACGTGCTTGTGTTCTAGCCTCATTTTTGGAATTCTATTGTGGGAATTAAACTTGGTGTTCTAAATGAAAGATTTTCAGGACTTCCTAAGATTTCTATATTGGGGTTTTGAGTCTCAATCAGAGGTCCGATGATTAAGTTATGAGTCATTCTTTCTAAGCCTCTGTTATGATTTTACTTCTCTTTTACTAAATTATTAGCTATGAAATAAATATTGTTGCTAACCATACGTTCCTAAAACGATAATTTTGTATAGAATTAGGGCCTAATCTATCATTTCTTTCATTTTCTGCATAATATTATTCGTTGAGCTTACATTTAAAAATTTCAGGTACGTTCATTGTCTGTATCTTTAGAAATGAGCACGTATTTATCAAAATTATAATGTTTTGATAAGTACGTCAATGAGTTTCATCAGCAATTTATCATATAATTAGTGACCCCATTAGTTATCAGTTATAGGGCATAACCCTTCAGCTACTCATGCGGCTTCAGGCTAGGTTCCGAGCGACTTGGCAGGTGTACATCTATCTTCAGATCGTAATAGTTACCAAGGGTTCACTATCAGATAATAATTGACAACGCAGTTTCATATTCATCTCATTCCCTGTGTTTAATTAGAAATGAATTGCAATACGGGCCTAACTAGTTTTTTTTCCATGAATGTTTAACAATACAGGAATGCATGTATTGAACTTTGGCTCACAGTTTGAAATGTTTTCATGTTTTGTATTCGGAAAGTGTTCAGTGAATCGCCCTCAAGCGGGCAGGACGGCTGAAGATGATAAGTGGGTCGGAAAGTATATATGGAATAGTGGTGTATTATCATTGAGATGTTATGACACCATATTGTGATATATTTTGGTGTTGAGACTGTGTATGTTATTAGAATTCTATATTTTGGTGTAATCCCTCAGATGTTGAATGGTTTCGATGTTAGAATAATTTCTATATTTATCTAAATGATCTGATGGGTTGTGATGGTGTGAATACCTTTCATGGTAAACATTCATTATTATGGATAAATTTATCATGTACAAGCAAAGTCTTGTCCTTGTTGGACGGCGGTAACGCCTAATCATTTGGGTTATCATTTCTAATTGGGGAAACTGACGAAAGAAATGCAAACAGTGATTTACGTACATTTGTTGCCTTACACACTGTCTATCCTTGTTCAATAATTCGTGCGCAATCACCAAGCAATAAGATGCTACGCTTTCGAGCTAAGGCATGTCCTAAACTTCCAGCAGTGGTATCAAAACCATTGTTGGTTAGTTTTGACCCCGATTGATCGACCCATATTTCTTTCAATGATTAGTTCATTTGATTCCGCAATTATTCAACTTTAATCTATGCTTAGCATGTTTCAATGCTAATTGCGCGATTGTGTTTCACAATTCATGCTAAGCAAAAGCATGATTTTGTATGCTCAATTGTTAATGAACGCTGACCCTAAAATCGACTCTCTACCTGGGTTCAAGCACCCAAGCTGGGTTTAGGAGCTCACCTTAACGACGCCATGGATCTTCCTTGCACTCTCAACTCACCACCTATGCCACCAATTGGTGGCTACTATGGTGGCCATCCTAGCATGCCTCAGTCGCCTGTAGCGGCGGTGGACCTATTATGGCCACCATATAAACCATCGTCACCTTAATAGTGGAGAAGCAAGGCCTATGTGGCCCAGGAGACCGAGACCTCCCTCACAGTCACACCCAAATATAAATAAAAAAGGAGAGAGTCGAGGGGTAATAAACATACCATGAAGCCCATCAGATCTGCCACAGAGGGTTCGTGCCTGTCCGTCACTTATCGTCGATGAAGACAACTATGGTTGCTTTCTTCCTCCTAAACAACCACAACACTCGTCGATCAACGAGCTCCCAGTTAAAACCACACAAAACACCATCGAGGCAGCACGTAAATACACGCATCATCGTCACAATGGTGCATGACACGAGTGGACGATGCTCGTCAACTCGTCGATGGCTAATCTACTCATTGATATTGTGTTTTAGTTGGATTGGCGAGTCAGTGAAGCCTTGGACTTCATTTAGGCGGTGGTGGGGTTGCAGGGTCATCACTTTGGTCGTTGTAGTGGCGGTTTTGGAGGAACCCTAGGACTGAGAGGGGTGATGGTGTGTTGTGAGCAAGGGTGGAAGAGCCTGGTGAGAGGCCGAGAGGTGTCAAAGAAGAATAGGGGGTTATAGAGACAGTTTGGAGGTTTTCAGAGAAGACAGAGAAAGGAGAAGCCAATAAAGAGGGGGGTTCATCGGTTTTAGTAGCGGTTTATTCAATTTTTTTTAGATTGCGGTTGAATATATTGTTTAAATTCTGATTTAACTTAAAATTATTATCAAGGTTATTGTTCAAGGCATGTTAATATTTTTTAGTTGAATTATGTTTTTAACTATATACAAGTTCAGGTGATATGAAGTATATAATTCTTTAGTTGAATTTAAAATTTTGAATTAGTTTCAATTTTAAATGCATGAACTTGTTATTAAAAAGATTAATATGTTCAATGTAAAAATGTCGATTATCACATGCTAAATTGTTATATAAATGTGTTTTATATAACCAAAAACAATGACATTGCATGTTAAGTGATTTATCTATTGAATTGAAAATATATGAATTTGTTTCATCCATAAAATTAGTATGTATTACGTAAATTTATTTGACACAAATTCAATAAATATCTATGTGATATTTAGATTGATGTTAATCCCCCTTGCTCCATAAATGAATATGTCTCATAGGTTGTGTTTTATAAGTTATATTATATAAATATGTTTTATATGAAATTGGGTTACATGAATATGTTTTATGATAATATTTTTTATTTACTTTTATATAAATGCTTTGTTTCATGTTACAACGAAGTTTCACACAAAAAGGTTTCATACCATTACTTGGATATAGCATATTTGACCACTTTATGAATTTGTTTCATGAAATTTAAGTTCGTAACATTATATGAATGCGTTCTATTAATAATTTGCGAGTAGTATTTGAATTCATGTTTTGAGAAGTTTTACTTGAATTCATTTCATTTTATTTACATTCATGATTTTATATGGATGTGTTTTATATAATTACTTACGATTATTATTTGAATATATTTCATGTTCCAATTATGTTATATAAATATATTGCATATAATATTTTGTCACATGCATATGTTTCGTGTCAATCATCAATTAGTGATATTATATAAGTGTGTTTTATATAATTACATAAGCTTTTTTTTAGCACTTTTTTCTTGCCCAAGTAAATGAATTCATTTCATGTTTCCTACCAATTATGTAGTTTAGCAACATTTTATGAATTCGTTTCATGACATCTAAATTCATAAAATTATAAATATATTTTGTAATTTACGAATGACATTTGCATAGGTTTCATGATTATCATATAAATGCGTTTTATACTATAAGGGCCAAGAACTTTTTTCACATGTCATTATTCAAATATGTTTGCAATATCGTTTCATTTTATTATGTAAATATGTTTTATATAATAATATGAATTTTCTGGTTGAAATGTTATTTAATAGAGTCTTGAATGGCATATTTATAATTTTATAAATTCGTTTTATATGACATAACCTCAAGTAAATTTGTTTTAAATGATTAAGTTGAATATCCTTGTGATATTTCTAATTGTGTTAATTAGTTTAACAATTGAGCACTCCATAAGTTTTGTTTTACGAAAAAAGTGATAATTAAATTATAAAAACTTCTAATTTGTGTCTGTATGTGATCATTATGAGTTTGACAAAATTTTAGATCATACGACATGAATGATGATAATTCAATTATTTGAAAATACGCCTAATGTCTATTTTTAAAATGTATATTTCCAGATATGACATTTAAAATATGATTGGTGATTTCTCTACCAATGAAGAGACCGATAACATTAACTATGACATATAGTGTCAGAAGATTTAGTTTCTTCTGAACAAGCGTGAAGTGTTAGGATACTTAATGACTTTTAGGCCTCCTAGAATGGCAAAAATGGTACTGCTAGTGAGCAGTATCAAGAGAAACTAAGGAAATACCAAAAATGGTTTGAGAACGAATTGATCAATATGCTATACTATGTTGTATTGTATTAATGACGATCATGTGTACGAATTAAAAGTTGTACCACTGTTGAGTACATTTCGGATTAGCTTAGCATCAGGTTCAACCAGACTCATTACCTCGTGAAGTTTCGAACCTAAGGGTGGTATTGCCAAATGGAAAAAGGCTAAGGGAAATAGAGAGATAAATATAGCACGTGTGAGATGCTATAGCTGTGGAAGTAAGGGACCTTATGCTCAGGGTTATCCTAAGTCGATTAAGGTATCTTCTTTCATAGTTGCTCCTAAATAATATCTGTGCTCATCAGTTTCCAACTATGATCCTAGTGGATGTAGACATGGGAGCAATTAAGCACATACACTACAAGAAAAAGACCAAATAAAGACGGAATCAGCGACGAAACACGGTTCATCAGCAACAGAATTTTAACATCAGCGACGGAATTGGCAACAGAGTACGACTGTCAGATTTTCGCTCGTTCCTGAGTACCCAACTTTTTTTAGCAGGGGAAATTGGCGGGGCAGGGGTGGCGACGGAACGGACCATCCGTCGCCATAAGCGATGGAATCAACAACGGAAATTCCGTCGCTGATGGCGACGGATGGTTCATTCTGTCGCCACCCTTGCCCCAAAAAAAAATTTTTTTCCTCAATCCGTTGCCATTCCGTCGCTGGGTTTTTCATTTTTTTAAAAATAAAATCGCTTGTTTTGGATCATATCCGTACATATATTTCAATCCTTTCAAAAAATTTACAAGATCTTCGCACTCAATCAACATCCAATGGCTTCGAATATGATTTCATTCAAAGCATTCTCAACAATTTCAAGCCACACAAAGGTGGAATATCACATCCAGTCCAACACTTCCAACCAGGTTTTCAATTCACAAACCACAAGTTCTAAACAAAGTCTCTACATATTACAAACCACAAATCCAGACAAACCAAAAGCTGCTAGTAATTAAGAATGAAGTTATATATATATGTTTGCAGAAGAGGGAGAAGCAAGTGCCAAATAAGAGGGGAGTGAATAAGCACCAGGGGGAGGGGAGTGAAATAAGTAGAAAGGGGAGGGGAGCCAAGCAGCAAGAGATGTACTTCGTAAAAAACCGAGCAGAAGAGCCACCAGTTGAAGGAAAACTGCAACCAACTCAATCATCAAAGTGAAGTTCATCCTCTTCCTCTTCCTCTTCCACTGCCTCGCCCTCTTCCTCATTATGTTGCAAGTGATGAGTAAATGGTAGCTGAGATCCCGAGCCAGACGCCTGTTGTATTTGAAAGAAAACTTGGAGGCACTGATTGATGCTCATCATTTGTTGGCTCAGTTGTTGGTTGCTTTGGGTGAGCAATTTGTTGGATTCCTCTAGTTGCTTACATTTCTCCATAAGCAACCGGTAGGTTTCAGCTTGTGAAGTTAGCTCACCCCCCAAGTTGGTTGCTACACCCCCCAAGTCATTGAGCTCTTGTTGCGATGGCGTAGAACCGGTACCTGTTGATAGGTATTTCAGTGAAGTACGCATTAGTATTGCAATTAAGTAAATTCAATGTACAACCATATTCGTTAAAACTTTAATATAAAAACTGTACCGGATCTTTGACTGGGACTGAAGTAACCAGATTTCCTAATGTTGACAGCCTCGTCACCAATGCATAAATACGACCCTTCTTGTTCTTGAACATCTTCACCCACAACTCATTTGGGTTTGGAAATGGCTGGTTTGGATCTTGAGAAGTGCCATTCCCGGTCCCTTAAGAGTTGATAACATTTTGAAAACCACATTCAAAGGATTCCTACAATACTGCAACATGCGCACGAAATCATGTATACTATAATTACTGAAAATAAAGTATACAAGTTCATGTTGAACTACCAATGAAGATTGAGAATAGCTAGTTGCTTACATATGTTTGTTGTGATTTCTTATCAACCTAAGGGGCATCTTCTTTACCATGGAGTTTGTGAGTGCACCCAAATAATTCAATAATGGTGGGCTCCGTCCCAAGTTGCTCCCTCTATGTACGTGCCAGAAAGAATGATGTCAAGCACAACACAAAATACAGTATTAAACTTAAACAAATATATAGTAAACATTAATTCATTTACCAGACGCCGCCTATGCTCATGCATAGGGATCGAGCCACAAGTGTGGAGAGATAGGCCACCACTTTTTAGAGTTCCCAGTCGGTTTTTTTGGGTTATTTCACGCAATTTCTTGTAATGTTCATTCGCCCAGTGCTTTGGAGTCCCTCCCATTGAACATCACTGAGCCAAACAGGCTTCTTGTTATGCTTCCTTACTTTGCTAAAGAAGTCTCTCAAGCGTGCATTGCCTCGGTTTTCAAATTCCTTCTTATACGGTCCTCATGGACCGGATCCCAAGTAAACCACTTCTGCAATTATGAAAACAAAAAACACATCAAATAATACAATATTAATTTATCATGTTCACAGAAACTGTTAGTACGAAGTCACTATAGTTACCTTGAACTCTCCAAACCACAAATCTCATACTGATTTGGGCACTTTGCTCCAACTAGGCCAAGCTCCGTCAAATTTGCTTTGAAATATGAGCGAAATCCTACTAACAGCACCATCGTTGGGGAGAAACCTAATTGAACATAACACATCAAATTGATTATTTATTATGCAAAATTTATGTAGTACTTCATAAGATATAACAAATGAAGACTTACTCGTTACCATCTGGCTCAATCCAAGTCTTAGCTCGAGTGCTCCCATGACTAGATTATGCTTCACTTTCACCACTTGTAATGTTCTCTTGGGACTGGTTTGTGTTAGGGTGAGCGGGTTAGGGAGTAGGCTGCACAGTCTGAACAACATGGGGGTTTGGAGAAATGTTGTAAGCAAATTGGCCGTACATGATCCTTTAGTTAGGAATGTATGAGGTCTGATGATGGAAATCCCCAAATGGCGGAGGCAATGGTCTTGAAATACCTAGTATGTAAAGAGCCATTGTGGCTCTTGGCTGAACTGGTATATGAGGTACCTGGGGGGAAGATGGATTAATGTCCATTGCACTCGAATCTACGACAGAGCTCCTACGCCCTCATCCTCTACCTCGAGGGGAGGACTTACCTCGACGAGAACTTGAATCCATACTTGAAATAGGTGACAACAAAGCCAAGTACAAATATATAATGATTGCACATATAAACCGTTTTTCTCATACATCATAATAGGTACGCAGGTTACACATATTTTGTAAAGCTCATTCATACAATATAAGTAATGCATTCTCACGTCCTCACGTCGATGTTTATAATGCCATCTCATGTGCTCTGCACTACTTCTTGATGTGTACAATCTCTGTAGTCGAGGTTTTAACGGCAAGTAATGCATTCTTGAGTATGGCAATGGATTCTGATTCTTTTGATGTGACCTTTGCCTCTTCCATCTTGAATGCCCACAAAACTTGCACACATCCAGGTTTACGTCCTCCTTATAAAATAGCATGCAACCTTTCCGACAACAATCAATTGGGACCACATCGTTGCCGAGATCTTTAACAACCTTCTTCGTTTGCCCATAGTTGTTTGGCAAGCGGTTGTTAGGGGGACACATCTCTTTCATTAATTGAATAATTTCATTGAAACAATTTTGAGGCATATTATAATCAAATTTAATACTCAATAGTCTCACCGCCGCAGATAACTCACTGTGGGTGGAGCAACCATCATATAAGGGTTGTTGAGTAGCTTGAACCATATTATAAAATGGTTCTCGGCAAGTGCTTGACCCCTCTTTCCTTACATTTTGATTTGCTATTATAGCATCATCAACCATGTCCTCATTCGATCTACGTAAGATTCAGAGTGGTCATTATTAATATGACTTGAACCTCCAAGTTCGGAAATTTTACTATTTGAATACCTAGAATCATATTGCTGAGGTTCTATTTCTCCATGACTTATCCAAAACCAATACCCTTACATAAAACCCTTATGCATAAGGTTCATCTTGACCTCATCAGGTGTCAAGTACACCCTATTTCTGCATTTCGCACAAGAACATTTATACTTTCTCCCATTCAGAAACTCTGTCTGTGCACATGCAAATTGATCGAATTACTTTACTCCATCTAGAAATTCTTGCGTATAACCACTACAATCAGGCAGCAATCTATTATACATCCACCTACGATGTGGAGGACCATTCATATTCTGCTCAAATAATAATAACCACATAAGGTATTTGATGAGAATTAATTTTAATCAAAATTATAATAATTACATAAATTACGCAATTATATATTATGTATGTTTACTTTAAAATTTCCACATGCACCCAAGAAAAAACTTATAAATTTCGGCAAATATACTTACATTCTCATGAATATCACAAAACTAATAATTCATACATAGTTGATCACTTTATTCCACCAACATATCAAATTTCAACTTAAAATTGCCAAATCTAAGTGTACAATGTATTAGGTGAAATCTTTAAACAAATACGAGCTACAACTTTATACAAACATCACATTTGAGCAAAATCATAAACTAAAGTATCTCAATCCACCAATGTATCAACTTTCAAGTTCACATCACCAAACCTAAACCCTAAATTGCATTGAGCAAAATCTCCAACTAAATTTCAACAACATTATCAATTAAAACATTTCATTCCTCCAATATATGAATTTCAACTTCAAACTATCAAACCTCAACCCTAAATCGCATTTGCCAAATTCTTGTAACGAATTAGAGCAATAATCTCACACAAATTGCACATTTCAACAACATTATTAATTAAACCATTTCATTCCACCAACATATCAAACTTTAACTTCAAACTACCAAACCTAAACCCTAAATCGCATTTACCCCAATCTTGAACCAAATTAAAGCAATAACCTCATACAAACACCGCATTTTAACATAAATATGAACTAACTATGAAATTCTAACAATGTAATACAAAACTTTCTAGAAATTACAAGTAGTTTAGTTGAGAAAAATACCTCAATTTACTCCAAAAAACCGGCGGTGAGGGGGCGACAGGCGGCGGCCGGCCGGGGGGATGGGGGACAGCGGGCGGTGGCTGGGTGGGGCAGGGGAGGCGGCCGGTGGTTGGGCGGCAGCAGCAGCAGCAGCGGACGACGTCTCTCTCTCTCTTCGAAGCTTTGCAATCTGGTTTCATTTAAATGGGGTGACGACGGAATGGCAACGGAATTTCCGTCGCCAGCACCTTTTTTAAAAAAAAAAATCGTTTTTTTTTTGGCAACGGATATTTCGTCGCTCAGTTTTTATTAAAAAATTAATTATGTCGACGGAATTTCCGTCGCCCAATGTCAATTCTGGCAACGAATTAAAATTTCCGTCGCCATATCTGTCGCATATTCTGACTTTTTTGTAAAACTCTTTTTCAGTCACAATTTCCGTCGCCAAATCTGTCGTTGATTTTTTCCGTCGCTGAATTCCGTTGTTAATATGAACTTTTTTAGTAGTGATAGTTCAGGACCGATCCGATTTTACGAACTTTCATCTCTACCAGGTGGGCTCACAAACTGTCATTTTAGGTAATGATGGTGAAGAAGTATCACTGAAATAAGGAGATATCATCTGAAACTCCATGAAAGGACTACATTGCTTCTTCATAATGGTCTCTATCCACCTAGGGTGCAATGTTCCCTTATGTCTTTTGTTTCTGATATTAGTTTTATCTTTGATTTTCGTTTAGATGTCTTAGATATCATATACAATGCAATTTGTTTGGCTATTGAAAGGTGTTTTTAATGTTTTGGATAGAATGAAGCACCTTCCATCTTTAGCTCATTTTTACTCTCTTTTTAGGAATGCTCAACTTAACCATGGTCGCTAAGATAGAGTTTTTTTAAAAAAAACTAGTTAAATATGGTCTTTTAAGGTGTACTCACTCGGGTTGAGTTGCCTACATGCAAGTCAAGTTTAGCTAGCAAAGCAACTATAAAGTCTTTTGGTAAGGCATTAAGCAAATTGAGTCCATTGAAATTTATTCACTTCCAACATCTACGGGCCCATGAATTTGAAAGCACATCATGGAGCTACATATATATAGGTGTATGGACCTATTATCTTACCACTATTAAGTACTTGGTGTGTTCACACACTTTATAGCGATAGTAGAGATTTAATTGGAATGAAATGTTAGAACTCTTCGAACCAATTGAGATTGTGAATATCTCTTTGATGAAATGAATTCCCATAATGTCGATTTTCTTAAGGATAAGTTCCAAAGCTTTTGGTGAAATTTACAAAGGGCTTCAAATTGTATGAGTTACAACAAGACCTTCAACCATCCCTCAGTAATGAGGAGGAATTAAATTCTCACTAAGTCACCGAAGATGGTACACCTTCCTTATTTGATAGGAATGGTGAAGGTTTGTTTGTAAGGAGACTGACATTCACTGTCAATCTCTAAAAGTTGAGGAGAGTCAACTTGAGAATGAGGTTTATTCTCAATCTCCGGTTCATAAACATGTGGTTAGTCTACACATTTAGGATCCCACACCTCCAATGGATAGTAGGAGTGATTCTCCACATGTTGAAGGTCTCATACATCTTAGAGAAAGGGGGAGGGATTCCTCACCTAGACATGCATATAATGAATGTCCCAGGATCCGAAGGAGTGGGCATGAACGATATTTTAAATCGAAGGAGAAATATTTCCATGAAACCCCTTGGAAGTTGAGGGACTTACCTCTTGTCAAAAGGCGATCGATTCACCAAATCACAGAGAGTGAATAGATGCCATGAGGGATGAGATGGATACAATGGCAAGAAACAAGGTTTTCGAACTCATTGATCTTCCACCTCGACATAAGTATATTAAAAACAAGTGGTTTTTCAACATAAAACGTCGGGCAAGTGATTCGATCAATAAAGTTTAAGTCCCATCTAATGGTGAAAGGTTTTACCCAATTAAGGGTATAGACTAAAAAGAGACATTTTCTATTGTGGTGAGAATTCCCTTTATTCGCCTACTTCCAGCCCTGATAGCTCAGTTGACCTAGAGTTGTTTCAAATGGATGTAAAGTTGCTTTCCTCAAGGGTAACCTTTAGGAATATATTTGTATGGACCAACCCATTGGTCTTGTTTTGAAGGGATAAGAGGACAAGGTGTGTCATCTTAAAAGGTCTATATATGGTCTTAAGTAATCTTCCAAATCTTGGTACTTTAGATTCCATGAAGCTATAATTTCATTTGGCTTATCTATGGTTTCAGAAGACCATTATGTGTATGTCACAAAGGGGATTATGTTTCTTACCCTATACGTTGATGACATACTGCTGGCTAAGAATAACTTGAAGATGATCGAAGCCACGTAAAAGTGGTTGTCCTATGTCATCGAGAGGAAAGACATGGGTGAAGCTATGTGTGTCCTAGGAGTGAAAATAATGTGAAACCGTCCCTAGAAACATTAGAAGATCTTGGCACGAATTTGGATTTATAATTCCAAACCTGTCGATACTCCTGTTAAGTAGAGCCTAACCTTGAGTCTTGATCAATGCCCTAAAACAGATGATGAAATAGAGACAGCGAACAATGTCTCTTATGCTACTGTCACATGAAGCTTAATATAAGCCATGTTATGTACACAGTCGAACATTTGTTTTATGATTGGTTTAGTAAGTCATTATCAAAAGCAACCCAGGATGTACTGATTGGCAAGCCATTAAGAGATTCAAGTGCTACCCTCATGGTATTTCAAACTTAGTCTTTTGGAATCAAGGTGGAGACCTCAAGTTGAGAGGATAGTCAAATGTTGACTAGGGTGGTAACCCGGATGAGTTTAGGTCAACCTCAGGGCATTCCTTCACCCTGGGTAGGAGGGATATGTCATGGTGCAGTAAGAAGCAAAAGTACACAACGATGTCCGCTATAGAGGCAGATTGTTTATCTTGTTACCATAGAGACAAAAAGCATTGCCATTATATGTATACACTAAAAAGGTGATTATGTCCCCTTAACTAAACCTGTTCCTAGTGATGCGTTCACAGCTCATTTGTTAAGTATAGGAATTCATGAGATTTAGTGCTTAGATATGTCTTGTTATGTGGTGGACAAGTTTCTTTGTAAATAAGTAAAATGCTCATGATTTATTTTTACGTGTTAGGCATATTGAAATACCACGGACTTTTGATTGGCTTAGTCACATAGACAATTGCCTTAATACTTGAATAGTGGGTAGGATAAGACTAATTATATTGGCATCAAGTGTGCAATATTGATTACTTATATTGGAAGTGTATGAGTAAAATGAATATAGTGGCCTTAGTGAGTCTAAGAATATACTCGAGCGAGTCAAATATGAAATAACATTTCATATTGAAACCTTAAAAGCCAAATCTTGAGTGTCAAGATTAACATTGTATGTTAATCTAGTGGCCTAGGTTAGATTTTGTGGTTGAAACCTAGATTGGCGATTTGCATTCCATATAAAATGGCATGCCCATTTGAGTGGGAGCTATGCCATGACACACATTTCATATTGTGTGTGCTTATATGATGACCCATACATGGAGTGATAATTGACTTTCCTATCTTTTTTCACCATGTGACCCTATGGACGATAACCCTTTGACTTAAAGCTATGATATGAACTCGAAGCTTGATAATGCTACCTTAATGTGTTTCTTAAGGGCCATGATATATACGGTTCAGCGAGAACACTTTATGGAAACAGTTAATAAGCTAAGATTAAATTTTGAGAGTGTTTAAGAAAAAATCTATCCATCATCACCTTATCATTCCGAATGATTATATTGAATATATAACCATATGATATATATCATATGGCATAAAATGAGTATGAATGCCACTGGTGATGTTATAAGGATGATTTATGGTATTGTATTTCGTAAAAGTATTATGTTAGTTAGATGGTGGCTTAATATAACACTATTGGTTACTTTCTAGTCGCACATCCCATTCCGAGTATGAGGCATAAAGAGATTAGTTGGGAGAGAAAAGTGTAACTTATGATTTATATGACCAACAGGAGCTGATCGAATATAGTGGTCACATTGATAACCTATATTAAGTGGGCAATTACGGAATGATTAATTACGTATTAATCATTCCTATTAACAACTCATTATCAGTTACAAGCTTCGTGATGCTATGTATAAGGGCTTAGGGACCTAATTTTGTATCGGTAGCAGAAACCAAAATAGCAGCGGTAGATCTCTCTCCCCTCCTCTCATACTAGCTTTGCCATCATTCGGGTTCGGATTTGGGGCGTGACAACTATGTTGACTCTAGTAGCCATCGTTCCTCTTAGTTCAACAATTTATGAGCAATCCCTGAGCAATGAGATCCTATGCTTTCGAGCTAAAGTATGTCCCAAACTTCCGACACTCTTCTTAAGAAACTATAGCTTATGGTGATGTTCTAACATATCTAGCTCACACGAAGAGTTGTTAGAAAAGAAACTGCAACAAATGCTTATAATTGAAGTCAAATATAATAGAAGGAATTAATAAATTCCTATCTAGGAAGATCGAATGTCGTCATTTAGAGACTGGACGGGTTTAGAGAGGAAGCACTCCCTATTGTCATCTCAAACAGTTACAATTGGCAAGCAATTTTCATACAATTTATTAGCTCAATGGAAAAGTGTTTGTACCATTACACAAAAGGTGCAGGTTCGAATAAGCTTTATGTTTGTTTGGTTTCTAGTTCATAATTATACTTCCTCTATATGAAATGAATTCCTCCATGCTTTTTAGGGGTGCATATGTATTAAGCAAAAACTTTTCATGTACAGCAAATTAATGAGATACTTTGAGTTATGATCAAGATTTTAGCTAGCTATTTAAACAAACTTTTTGAGATACTTTGAGAGAGTTGTTTCAAGGAGCCTAGTACTTGTCACAAGTTCGAAGAAAAGATGATATTTTATAAGTAGCCTATGTGCAAGTTTAGCCCATATCATGTCCACCATCACATAGAGCCTACTACTAATCGGACAGGCTAATATTATCAGGAGTCAATATTTCATAAGGTTTCACAAATCATTTATGCTTTCTTCCATTTCAAGCATTCAATTTAGAATGCCCCAGAAATTAATAGTTGATGCGATGCCATTGATATACCAATCCATCTAATGACTTGGCAAAATGTAGTAGAACACTGCAACTTTCTTAGAAACATCTCATCCACGTACTTTAAACCACAAATAAAGCTATTATACTATGCACTACAATAAAGCATTCAATCAGTCACAAAGGAACTTTAAGAGTTAGAAGTCTTTTAGTACCATATTCGTTCACAGCTAAAACTGAATCAAAATGAAAACCCAAAAAAAAAAAAGAAAGATTTTTAATAAATTGTATAGAAATTCAACAAGTTTCTTAGAATATGACAAAATTCAATCAATCCATTTGCCCAATATACTAAATTTCTCTCATTCCGCCAACATAATTTAATCTTTGAAGCCCTCATTTTGAAATCTGTTGACTACACAAAGAGACAGAGAGGGGGACGCAGAGAGGATGGCAAGCAAAGTTGACTACCAGTGTGAGATTAAGGGTGAAGAAAACCGCTGCAGCTATGGAATCAAAGCTGGTGACTTTCAGTTGGATGCTAATTTTCAAAATTGAGATGAAATGCGAGGTGGCTAAGATGGTGATTTTTGGTGGCCATAGCGGTTGTTGAGGGTGCTGAGCAGTGAGAATCAAACCAACACTTAACATTGAAATTTTCAAGTTTGTTCATATATGTGTGTGTGCGCGCGCGCGCGCGTGTGTGTATGTACGTCTGTGTGTGCGTGTGTATATATATGTATATATGTACCTCATACTCATTGCCATTATGAAATTCTTCCCTTTTTCTTTATCTCAATTTCATTTCAATTTTATTAATTGTACATCATACAAAGTTTCTTTTGTTCTTTTTAAATTTGATTATTTCACTTTAATTTGATTTTGATCATTTCATATTGTTGGATTATGCCCAAAGTTGTGTGTGAATATTTTAGAAGATTCTATTTGGCCTTATGGAGATTTATGGGTTGTATCTCGAGTACCTAAACTTCAATAGCTAGAGGGAGAGATTATGGATTGGAGAGATGGATTAGTGAGCGTGAGAGCCAGCTAGCTAGACGAGGATGAGAGTATGTAGTATTGTGAGTCTACGAATTGCTTCTATCTTTTTGTTATGGTGGATCTATTGGTTGCTCCAATTGTGGTTTTTCCCCTTAACATGGAGAAATTTTCCCTCGTTAAATTATGCTTCATTGCTTCTCTCAATGTGTGTACATGTGGTTAAGTTTTCTATTGTCGTTCAAGTCCCATTAAGTGAAATTAGAGTAGATTTAATCCTAAGATGTATTGCAACAATAACTTCTTTGAACATGTAAAGTATGGGCTCGTGTAGGCTCATGAGTATTAATGAGCCCAGCGAGCTGAGCCTCACGTCCTAATTTTTAGGTTTGATGAACTTGCGAGTTGAGCTAAACTCATAAAGTAGTTCGTGATATGAGCCTTGAGTCTGCAAGGAGTGAGATTGATTTTGCTCATTTTTATCCTTGCTAGTATTTTATAGAGAGGAAATATAATGATTGATTAGGCTGCAAAGTAGAATTTGCAGTTGATTCATTCAGTGTTATGATTTACATACTGTACTATAGTTTTCTTGCATTACTTATTAATAGTGTAATATATACGCGTAACATATTTTCGTTAATTTAGCCTTGTAATTGTTCTATAAAAAAACCCTAATTGTTAATACAAACATACACTTGGGCACCCCACATTGGGGCAGGTTGCCTAATTACTACACATGGTGTCATAGCCAATACCATAAACCTAATGTCTCTTCTCTCCTCCTACAACCTCCCTCTTTTTCTCGGCTTCCCAGCCTTTCTTCCAAAGCTCTTAACTTTCATGGTTGAAATTCCCCACCCATTATGCTTTGGGCTAAAGCCTCCCCTCCCCCCCAAAAAATTGCGGAGCCTTCTACTCGTGCACCACCCTCTTCCAACTTGCTGCGCATCTCTGATACGGCCACAAGTGCGCTGTGGCGTTGTTGTAAATTAAGGTCGATCCCACAGAGACTAGGTTGATCTATTGGGCTATATTTCCTAAAGATATGCTAAACGAATCCAAACTTTAGATTGATAAAAATACAAAGATAAGGAAACAACTATAACTAATTCAAGGGATTTCAATTTAACAACTTCTAATTCACTAATTTTAAATTAATTAAGGAGAAAACACCTAGGAATTCATGTATTTATGGAAATTGATTGGATCAAAATGATGAACATGTGCTTTTCTTTAATCAATTAATTTTGAGGAATCGCAATCTCTCCAAAAATTTAGTCTATTCTTTCAAAATCGACAAAATTTGCCTAAACTAAGCAAGAGTCGTTCTTTGGAACTAATTTGTCTTAATCCAAGTTAAACATCTTCAATTACACTCTATGTCCTTCTAACATGCAAATCTCTCTTTCGAGACGATGTTATGTCAGGTTTTATTAAGCACTCTAACAATCAAATGTCACCTTTTAGTTGTTTACTCGATTGTTTCAAGTAAACAAGCAAATTTGGCCAAAAATCCAATCACAACATGAATAACACTTAATAGAATGAAAATCAAACCAATCATGAAGATAAGCACAATTCTATATATTAAAACATGATCTAACTATACTTTCATAAACTACCAAATCCCTAGACAAAAATTAAACTACTCGTACATAATTAAATTAAACATCTAACTACTCTAAAATGATAAATCTAAAGAGAAAAGAGAAGAGGTGAGAGAAGAGTTTGCTCAACCAAAATGCGTGATTTAATGCGTGCTTAAATCTTTCGATTGCAGAACCCGACCCTGCTTCCTTACTAATCTTCTTCTTCTACTTACTCTCAACTCTCTCTAAAATGACTTCTAAACTAACTAGATGGAAAGGGATACGGAGATGGGATGATGTCTTTCTGCTGCGAAAATGGCCCTATTTATAGGAAAACCTAATCAACCTTAGCCACACGATGCGGGAAAGCAAAGAGATTAGTAGTTATGCTTCCACCATGAACCGTGGCATCCACCACGGGTAGACCGTGGTGCTGGCTGGCTCGCCATTCTTATGTTCTTCCTTTCTTCCATTACCATAGCAACTCAGGTGCATCCGTGGTGAGTCAAAATACATCTAAATGAGGGTCAACGGCTAGGTCAAAATGGCCTAAAATCCTGTAAATATCATCAAGCAATCATACCCAAGAATAAAACAGGAAAGCGAGTATAAATTATAACATAAAGAACATAATTTTTCCTAAAAATGCAGCAAAATAACCCTAAAATGATACACGCTTTAAGCACTTATCAACCTCCATGTGTGGTGCTTCTATACTCCACCCTAAGCTATTCTCGACAGCTTATGCTGCTCCCACTGTGCCGACCCTGTGGCTTACTTCTGTGACAATGCCAACTGAGATTGTTGCTTCTCCTTATCGTAGCCATGTCTCTATTACCTTGCCCACCATGTAACCTACATATCCGTTCTATTTTAATAACTTCCCACATGTCCATAATTTCCATCCCTCATTGTCTCTTTATGGTCCGCATGGACTGCTTATTAGACCATTGTCATCGGCTTTGCGTTCCTTGCCTGGATATTCTTAGTTTAAGATGGGCTCCTCAAACTCGGCACCACCGCGTCCTACTCACGTTTGCTTGATCTTACCGCCTTTTCTATCGCCGCCACCTCCTTCTACCTTCAATGCAATGCTTATAGCACCAAATGTCTCTAACCTCATTACAGTTCATCTTTGCACCCCCGAGAATTTTCTGACATGGCATACTCAATTCAAAGCCATCCTTGTCTTTCATGGTCTTCAATGTTTTGTTGATGGTTTATAACCACCAGGTACATGCATGATCACCTGCTCTTCCACTGAGTTTATTTCTAATACCAACTTCTAAAATTGGATGAGATACAATCAAAATATTAGTTTATAGATTTTTGCTACACTTTCTTTTGAAGTCTTGGTTAATGTGCATGATTGTCCGACTTCTTTTCATCTATCGGAGCATTTAAATAAACGTTTCTTACATGCTATTATGGCTAGAGCCCTTGAACTTAAACGCATGCTTACCACTGTTTGGAAGTCTGACTCTCAAACTATGGATGCCTATTTACATGATATTAAGGCTATTGTTGAGTATTTACCTTGGCAAATCGCCCGATTCCTCAATCTGATTTGGTGCATTATACTCTTTTAGTTCTTGGTTGTGAGTGTGAGCCATGTTCTTATGAGCCTCTCCTTTGAAGATCTATGGCCTCACTTATTACTTCATAAACAACTACTCAAGAGTCCTAAGGAGATAAAGGATCATACTGTGGCTCATCCTACTCTTGCTACATCCCATACCTCTTCAGTGGTTCCTACTTTGTCTTCCAGCACGAATAATCACCAATAGAATTCTAAGGGCCATGGGGGTGGCAGTTAGCACAGCAAAACTCGTAAGAACAATATTAATCATAATAACTCAGGTGATCGTGGCACGACAATAATAATAAGACTTTATCCTCACTAAATTCTCAAGCATTCAGTAGCAGTATGCCTACAGGTACCCCCATATGTGATTCAGTCTTGCCATGTTTTTTTTATTCGTGCCTGCTGCTATTCTAACTTGTCCTCTGTAGGTAGTCAGGGATTTTTGCGCCAACCCCACTTCTGTTGTGTGCCAAATTTGTTTTACTTTGGACATTTTGTTCTTCAGTGTCCTCACTTGTCTTTTGTTGCAGGAAAGGCTCTTGAATCCCTTACTTTCTCCTTGATTGGAATGTCTATTGGTGATATGCAAGAGACAGGTATCCAAATTTAGGAGCTTATACTCATATGACTCTGTTTGAGGGTAATTTAATTTTAAAGCCTCCTTATCATGGCAATACTAAAATTATGGTTGGTAACGATGCTATTCTTCCTACATCTAAAAGTGCCAATTGTTATTTACCTACTACTTCCTGCATATTATGCTTAAATTTTGTTTTGTATGTTCCCTCTTTAAAAGAAAACTTGATTTCATATTAAGCATTGTGTCCTGATAATAATTGTCAAGTTTTGTTTGATAACTCTTCTGTTTCTATGCAGGACAAGACAACAGGGATGCTTCTACTTCGGGTGATAGGTTAAGGAGACTTCTATCCCATTCATACTCAGCCCTTTCCTCTCATTCATTCTGCTAATTTTACCCTTCATCAACCCGCACAAGTGTGGTACCATCGCTTAGTTTATCCTAATTCTTGAGTTTTAGCATCTCTATATACAAATAAGCACATTGTTCAAACTACTAAGGCTTTTAAAGATTGTGTTTCTTGTCGTTTGGGCAAGTCCACTGGATTACCATTTTCTAAGGTTGAACATGTTTTCGATAGATCCTTGTTTTTTATTCAACGTGATGTTTGGTCATCTGTCATCTATTCCAATGATGGCTATAAATATTTGTTTTGTTTGTTGGATGATTATTCTTGTTATTCTTGGATTTATCCTATGAAAAATAACTCAACTAACACATCAAATTGGTAAGTAAAAGTGCATCGATGGTGGCACTGATATAATTAAATATCCCTAAGCTTTGGGATATGAAATTGTAGTAACTCACTTATTACATCAGGAAGATAGTATGAACAAAATGAAATGAAATATGTCATCCAAAATGTGATAATTACATAACGACATCATCAAATTGGGAAGTCAGAATTTATATGATCTTGTGTTAATGCAATCATGTTAAATAACATCAAAATTCGGCATGTCAATTAAGAATCAACTTTAGAAGTGGGATAAAAAAAGGGATAGCAGAATAGCTGATGTTCGAAGTATAGCTCCCCTAATCGTTGAAAAAAAATTAGCAGCAGACCTTTTTGTTTTTTTGGTGCTTGACTTGTCTGAAGTGTAAACATTCAATATTTGTTCTGTATCAAGCAATTATGTAGAAGCTACGAATAAACCAAAACTCAATCGTTGTACTTAAAGATATTCATATGTCCAAATAAGGAAATTGAATGAACTACTTTTTAACTAGGCACGATTTTACTAATATGGACAGTGTTTCCAAGTGTTTTATATCTTAATTTTTTGGGTTCAACTACATTTTAATTTATTTATAATGAAAAGCATAACTTTGAAAAAGGATCTCCACTGTAGTTATTAGTATTTTGCTTCCAAAGAGTTGCTGCTTTGCGTACATGGTCTTGAAAGTCTAGAGTCTGAACATTTAACTATGTACCGTATAACCCTCTTCTGCAAATCTTACATCCAATCCTAACATGAGATCTTAGGAAGAGATGATTTTTCTTCCAACAATACTTCAATTCTGGATAAATCTTTTAATTCCTCACAAATAGTTTTTAGTAATTATCTCAGAAGCCTTATATAAATTATTTTTTGGAAAATGAAGAATAAATAAAAGTAAATAGAACCATTATCCAAATGAGTTGGCTCTCAACAAGCCAAACTTTAAGGGTATTAAACATTATCTGCTATCACCTGGTCAAACTAACAAACCTTGATAAGCAAATTTATGTCGCAGTGAGTTATTCATCAAATATGATTCTATGATGGTATTGATATAATTAACTGTCCCTAACATTTGAGATTTCATGACTTAGTAGCTTATCTATTGCATGTGGATAATAGTGTCAATAAAATAAAGGAAAATATATCATCCACATGTGATAAATAATCAAATTGGAAAGTCAAAGTTTATTTGACCAACTATTGGTATAATAATGGTGTAACGCCCGTACCCTTTAGAGCTAGTTGCGTTAGTGATTTTTAAAACTTTGGAATGAAAAAAGGACGGAGTTCTGCCTAAAAACTGATCAACTTAGGCTTATAGCCTTATATTAGGTACTTGTAACAATGAAAATATAAAGAATATGTCCAATAAGCTCGATGGCTATACGCCGGAGATCACAACTCCACGAATCACACGTCTGGAGTACATAAATTATAAAGCTAAATAAAACAAAGAACTCAGTCGATCACATGCCCACAGCATTGGGTTTACATCCCAAAACAAAACTCAACTCCAAACAACAATATGACTGACTCTTCAGATTGTTGGCGTACACGGCTATTTAAAGCAACCACAAGTCAATATGCATTATATAAACTATAGTAATTAACTTACATATGCTCAAGAACTTTCGAATTTATCACATTACATCATTTAACTCATGAATCTAAGTCTACACACACACACACACACACACATGACTCCTTTTTCAAAGTAAATAGGGAGGTTCCGCCTTATTTTACATGAACCGAGGACTTCTATGTATCTTTTCAAGAACCTGGGGAAAGGAAAAATAGAGATGGAGTGAGATACCACACACTCAGTGGACAATTCTTACCCCAAAAAACAAAATAGTTGCATATAATACTTTTAAGTAGTAACCACAAAGAATTTAGTCTTTAATATCAACACATTATACAAGACCATCCACATCCAATGACACCTTAATAGCACCCCTAAACTCAAATAACACCTTAATATCAATTTCATTATCGTTGGATACTTAAATTTAAACACTATTAAAGGTGTTTTGAGCCATATGTGCGCAATCTAATTTAAATATGATTTCAAACATACCTCAATTTCTAAATTCCAAAATGCATTTGGTTACTTTCGAGATAGATCTATTTATATTTCAAATAAAATGAATAGATGACGTACACTTGTTTTTTTAATTGGTGCTTGGCTTGTCTGAAGTGTAGAATTGATTATTTGTTTTGTATCAACTATTTTGTATGAGCTAAGAATAATCCAAAATTCAGTTGTTAAACTTAAACGTATTTATTCGCCCAAACCTGAAAGTTGAATGAAAATCTGAAAATCCTAATTCTTAATTTTTTACCTAGGCGCAACTTTACTAATATTAAAGAACATTGTTTTATATGTTTTATATGTCTTTTTTGGGTTCAAGTACATTTTATATCTATCTATAATGTAAATCATAACTTTTAAAAGGGTCTCTAACATAGTAATTAACTTATTATTATTTTATTCCCAAAGAGTTAGTGCTTCTGCATACATGATCTTGAAGTTTTAGAGTTTGTTTTCCTTATTGTATAAACCTTTTTACAAACCTTACATCCAATGAGATATTATTGGTTCTTTGGAATTACCCAGAAGTGTAAAGCACTCATTGTCGATTCGGGATGGGAGGTACAAGTTATTCATTGCTATCGGGAGGCTAACAAAGTATCGGACACAATAGCCAACGTAGGAGTCACACTTAATTGTGACTTCATCGTCTATACTCACCCACCAAGGGAATTAGATAGCCTTTTGTATGCAGATAAGATTGGGACAAAGTTCCCTAGGATGATTGCTGGTCAATAAAATGATTTCTCTGGGGCCTGACCCCTCATCTGCACCCCCAAAAAAAAAAAAATATTTACTTTAACAAAAATATTGTTATGTTGGGAAGTGAATCAATCCTAATATGGTCGAGACTTTAGGAAAAGATGGTTTTTCTTCCTATACTCCTTCAATTGTGGATAAATCTTTCAATTATACATAAATAGTTCTTAGTAATTATCTCAGGAGCCTAATATAAATGATTTTTTTAAAAAATAAAGAATCAATTTTTTTCGATGGCTAACTATCTCATTATAACATTCTCTACAGCCATATAGTTATCTATTTCTATTTGTAATTATAGGTGATTATATAGGCAAACATTGGGTATTTGTTATGAGACCTCCATGACACTATAAAGTAGAATTGTCTATCACTCTTATTGCACGAGTTAGTTGGGAAGAGGAGGTGATTATTTACGAAACACTGATGCTAGATAATCCAGCTACACAAGATGTAATTACAGGCTTCAATTATATCATTGTTAATGAAATTATTACTAAGAACTTAATTTTTAATGTAGGTACAAGAAGAGAAGGTGGATTCTTCGTCATTGGCGCCATAAATTAACTTATGATCATATCATTTAGCATGATTTTTGATTTCATTTTGACTACCTATAATTTTTATTATACTTTACATCGTGTCTTTTACAATCATAGGTTGTTTTAATTATTGAGTTTCAATGGTTGTGCATGAAATTGCCATCTATTTATAAGTTTCAATAAATTTTAGTTTCCTTTTTTAAATTATGATATTAACTTTGTCTCTAATGATCCCTATATTATTTTAACTCTCTCTGTATGTGTGGTGTGTATATATATATATATTATATATATATACCATATATATATATATCTATATATATATATATATATCATACACATATATATATAATTTATATATATATATATATATTATATATATATACATATATATATATATATATATATCTATATATATATATATACACACACACATATACATATATATATATATATATGAACATATATATACTTAAAGTGTCTATTGTAGCGTGCACCATGTAAAGCACTGGTCCAGACTAATAATAAATAATGATGAAGTGCACTAAAAGACAAGTAACAATTTGCTTGGTGGCACCCAACCACACCCCCAACTTATGCCCTCTCAAATAATTATGATTATGGCGCATTATTGTTCCCACAATGGCATATCCATATATCCCGTGACCGCACCCCGTCACATATTCCTACTCCACACATAAATGGTAAAAATAATTTCAAAGTGGGGATCAACATAATCATAATTAAACTACTACTTGCAAGGGGAAAAAAACCACAAAGAAAGAAAAGAAATCCACAAAAAAAGAACAAAGAAAAAAAGGCGTTGGTGCCTTGGTGGGAACTTCTTTTAGCGCTTCAGAGGGATGTCTGCAGCTTTCATGGCTGCAGGCCAATTCCCCTACCTCTATCCCCTCTGCCTCTCCTGGCTATATATTTGTATGTAAAATTTAAAAACAATTATATAACAATTATCAATTTGGACAATTCCTTAACCAATTGACTCAAATCTAATAGTAGTCTCCTTGTTATCTGTATTTCATATACTCAATGCTTGAATGTATACACTTTATACCCGATCGATGTTACTTTTTTTTTTTTCTTGTAGTTTTTCTTGACTATGTATATTTAATTCGTTGAATTTATAGGTTTAACATCAAATCGGGGGCATTAGATTCTAAATACATTTATGATGGGTACATAATACATATTTTTATTTGATTTCAAAATAAAATTGAGTATGTACATTAAGATAAACAAAATCTAATTATGGCTTCTATTTTAAAAAATTATGAAAAAAAATATTCTTCCTTTTTTCTATCTATGCTAACTTATTAGGTTGAATCATTGAGAGGAAGGACACCTAAATTGTCTTACTTAATTACCTTTCATTAAAATTATTTAAAAAAAAAAAAAACCTCTGTATCATATATGGCTAGTGAGTTGATCGTTAGGTTTGGTTTTGCTTATCTTGCCTGATGTGTACTTCAAGAAATAACTTAGCACATTCTATTGTCCAATCATTGAACTCTAATAACTTTGAAAGCGCAATTAAAACACAGATTACAATAGTTTAGGTGATTTTTTTTAACATACAATTTGAAAAAGATATATATATATATATATATATATATATATATATATATATATATATATATATATATATATATATATATGTATATAACAAAACATCAAGCAACTTGATCCCCATGGCACACAAATGGTGTTTAACAACCGCACAATAACAATTAGGGCAACATAGACAAAAATCTATTGGCATGCATCATGCATTTCTATTGGCCCCTTTCTTTCAGCAAAATGATGTTCCTTTGTGGAAGGCCCCATCTTTTCCCCATGTATCCCACATAAAGAAAGTTGGAAGGGAATCAACTGGCATTTTGGTCAAACTCTTCCACATCGCCCTTTTTTTCCCCCTTCATTATCTTTGTCAGTCTAGATTCCTTCTCTCTTTCTCTTCGCCTTTTTTCAGCATTCTCAGCCTCCAGTCAGCAAAGCAACCAATTTTTTCAGCGGGAAATTTGTTTACAAGGACCTTAGTGGGGCGCTGCTATTTTCGTAGGTAAATTTATGACATCTACTCCTTTTTACTACTTTCTACTTTTTTTTTTTTTTTTTTACTTCTTTCTATTCATTTCCACTTTTTAAAATAAATTATTTCCATTCTCACCTACTACTTTCCAATCTCATTTATTCCCTCGCAGTCCATCCTACTATTTCCTACTACTTCCCACACTCCATTCCACTCTTTCCTACTTCATCCCAATTATTTTCACTTTGTTCCATTCCTTCCACTCTTTCCCGCTCCATTCCATTCATTTCCAATCTTGCATACAATAAACCCCTTCTACCCTCTCCATTTCATTTTTTCCTACTCCATTCGATTCCTTTTTATTTCACACCTACAATAAGCCTACGAAGAGAATAGGGCTTGAGTGGTGACTTCTTCAAAAAGGGTGCCCAAAAAAAAAAAAATGGTGCCCTCCCTGCTCCAAACACCCCCCCAAAAGGAATATATATCCATATATATACATATATATGTATATATGCACACACACAATGACAAATCTAAACATTTAGAATAAGAGTGTCCATCTATTAACGTCATCGCTAATGTACACTATCCAAAAAATGAAATCGTATGATGTATACTATAGTGGTCTATTTTGTACGGATGTTTTGTCTCACTTTTTTAACAAACGTTCCATTTTGTACTTCTACACTAGCAGAACTTGATATACAATAATATATATTGCAGTTTTTTAGTCAAAGAAAATGATAGTGCAGTACTCATTTTGTTGTCTGTGATTCTTCATATTTTCAATTTGATAAATAAATTGCGCTGAAGCTGTATAATGTTATAATTACCTACCATTTACTAAAATCATTGGTTTCATAACAAAAATCATGAGCACCAAATAACAAAACCCCAAAAAATCATCATTGAGCAATAAAATGAACATGCCAAAACATAAAATAAAACTACAAATAAGTCAGCATAATTTTTTTTGGTGTATTTAATTTAATACTATTTTTCTATCAAAGTCAAATTGCATAGCTGTAGTATTTATATTTAAAAAATTAAAAATTCATTGTGTGGACTTGATGTATTTAGAGGGTGTCCATAACTTTTTGGGCCGTTTTTTATGGGTCTCCACATGTATTAATCTGACCTCCTTCAAAATAACTTAGTAAAATTCTTTTTGGGTTAGGGATGTCTATGGACACCCTTGCCAAACAAATAGATCCGCCATATATATATATATATATATATATATATATATATATATACACACACACACACACACACACACACACATATATCTATATTGCAGTGGCGCATCTAAATATTTAGAACAAAGGTGTTCATCTATTAATATTATCACTAATGTATACTATCGAAAAAAAAGAATTCATATGACATGTGCTATCATAGTCTATTTTGTGTAGACGTTTTGACTCTTATTTTTTTAGCAAACTTTCTATTTTGTATTTCTATATTAGTAGAACTTGATATGCAATCATAATATATCCCACCTTTTTACTCTAAAACGATGGTAGCCTACTACTCGTTTGTTCCCCGTGAATATTCATTTTTTCAATTTGATAAATAAATTGTGTTGAAACCATAGAATGTTACAATTATCTATCATTTACTAAAACTGTTGGCTATATAACACAAATCATAATCACCAAATAATAAAACCCAAAACAAAATCACCATTAAGCAATGAAATGAGCATGTTGAAACAAGAAATAAAACTACAAATAACTCAGCAGAATTTTCTATGGCTGTATTTAATTTACATTATTTTACTATCAAATTCAATCAATATAACTGTAGTTTTATATTTAATAAAATTAAAAACACCACCATGCAAGCTAGATATATTTAGATGATGTCCATAATTTTTTTTGGGTTAGTGGTGTCGATGAACACCCTTACCCAACCCTTAGACACACACACACATACAACACACACACACAAACACACACATATATGTGTGTGTGTGTGTGTCTATATATATATATACACACACACACACACACACACACACACATGTGAGTGTGTGTTTTTGTGTGTGTGTGTGTGTGTGTGTGTGTGTGTACATACATACATACATACATACATATATATATATATATATATATATTATATAATATATATAATATATATATCTATATATCTTATATATACTACTACTTATATCCAGACATAAGTACATATATATACATAGATAATACATATATATATAATATATATATATATTAATATATATATTATATTATATATAATCTATATATAGATATATATAGTATATATATTATCTATATATATCTATAGATATATATATATATATATATATGTATATACAGATACATATATATGTAGATGTATAGTGTGTGTACTTCTTCCTTAGTAGAACTTGATATGCAATCATAAGATATCCCGGTTTTTTACTCTAAAAAAATGGCAGCCTACTACTCGTTTGTTCTCTGTGAATATTTATATTTTAAATTTGATAAATAAATAGTGTTGAAACCATAGAATTTTACAATTATTTATCGTTTACTAAAACTATTGGTTACATAACACAAATCATGATCGCCAAATAATAAAGCCCAAAACAAAATCACCATCAAGCAATGAAATGAGCATGTCGAAAAAAGAAATAAAACCAGAAATAACTCAGTAGAATTTCTCTGGGTGTATTTAATTTATATTATTTTTTGATCAAATTCAAACATTATAGCCGCAGTTTTTATATTTAATAAACTTAAAAATATCACTATGCGAACTAAATATATTTTGATGATGTCCATAATTTGTTTTGGGTTAGCGGTGTCGATGAACACCCTTACCAAACCCTTACACACACACACGCACACACACATATATATGTATACATATACACATATTTATATATATTTACACACACACACACACACACACACACACACACATATACATATATATATGCAAACATGAATATATATACATACATATATGTACACACA
>JAKOGI010001027.1:0-283701 GCA_029747015.1 Carnegiea gigantea | reverse complement strand
ACACACATGCATACATATATATATATATATATATATATATGTGTATAATATATATATATATATATATATATATATATATATATATATATATATATATATATATATGGACGCATAAGAATGATTGCTTTTGTAGATTTGAGTTGTTACGGAGTGCATGTATATAGAGTTCCATGCTAGATTCGAACAAGTAGACTAAAACTCTTAAATGTTGTTGCTTTGGCTTCAAACTAAGAAACTAAAATAATTGTTCGATACATCCTCTTTGATGGTGTAGATTGTGGCCATCTTCAGCAAAATTAGCTGTTTAGATAGCAGATAGTTGTTCAGATAGCAGATAGGGGTTTAGATTAGCGATTGAAGCTAATATATTCGGTAAATTTTGCTGTTATGTTAGTTGATTAAGGTACATTGACATAAAAGAATATAAATAATTTTCAAAGATAAAATTTTTAAAGAATATTCTTTGGCTAAAAAATGTGAAACGCTACTTTTAAATGCTAAATGTTAATACTGTTAGTTTTTCAAAAACGCTGTTTAAAATGTTAAACGCTACTTGAAATGCTAGTCAAAATAATAGTGTATCGAATACTAAAAATTAGCTAATTAGTGTATTGACTTAGTCAAAATATTAGACGCTACCTAAAACGCTGTTGCCGAACACGATCTATGCTTTTTGTAAAAGTGATAAACATTCACATGTATGGATAAAATTACAATTAGATTATTAAATGAAGTAGTAGACAAACAATTGTTGCAATTTAAACCATTTCTTCACTTTTATAAAACCTGTACCATTAATTACATATTTCAACTTCAACAAGTGATTTAATTGGATAATTTTTCCCTCATCCTCACAAATTACAATTAAGGAAACAAAAATTGCACCATAAAATATCCCGGAAAGGAAAAGAACCAATCAATATTGATTATTAGGCATAAAATGTGACCTTTTTGAGTGGCAAGTGGATTGGAAAAAGCGAGCTAGAAACAATCCTTAAGAACATGGGTTTTCCTCGTTATTGTTCCTGAGATGAAATAACAAACACTCATGGGAGATGTTCCATGTAATGTAATTTTGTAGATTCCCATGGAATTAACAAATACTTGCCACCCTACCAACAATAAGCAACAGTTGTCATATATTCTAGATGCTATGCCTTGATCTTTTTCTCTTCCTTGTAACCCCAAGTTACTAATAATGTGTTCGGTAGGATTGAAAACTATTTTCCCAGAAAATAATTTTTTCATGTAAAATGATTATTTTCAGTTGTTTGATAAAAAGAAAAATGAACTTTTTGGGTAATGAGTTTGATTAATAAAAAATGAACAAAAAAGCTAAAAATGATTCTCCTTAATCTTCGAACATATGTCGAGGAAATAAATACGGAATAGAGAAAGAGTGTAAGACTGTGTGAGAGCCCAAGAAAAGAAAAATCAACTTACGCTCTATTCAAAGTGAAAATATTTTCCTCCATTCTAGAAAAAATGATTTTTTCCTAAAAATGAATTTTTCCTCCTTGTTTTAACAAACACCGTAAAATGAGAAAATTATTTTTTAGGAAAATGATTTTCATCCCCTGCCAAACACAACCTAAATATGACCGGTGAATAAGAAGATTATGATAGAAGGATTTCTGATCAAGGTAGTTTTTTTTTTTTTTTTTTGATAAAGTAGTTTTTTTGATTTCTGATCAAGGTAGTTTACTTTAATTCAAGTGCACTCAATTTTGAAGTTTACGATAGAATTTAATTTTATGTTGCTAGTGGAATTATACTTTTTTTTCTATTCGAAGAGATGAATTTGATTGATGTAGCTCCCTCCACTTCTTTTCAAACACGAGAGTTACCATGCATCATGCAAAGAGAAAGCCTAAAAAAAATGCAACAAAGAAGCTGAAAGGCACATCAGAACCTAATCTCCAAAAATTATCTTCATCATCTATTAATTATGGTAGAGTAACTGGTACGTATTACCAACAACTCAACAAAACCACATTAGCATAAAGGGGACTGCGATCAAACAATGATCGTAGTGGAGAAACCATAGCCGCTCAAAATGAATATTTCTCTATAAAATATTTCCCTTCACTTTGACCCATTTACAAAAGTTTTTTGATACAAATCCCCTCTTCTAGCGTACTACCAACAAAAATAAATGAATAATCCCAACCCACAAGAGTTTATCTTAAGTGAATCGGCAGCATACTGTGGAGAGACTGATTTTCCAGCAAGACCAAGTTCTCATCCACATATCAACTTATCTTCGATGATATTGTCAAGAGACTGATCATACCACAAGACCGGCTTAATCCCACATATCAGCTTATCTGCGATGATAATCTTACGAGATTGATCTTAAAATAAGGGCGGTTCTTATCCCACATATATCAACTTATCTATGATGAAATTCTGAAGATATTGATCTCAAAATAGGATTCGAATTACCCATTTATCAGCTTATCTTGATGATACGTTCAAAAGTCTGATATCAGAATGAGATCATCCCATGTCACGTATCACTAATAAGGCATGATATGGGTAGTTTTGGTATCATAACTGGAGATGGTGCAAGACCCTTTTGAATTAACCCTAAAAATCCTCAGTAAATCACAACACATGCTCTTGACAGCAGGGGAGCAATCGCTCTGCATCAAAAGCAAGACCTTCATAAACCCTAATCCGCCATTGTTGCAGCTTCTCAACACCTCCTCTTTTGCTTTTCGATCACTGAAAAAGTAACACAAACTCCATAGCAGCGCAACTCCGTGCTCATTGGCTGCCGTTGATCCCTTCATCAACTTCTCCACCACCGCCGCCACGCACGACGCCTCCTCCACGATTGCGGCCCTCCCCTCGGCGCTCCCGGCCGCCATCTCAAGCAACGTCAGGGCCAACTCCACGGCGGCATTGTTCCCCAGTTTCACGATCTTCGCCGTGATTCTTACTCCTCCCATACGAACGAATCTGAGCTTATTCCTTCGTGTGGAGCAAAGAGAAACCAAAGTTGACAGAATAGCCACCACTGCTGCTTGATTATCACCACCACTATCGCTACCGCTGTTTCGTAGATCTGAATTTGAGTTTAGGGCCTTCAGAAGCTCCGAAATTAGCTCTTCATTATCGAACGCTGCTTTCTTCGATTCCGGGTCGGGTGCGACAGCTTCAAGCATACCCGCCACCGCAATTACCGAATCGGGTCGACCCGTTTTGAGGATCCGGCAAATGGAGTGGAGGAAGTCCGGATTCTTTCTTAGAATTATCGTCAGATTTGCAGAGATGATATTCAACAGCTTCAGATCCGTTTCCAGAAGATCCGGATCCGAATCTGGACAAGAGACAACCCGAATGAGGAGGTCCAGAAGCGACTGGTTGGAGGCGAGTAGACTCCGATTCTCCGGCGACTCGGAAGCGAATCGGAGGAGTTTCTTCAACGTATCGTTGAGACTCCACGTTTGGGTTTGGGAGTCAAGAGAACGGAGATCGGGTTCGGATTCGGATTTGGGTTTGGAGGACCAAAGGCGGATGAGCCGGTGAAGGGTGTGGTTGGGGACTAGGTCTTTAGACGGTAGGAGTTGCATCGTGGCCGGACACGTGTCGTGGCCGGAGTCCAGCCATCGTTGGATGGAGGCGCGGTCGTACGTGACGCCGGTGCACAGGCTCACAGGAGATTTCATGACGTCAAGTGAGATTGGGCACCTGAAGAAGCTGGGGATTGGTGTGCATAGATCGTCTTCGTCCTTGCCCATGGTCAGTTGGGGGGAGAGAGAGAGAGAGAGAGAGAGAGAGAGCAGGAGAGAAGAGGAGGAGAAAGAGTGGCTTAAGAAGAAGAAAGAGAAGAAGAAAGCGAAGAGGAATAGTCAATTGTCAAAAGGAGATGGGATGGAATGGAATGGAATGGCGTGACATCAGAAAGGCAGACTTTTTTGTGTGCGCGGCCGTGGGTGTGCAACTGCAAATTTATTCTATTCTCTCCGGGCATCATTTTGGCATAACGCATTCAGTTCCAAACTCATATCCTCAGAATTCACTCGTGGAGGTACTACTGGTAAAAGCCATTTGTGTTTAACACTCTAGATGATCAATCAACTCAGATTTCACTCAGTATTTGAAGTAAAATATGTTAATTTTGACTCAATTTTGAATTAGATTAATTCATAATAAATTTAAACTTATTTTGATTATATAATACACTAATGTAATCGAAATAAATAATTGACATAATAATAAACCGTCTTCAAACTTTATTAATTTCAACTTTATTCAACTAATCAACTCAACTCAAATCTAGATCATATGATATATTGCACAATTATAAGGGCAAGAGGCTTTATATTTCTTTGTAAAAGAAAATTTTCAAGCTGGTGGAAATCCTGTGAACTTTTAAACTTTTTTCAAGTATCCTATTTTTGTTATCTCACAATAATTCAAATCGAATACATTTGAAAAATTACTTATATATGGACAAATTTATAACTAATTAAACAACATCTAACATGGATTAAACTTGAACGCAGCTGAAAGTATAATAATTAAAATACGATTCATTTCGAATCAGGCCCTGCTATTCTTTTCTTCTTCTTCTTTATTTTTTTTTTAGGTGGTGGGCCGTTGGTGCTCTTTGTTGGGTGTACATGAGTCTACCAGTGGTCTAGTGTAGTCTACGGTCAAAGAAAGAGAAAGAAGAAAGGGGGAAAATGTGAGTGTCTTTGTTCAGTTGATTTCAGTGGGTGGGAAAAAGGCGAAAAGCAGTGGTGGTGGGATCCGAAGTAGGTCTAGTTGGACATTGGGTCCATTTTGCAACAACTTTGACCACCGGTCAACTTACTGTGCAACCTGTAGGTGTTCTGATCCAGTCAGTGATATACATAGAAAATTTTCCTGTTCTAATAACAAAAATATCATTTTTTATACTATTTAATATTTATTTTATATATAGCAAATTTTATGAGTTTCTAGTTGTACTAATCATTTTAAGTGTTTAATTGAAGATAATTTTTTTAGAAAGAACACCTTTTATTACTTAATAGTTTCTTACGCATCATGTACAATGTTATTTCCATTTGAAATGATATTAATTATGCCATTAATTTTAGGGAGTGACTTTATTTTTTAAAAAATTAATAGCTGTTGTAAAATCTTCGCACCAATAACGTGTTAAATAAAGGATTTGTTTTTTAATATATATATATATATATATATATATATATATATATATATATATATGTGTGTGTGTGTGTGTGTTATGCGTGTGTTTGTGTATATATACATGCATACATACAAAAGAGTGTGTGTCTGCGTGCCTATATATATATATATATATATATATATATATATATATATATATATATATATATATATATATATATAGTTATAGACGATAATTTGTCGTATTTTACATACCTCTTTTACCTAATTTTAATTCGTATAATAATATAATTTTTAGGATTTTTACTTATTTTATTTATTTTTGTAAGTTATAATTCAATCGAGCAAACGTCGCGAAAAGGAACGAAGATGGACAAGAAAAGCAAAAAAAAGACAAGAAGAGGCGACGGGGTGGCCCAGCCACCATGCCAGAAAATTGGCGCAGTATGGTCGTGCCACCCTAGCACGGGGTGGCCGTGCCACCCTGCTGCTGCTCACTCTCCTGATTTTTCTATTTAAGGCCCCTCCGGACGTTTTTATTGGGGACCTCGCCGACTCTCATTTGGCGATTTTTTGGGAGTTTTTAGTTTAGATTTAGTCAATAAAAAATTCTATTTTATGGGGATTAGATTAGGTTAGTTTTGGATATAATTTGTACAAGACGTTTGATTTCAAGATTTAATAAGTTTCTCTTCTTCCCTTCTCTTTAATTTCATATTTCTTGTTTTGTTTTCTAGCTTGTTAACTCTTGCCTTGAGTTGCTTATAGATGTTTAGTTTTAATTAAGTTTGTGATGTTTGATTGTAATGAGCCTCTTGATGGCTAATTGATTGTTGTTAGGCCTTCACCCATCTTGTTTATATTAGAATTTAGAGTTTTCTTTCATGCCCACCAATTGTTCGATGAAATGTTTGAAAGAGCTTTCATTCATGTTTTAGGCACATTCAACTTATGCGGAGAGGTGGGGTTGATTGTCCAGTATGGGTAGAGAAAATAGTTGGGATTCGAATATGAAAATAGTTTCGGTCACTAGCTAAGTCAAGGATTGTTAATCATGTAATTTAATTGTGCTAATCCCATAAAAATAGGAGGTTAGAATAATTAGACTAGCTCATGACCTTTGAGAGAAGGCTTGGATGGTCTTTAATGATGCAACCGATCATCCCTAAATACTAGCATAACTTGGAAAGATTAAGATTTGACTTGATTAGTTAGTTTATCTCATGTTTAATCATAATCGAAATCTTTGTTTTTGTTTAGTAGTTTAGTTCTATTTTCTATACCTTCTGTTTCGCCTAACTTGAGACTCTTTAGTTAATTCTAGTACTTGGAAACCCAACCCCCTATAGAGGACGCCCTGAGTACTCAACAATGCACCTTGCACTTAGGTTTTATAAATATTAAAACTTTTCCCTAATAAGTTTTTGACGCTGTTGCCGAGAAGTTAGTGTTTTTCAATATTGGTGCTTACTTGAGAATTCGAGACTAGGCCTTTATTACAAAAAAATAAATCAAAAAAAAATAAAAAAATGCAAGTTTTTCACTTTCCTCAGTATGAGCATGAACTGTTTGGAGATACTTTGCCAGATTACATTCTTTTCTTACTCATTGTGGCTACCGTTTGGATAAGTGGCAAATTTTGAGCATAGTCGATGAGGGTGTGAATTAATTATGAGACCCATGTTCATCTGGAGCATTGGGATTTTTGTGCCCGTGATGTTGATGAAGCTTGGGACTTGCTCGAGTGGTTAACTCAGGATACTTATGAATTTGAGACTAGTTGTGTTGATTCTTGCATCCCCTCCCTTTGCATCCCTAACCATGCCCCTCCTGTGTGCAAGCATTGTAATCGTTCTAATCATAACAGTAATTCTTATCCTTATGATATTTCTGCTGATGGTTTTGCTAGACTTTCCAGCATGATTGAGACAATGAATGAGCAACAACTTAAGCTTACTAACTTTATGCGGGAGCATGACCAATCACGTGAGACTGACCTCAGGTTTCATTCCCCTGAACCTGATGTCAACTTTGTGATGATGGTGAGTCTTTTCCTAATCTAGAGTCCGGATTAGATGAAGTATTTGACCCTTCCTTGACTACTTTACCCCCTGTTGCTCCATCCTCACCTAGCACCCTTAGGGACAACACTCATCTGTCACGACCTTCCCTAATACAGCTTACCTTTTACCTCAGTCGACGGGGTTTGGGGTGGGTGAGATATTTAGTATCGATGTCAATGTTGATGAGGATGATTCCTGTTGTGGGTCAGACAATATAGCTATTAAGAAGCATGATCCTAATGGGAGTCTTGTTGGGAGGCCTGGTGTGGATGTTGTATTTATAGTTTTACCTAGTCCTGACTATGATGACCATGTGTCCCTCGATCCCCTTGACATTGTTCATGCTTCTCCCTCATTTTCACTATCCTCCCATTCCCCTGAGTGTTACAATTGGCCACTTGTTGATTCTCATGTTGTGCTTGAGGGGAATAAGGTCGACTGTTTTGAGACTCGATGTACCTTTAGAGGGTATAACCTCTCCCTTGATCCTTACAATCTACACCTAGACCATTTGCCTGGAAAAATCGTAAATTGATTATTGCCTTTGACTATTCTATCGATTTTTTCAAGGCATCTGATAAGTTTAGGAGAGCACTCACTATCATTTTTGGATTCATGTTTTTGTGCTCTTACTTATCTCCATCCAAGTTAGATGCTCAGGTGTTCGATGAGCTCCTGCGAGCTTTGACGGCATCCAAATTGGTAGCTTGGATCTTGAGAGATGAGGAGTGGCTGATGCTCCTCAAGCCTCCCATCGCACCATTTTAGTGAGGCTTAGTTTGTGTACAATCAGTACCCAACCTGCTATAATCGTTCTAACTCTTCTCCTTTCTTTTTATTTTCTTTCTTTTCTTTTGTTTAGTCATGGATATTAGGTTGTACTTTTGTGGTGATCATTTTGAGGTAAAACTTGGAAATTTGTTGAGCCAGTTGATGGCTATGATCACCTTTTGTATGCCTTTGTACATAGTTGGGTTTTTGTGTATTTTGGTTTGTTTTTTTTTTTTTTTTTTGGTAGATATGTGTTTTGTTGGTGTGTTAGTTTCTCGGCTCCCAATAAGGACATTGTGAGATCTAGGGGTGGGGGAAGAGAAGCTACACTTCAATCTTTTGAAAAAAGAAAAGAGAACAAATTTTTTGAAAACCAAAAGATTATATATTTCTGATTTGTTTTTGGAGAGTCTTGTACTATTTTGACTGACTTTGATCCCATTTATCTTAGCTATTAGTCGGCACATAAGTAAGTTATTCATGATAGATCTTTGTCCTAAGTGTGTCATTCTTGGTCACAATTCTAACCCCAACAGTCCGTTATAGTTGTGCAATCTAGTCCTTATGTACACTTCATCATTATCTTATGGTTTTAATCTTCTATGATTGGCTCTCCCACTTATCATATACACGGTTACTTTGGTTTTTGTTTACATTTCAAAAAAAAAAAAAACAGAGAGAAAAATAAAATAATAAAATTTGGAATTACAAGTATCCCTTTGAGGCATGTGTCACTGGGTGTTACCCTTTGTGGCATGTGCTACTGGGTGTTACCCCTTAATGTAATACTGCTACTAGGAATGCTTGCTTCCGTTGTTAATAAGTTAATAATATAGCATGCATCAGTCAGGTGAGAATGAGTTTGATTTTGGTAAGCTTAAAGTCCTGGGATGATGATACACTTACACACCAAGCACTAGGATGGATTCCAGATTTTGATGCACAATGGAGTGAAAAGTAGGTGCTTTGATGTCATGTATGTGGATAGAGAGTCTTGATATGTGCACTGTTAAGTCAAAAATCGTGCATTATTTTTATAATTATTTTGAGTATATTATATATATTATTTCGTTTAATTTGTTTTGTTTTATATATTTTTCAGGATTAGGATTAATAAAATAAAAATGAGAAGACAAGACGTCGAAGCTCCGATTTTACACTATTTGCTGAAAAGACGGTCCAATAAATAATTTATGAAAAATATTGTTTTCATCATTATTATATTGGGCTAGGGTTTCAAGAGTTGGATGAAGAGCTAGAAGTCTTGAGGAAGAAGAAATCTAAGGAAAAGAGCAAGGAAACCCTAATTTACTAAACCTAACCCCCTCACTTTCCATATAATAATCACCTCCTCACATATAAAAACCCACACCTTTCCCCATTATCACGGCTGCCTATCATCTCCAACAACCAAGCCAAACCTCACGATCCTCCATCACCGTAGATCATCATCAACCCACACACGCATCTCCTTCTTCTTCTTTCAATCACACTCAACGCATAAACCCATCTTCAATCACCACGCTTCTCATCACACCAAAACCCACGGCCCCCTCTCCATAAAAGCCAAGGCAACCAACCCCTTCACGCAACCCTTCTTTCTCCTCAAAGCCTCCTACGATCATCATCATCTAAAGCCGATTGTAGTGCTCTCTTTCTTTTTTTTGTTACATTATTTTATTTTAGTTTATCTTATTTTGTTAAGTTTACTATTAAACATGAAGTATTTAGTTAATTTGTGTAATTTTACTTTTAATATGAGTGAGTAATTTTTTTGCTTAGTATAATCTTCTTGATACCATGCTACATTTATATTTTGAAACAAGCTTTATGCTTTAATGCCTAGTTGATTTATATTCATGATTCTTTAACGATTAGCGTTTATCGTTTATGAGGTTTGTGTTAAATCGATTAGAATGCATGCTAGTTGATTATATACAATTTCGATTGATAGTTTAGAAGATTATAATACGTAAAAGTTATCATCTTTTAAGCTTAGGTATCACCCTAATTAATCATGGATGGCTCAAACTCATCTCTTTTAATTAGGTAATCGCTCTAGATCTTTGTTAAATCGATTTGCTGGTAAATTGATTACAAAGTATTAAATGATGTTTTTCTAATTCTTAATGCTCTAGTTTGATTAAATTCTTACGCTGGTGTGAGGGTTATCAAAACTAGGGTTTATATTAGGGCTGGACCTAAGTAAACTAGAATCTAAGGAAAAAATGGGGAAGAACCGCTGGTGGATGTCTTCTACAGTTTAACTCATGAATGAAATTAACTTGTGTGTTGATGATAAATATTAATTTGCATGGTGGATTGAGATTATACTAAGTATACTTCATAAATTTGACAACTTTTGATCATTATTTATATTTCTTTTGAGTTAATTTGATTAGTTTGATAAATTTTTTTCTATTTTTATTAGTTTCAATATAATTTCAATCGACCCCGCCAAAATTATAGTCTTTTAGGAGTGTCTAGGTAATTTTAGATAGCTTAGATTTTGATTTTTAGAGTGGTTATAATTTCAGATTAATTTATAATCAATTTTAGTCTTTAATTACCAGTTTGTTAGAAATTAGATTACAAATAGCTATTTTTGTTCGTTTTTGATTTTTATCAGTTCCTAGAGTTTGTATAGTGTCCTAGTCTGCCCATATTTAATTTTGTAATTTTTGGAAGTTATTTGATAATTTTCCAGAATTATTTTGTGAAATTGATATGTGCAGGTTTTTACGTTATTAATTCTGAAAATTTCGATTTTAATTTTTAATTCACGATTTTTAGGTGTTGTTAAGTCCAGAAAATTATGTCCTAGAATTAGGGGAATTTTCTTGATTAATTTCATATTTATATTTATGCTGATTATTTTATTTCTAATTTTAGATTTATTATTCTGCTAAATATTCTGTGCTAATTTTCTGATCTATTTTTCTGAAATAAAGTAGATGCAATTTAGAGTTTATAAGCTCGTAGACCTGAAGTATAATATTTTAGGTTACTGTTTGATAATTTTAATATTTATTTCTCTGATTATTAATTGCTGTTTTGAATTTTAATTAGAATTTCAGTTATTATTCTAATTTTATTTTTCTAAGTTATTTAGGGAAACTTTTTACTGTTTTATTTCTAGAATATAAACCAGAATATTTAGGAACATCATTGGGTGTTTTTCTAGATTTTTATTCATTAGACTTTAATTATTTTAGAATTATTAACATTAGATTTAATAAATTGGATTAGTAAAATCATTTAGAATTAAGCTAGCTTTTTTAAAACAATCTTTCCTCGTGGATCGATCCCTACTTCCTTATGCTATAAAAAGTATTTAATAACCGAAGTAGTGGTTAAATTTATAGCCCTCGACAAGCTTTACAAATTTTGGCGCCGTTGCCGGGGAAAGAAATTAAATTGCTAGTTTATTTCTATTTGATTTGCTACTTTTTATTTTGTTTTGTTTTAATTCTAATATTCTAAACCTATTAATTTATTTATATTTTTTTAGATTTCCCGAAGTGTATAAAATTAAGAAGTGGTAAGGAAATTGGAGAGAACAAAGAACAAGCATTGAAAGCTGAAAACAAAGAGAGTCAGCCTGACCCAGTAAGTTTTAGGGTTAAAGAGGTAAGCATGTCTACTCTTCGAGAACTTGCTGCTCCTAACTTAGAAACCCAACCAATGTCCATTACTTATGCTATTTTAGATAAGCCTTTGAAATTAAACTCAGGATTTATTAATTTATTACCTAAGTTTCATGGATTGGCTGGAGAGGATCCCTATAGACACATTAGTGAATTCCTTATTACCTGCTCTGCTATGGTGCCAGAAGGAATCCCTGAGGACCAAATTAGACTAAGGGCTTTTCCCTTTTCTTTACTTGGTAATGCTAAGGACTGGCTACATTATATGCCTGCTAGATCTTTTTCTACATGGACTGCATTGCATAAATCATTTCTAGAAAAGTTTTTTCCTATATCCCGTATTGGATCTATTAGGAAAGAAATATATGGAATCAAACAAATGAATGGGGAAACCTTTTGTGAGTATTGGGAAAGATTTAATAAGTTATGTGCTAGTTGCCCCCAACATTAAATAACTGAACAATTATTGATTCAATATTTTTATGAGGGTTTGCTCCCTATGGATCGCAATATGGTTGATGCTGCTAGTGGGGGGCTCTGGTTAATAAAACACCAGCTGATGCTAGAAATCTATTTAATTTAATGGCCCAAAATACTCAGCAGTTTGGTGCTAGGGACTCATAAGTTAAAAGGGTTAATGAGATCAGTTCTCGTTCATCTCTAGAGAATCAGTTATCTCACATTACTACTATGTTAAATAAGATTGTTACTGGAGGTATCCAAAAAGCAGTAATATGTGGTATTTGTTGTCTAGAAGGATATTCTACTGATGCCTATCCTACTCTACAAGAAGGTAATGTTAATGCTCTTTACTCTAACCAAAATCAAAGGAGGTATGATCCATACTCGAATACTTATAATGAAGGATGGAGAGACCACCCTAACCTTAGGTATGGCCCTAAGACTAATCCACCTGGTTTTGATCAACCCTCTCGTCAACCTTCCGGTCAAGATAGGACCAATTTCCTCCTAGAACAAGTCCTTAAGAAAATGGATGATAGGTTCCAGAGTATGGAAACCACCCTCAAGCAAGTTCAAGAGAGACAAACAGCGACTGATACCATAGTTAGCAACTTGCAAGCCCAACTGCAAAATAGGTTACCATCTCAACCTTACCCTAACCCCAAGGAGAATGTTAGTGCCATGACACTTAAAAGTGGGAAAGAGTTAAAGGAACCTACGAAGAAGACAGAAGTGGAACCTGAGTTAGAAGTGAAAGGGGCTGAATCAGAATTAGATACAGAGTCTAATCAAACTACTAAGGAATTAGGAGAAAAGAAAAGAGAATCTTACAAACCAATCCCACCTTTCCCTAGTAGATTTAGGAGCCCTGCATCTAAGGTTAATGAGGCTAACCAAGAGATTTTAGAGACTTTTAGGAAGGTAGAAATTAATATACCTCTCCTTGATGTCATTAAACAGGTGCCTCGTTATGCTAAGTTCTTAAAAGAATTATGCACTACCAAAAGAAAGTTAATTGGTAATGAGAAGATAAGTGTGGGGGAAAATGTGTCTGCTGTTTTTCAAAGAAAACTTCCCCCTAAGTGTCAAGACCCTGGTATGTTTTCTGTCCCTTGCAAAATAGGAAATCTTTGCTTTGATAAAGCTATGCTTGATTTAGGTGCCTCTGTTAATGTTATGCCTAGATTTGTTTATGACAAACTAAATCTCGGCGAATTAAAGAAAACTGGCATAGTAATTCAATTAGCTAATAGGAGCAACACTTATCCTGATGGAGTGTTAGAGGATGTTTTGGTTCAAGTGAATGAACTAGTGTTTCCTGCTGACTTTTATGTAATGAACATGGGTGAAGCATGTCATGATATTCCCATCTTGCTTGGCAGACCCTTTTTAAAAACTGCTAGGACTAAAATTGACGTGCACGAAGGGACACTAACCATGGAATTTGATGGTGAGGTTATTAAGTTCAATATTTTTGATGCCATGAGATTTTCTTCTGATGTTAACTATCTATATGCACTTGATGTTTTTGATGAGTTATCTCAAAATGTCTATGACTTGTCCCATAAGGATGAGCTATTTACTGTGTTTACTAAGAGTCTTGATCATACTGAGTCTCAGAAAGTGCCATATCAAGTTAATGATAATTTAGATGAGGTGATAAGTTCTTTGTCTTACTTGCAAGAGCATAATGGACCTAACAAACTTGAACTGTCTGAAAAGCATGCTAAGTTACTTCCCTTGAGTATCTCACCCCCTAAATTGGAATTGAAACCCTTACCTGAAAATTTAAAATATGTTTATTTAGGAGACAATTAGACTTTGCCTGTAATTATCTCTAGTGCACTCACCTTGGATCAGGAAGAAAAACTTATTAAAGTGCTTAGAGAACATAGCGAAGCTTTAGGGTGGATGTTAGCAGATCTCAAAGGCCTTAGCCCTACCTTGTGCTCACATACTATTACCTTAGAAAAAGATGCTAAGCCTGAGAGGGACCGTCAGAGGAGACTTAATCCACCTATGATGGAGGTAGTCCAAAAAGAAATTCTTAAATGGTTAGATGCTGGGGTGATCTACCCCATTGCTGACTCTGAGTGGGTTAGTCCTATTCATGTGGTTCCTAAAAAGGGGGGAACAACAGTAGTGCATAATGAAGGAGAATTGATACCTACTAGAGTCCAGAGTGGTTGGAGAGTGTGTATTGACTATAAAAAACTTAACAAGGCCACTAAGAAGGACCATTTCCTATTACCTTTCATAGACAAAATGTTAGAAAGATTAGTTGGGAGGTCACATTATTGTTTTTTGGACGGCTATTCAGGTTATATTTAGGCCCTATAGCTCCTGCGGATCAGGAGAAGACTACCTTTACTTGTCCTTTTGGCACTTACGCTTTCAGACGTATGCCTTTTGGTTTATGTAATGCACCTGCTACCTTTCAAAGATGTATGATGAGTATCTTTTCTGATTTTATCACCAAGATTATGGAGGTATTTATGGATGATTTTACTGTACATGGTGATTCATTTGATGAGTGCTTGCATAATCTTACTCTTGTGCTTAGGCGTTGCATTGAAACCAATTTGGTTTTGAATTTTGAAAAGTGCCATTTCATGGTTGAGCATGGGGTAGTACTGGGGACATGTAGTATCATCAAGGGGATTAGAGGTAGATAGAGCTAAAGTTGATATCATCCAGTCTCTACCCTATCCAAAGTGTGTCAAAGATGTGAGATCATTCTTAGGACATGTGGGGTTCTATAGGAGGTTCATCAAAAATTTTTTTAAGATTGCTTCTCCTTTATGTACCCTGCTTACAAAGGATGTCTCTTTTGATTTTAATGATGACTGTATGAAGGCGTTTGATCAGTTGAAGTTAACATTGACTTCTCCTCCTATTGTGCAACCCCCAAACTGGGCCTTACCTTTTGAGTTAATGTGTGATACCAGTGATAAGGCAGTGGGGGCAGTTCTAGGTCAAAGAGTTGGGAAGGTACCTCATGTAATATATTATGCTTCTAGAACTCTTGATCCTGCACAGTGTAACTATACCACTACAGAAAAGGAGATGTATGCTATTATTTTTGCGCTTGGAAAGTTCCGTCCTTATTTGTTGGGTGTTAAAGTTACTGTTTATTCTGATCACTCAGCTCTCAAACACTTATTGGAAAAGAAAGATTCAAATCCCAGGTTAATTAGATGGATGTTATTGTTGCAAGAATTTTAACTAGAAATTAGAGATAAGTATGGAGCTAAGAATTTAGTTGCTGACCATCTGAGTAGATTAGAAACAGGGGAGAGTGGTAGCCCTTTTACTGATTGTTTTCCTGATGAGACTCTGTATGCTATGACTAGTAGATTGTCTTGGTATGCTGATATTGTAAATTATATAGTCACCAAAACTTTTCCCATTGAGTTGACTAGAGCTGAAAGAGAGAAAATAAGAGCTCAATCCAAATATTATGTTTGGGATGAGCCATATTTATGGAAGTTTTGTGGTGCCCAGATTATAAGGCGATGTGTAGATAATAGTGAAATTCATTCTATTCTAACCTTATGTCATTCTTCAGAAAGTGGGGGACACTTTGGACCTAAAAGAACATCACATAAAGTGCTTAAGTGTGGTTTTTATTGGCCCACTATTTCTAGTGATACTTATGAATTATGTAAAAGATATGAAGTGTGCCAAAAGGCTGGAAACTTATCAAGGAGGAATCAAATGCCTCTGTATAATATGTATGTTTGTGAAATTTTTGATATATGGGGCATTGATTTCATGGGACCCTTTCCCCCTTCTTTTGGATATACTTATATTCTTGTGATTGTTGATTATGTATCCAAATGGGTAGAAGTTGTAGCCACTAGGACTGATGATGCTAAGACTGTGGTGAAACATGTTAAATCCTAATTTTGCATAGATATGGAGTGCCAAGATCGATCATAAGTGACAGGGGGACTCATTTTTGTAACAGAACTCTAGGTGCCTTACTAGCTAAATATTATATAACTCATAAGGTGTCTACTAGTTATCATCCCCAGACTAATGGCCAAGCTGAAATTTCTAATAAAGAGATTAAGGGCATCCTTGAAAAAGTAGTTAAGCCAGATAAGAAGGATTGGAGCCTTAAGCTAGAGGAGATACGCTGTGAAGCAATGCAATCTTGATTATCAGTTAGCAGGGAAAGAGCGTAAATTGCAATTGCAGGAACTAGAAGAGATACGCTTAGAAGCCTATGACAATTCAGTCATCTACAAGGGCAAGGCCAAAGCATTTCGCGATGCCAAACTCATTAGGAAAGAATTTCAAGTGGGTGAGAAAGTGCTGTTATTGAATTCTAAACTGAGACTTTTTCCTGATAAGTTAAACTCTAGGTGGTTAGGATCTTTTGAAGTGGTAAAGACTTATCCCCATAGTGCTGTAGAGATTAAATCTTTTGCTACTAACAAGATTTTTAAAGTGAATGGTCACAAGCTAAAGCATTTTTATGAAGGAGACCAGGTATGTTTAATAGAAGAGATCCGACATGAGGATCCATGAGTTTCATAAAGTCGAGCCAAAGACTATAAATAAAAGCGCTGGTTGGGAGGCAACCTAACGTTTTCAGGGAAGTTCCTATTTACTTTTGCTTTTGTTTTCATTAATTCTATCTTTTTGCATGCATTAGGGACAATGCATGAATTAAGTGTGGGGGGGTGCTTCCTGCATTTAATTCCTGCTGTTTTTATTCTGAAAAAAAAAGTAGAAAATCGAAAAAAAAGAAAAAATAAAAAAAAATTTTTCTTATAAATAATGCATGATGTGAGTTTATGCTAGGCTTGTTTGTTAGAAAAAAAAAATTTTTTTTTAGCTATTTTGCAGTTTATTCTTTTATAAGTGAAGACTTCTAGCCATAATAGTTATCCTTTAGAGAAGTTTGAGTTGATCCTCATACATCTTTTTAATGCGTAACTCTCTTGATTATCCATCTTATTTGGTCATGTAATATATCCGATTCAATGGTAATCAAATGACCTAGCCTATCTCCTAGACTATTGAATTAGTTGAATAACTCATTAAAATTGTGATTTTACTTGTCTATTTTTCATCTATGAAAAAGAAATAAAAGAGAAAAGAGAGTCAAAATTGGGAATGACAAGTACTCCTTTGAGGCATGCGCTATTGGGTGTTATCCTTTGAGGCAATACTGCCACTGGAAAGCTTGCTTCCCATGTTAGTGAGCCAATAAAATGAAGAAATAATAAGATGAGAATGAATTATTTGCTCCAGCACCTCTATTCGGGGGAGTGGGAGACAGGGAGTGTTTAATTTCTAAGACCCTATATGGGCCTCGAATATGTGCGCAAGTGGAGTTTGAATAAAAGAAGAAGAGAAAAATAAATACAAGGCAAGTTTAGGATCAAATTTAATGAAGTTATTCTACCTAGTTCAATTGTCTCTATAGCCAGACCATGCCTAAATTTTTCCATCTTAAATTCTTTCTCGACTTCTTGAATGGTGTATGCATAATCAAAAAGAGATGGATAATTATTGATCTTGTTATCTCATTATGAAAATGTGTGAGGCTGATGAACAAACTCTCTAAGGATAGTTGGATGTTCAGCATGTATTCACTGATTGAAGGAAAAAACTAATTAATTCAGTAAAACTGTTTTTCTAAAGCAAGCCAAAGCCAGTATGAACATCATAGTTATGCATAACTTTATAAGAAAGAAAGAGGGTAAGTTTTTAGGTCGAGTGTAAGATTTCTTTGCACGAGGACGTCCAAAGTCTAAGTGTGGGGGAATTTATTAAGTCAAAAATCATGCATTATTTTTATAATTATTTTGAGTATATTATATATATTATTTCGTTTAATTTGTTTTGTTTTATATATTTTTCAGGATTAGGATTAATAAAATAAAAATGAGAAGACAAGACGCCGAAACTCCGATTTTACACGATTTGCTGAAAAGACGGTCCAATAAATAATTTATGAAAAATATTATTTTCATAATTATTGTATTGGGCTAGGGTTTCAAGAGTTGGATGAAGAGCTAGAAGTCTTGAGGAAGGAGAAATCTAAGGAAAAGAGGAAGGAAACCCTAATTTACTAAACCTAACCCCCTCACTTTCCATATAATAATCACCTCCTCACATATAAAAACCCACACCTTTCCCCATTATCACGACTGCCTATCATCTCCAACAACCAAGCTAAACCTCACGATCCTCCATCACCGTAGATCATCATCAACCCACACACGCATCTCCTTCTTCTTCTTTCAATCACACTCAACGCATAAACCCATCTTCAATCACCACGCTTCTCATCACACCAAAACCGACGGCCCCCTCTCCATAAAAGCCAAGGCAACCAACCCCTTCACGCAACCCTTCTTTCTCCTCAAAGCCTCCTACGATCATCATCATCTAAAGCCGATTGTAGTGCTCTCTTTCTTTTTTTTGTTACATTATTTTATTTTAGTTTATCTTATTTTGTTAAGTTTACTATTAAACATGAAGTATTTAGTTAATTTGTGTAATTTTACTTTTAATATGAGTGAGTAATTTTTTTGGCTTAGTATAATCTTCTTGATACCATGCTACATTTATATTTTGAAACAAGCTTTATGCTTTAATGCCTAGTTGATTTATATTCATGATTCTTTAACGATTAGCGTTTATCGTTTATGAAGTTTGTGTTAAATCGATTAGAATGCATGCTAGTTGATTATATACAATTTCGATTGATAGTTTAGAAGATTATAATACGTAAAAGTTATCATCTTTTAAGCTTAGGTATCACCCTAATTAATCATGGATGGCTCAAACTCATCTCTTTTAATTAGGTAATCGCTCTAGATCTTTGTTAAATCGATTTGCTGGTAAATTGATTGCAAAGTATTAAATGATGTTTTTCTAATTCTTAATGCTCTAGTTTGATTAAATTCTTACACTAGTGTGAGGGTTATCAAAACCAGTAGGGTTTATATTAGGGCTGAACCTAATTAAACTAGAATCTAAGGAAAAACGGGGAAGAACCGCTGGTGGATTTCTTCTACAGTATAACTCATGAATGAAATTAACTTGTGTGTTGATGATAAATATTAATTTGCATGGTGGATTGAGATTATACTAAGTATTCTTCATAAATTTGGCAACTTTTGATCATTATTTACATTTCTTTTGAGTTAATTTGATAAATTTTGTTCTATTTTTATTAGTTTCAATATAATTTCAATCGACCCCCCCAAAATTATAGTCTTTTAGGAGTGTCTAGGTAATTTTAGATAGCTTAGATTTTGATTTTTAGAGTGGTTATAATTTCGGATTAATTTATAATCAATTTTAGTCTTTAATTACCGGTTTATTAGAAATAAGATTAAAAATAGTTATTTTTGTTCTTTTTTGATTTTTATCAGTTCCTAGGGTTTATATAGTGTCCTAGTCTTCCCTTATTTAATTTCGTAATTTTTGGAAGTTATTTGATAATTTTCCAGAATTATTTTGTGAAATTGATATGTGCAGGTTTTTAGGTTATTAATTCTAAAAATTTCGATTTTAATTTTTAATTCACGATTTTTAGGTGTTGTTAAGTCCAGAAAATTATGTCCTAGAATTAGGGGAATTTTCTTGATTAATTTCGTATTTATATTTATGCTGATTATTTTATTTCTAATTTTAGATTTATTATTCAGCTGAATATTCTGTGCTAATTTTCTGATATGATTTTCTCAAATAAAGTAGATGCAATTTAGAGTTTATAAGCTCGTAGACCTGAAGTATAATGTTTTAGGTTACTGTTTGATAATTTTAATATTTATTTCTCTAATTATTAATTGCTATTTTGAATTTTAATTAGAATTTCAGTTATTATTCTGATTTTATTTTTCTAAGTTATTTAGGGAAAATGTTTACTGTTTTATTTCCAGAATATAAACCAGAGTATTTAGGAACATCATTGGGTGTTTTTCTAGATCTTTATTCATTAGACTTTAATTATTTTAGAATTATTAAGATTAGATTTAATAAATTGGATTAGTAAAATCATTTAGAATTAAGCTAGCCTTTTTAAAACAATCTTTCATTGTGGATCAATCCCTACTTCCTTATGCTATAAAAAGTATTTAATAACTGAAGTAGTGGTTAAATTTGTAGCCCTCGACAAGCTTTACATGCACTCTGTTTATATACAGGCTAAAATCTTTGTGGCATTGCTAATTTGGTTGTTAGAATGTGTACAGTTTTTCCCCTTGTATAGATATTTGTGCCTTGTCTCTATATCTGTTTTGTTTTCTTTGTTTTCCTTTCTCCTTTTCCACTTGTTTCTCTTTTTTAAAATTTTGTGGGTATATCTTTTGCAAATCCTCATGAGGCCTCACTCATCCACTTAGAGGAACCAAGGGGTTTAAAGGGGTTGTTGCGTACGTTAAATGTAACCGTGATTCCTATGAAAGTGAGTTAGGTTCTTAGGTTAGTTTTTCATTTGTTTTGCTCGAGGATGAGCAAAAGGTAGGTATGGGAGTATTTGTTAGCCGATAACTTGCCGTATTTTACGTACTTCTTTTACCTAATTTTATCTCGCATTATAATATAATATTTAAGATTTTTACTTATTTTCTTTTTTGTAGGTAATAACTTCAATCAAGCAAATATTGCAAAAAGGAGCAAAGATGCACAAGAAAGCAAAAAAAGGCAAAAAGGGACGACGGGGTGGTCTGGCCACTGTGCCAGAAAATTGGCACGGTGTGGCCATACCACGTGGCACGGTCATGCCACCCCAGCACGGGGTGGCCATGCCACCTGGCACGGTCGTGCCACCCTGCTGCTGCTCGCTCGCCTGATTTTTTCTATTTAAGGCCCCATCGAGTGTTTTTGTTGGGGACCTCCCCGGCTCTCCTTTGGCGACCTTTTGAGAGTTTTTAGTTTAGGTTTAGCCAATAAAAAATTCCATTTTAGGGGGACTAAATTAGGTTAGTTTTGGGTATCATTTGTATAAGACGTTTGATTTCAAGATTCAATAGCTAAGTTTCTCTTCTTCCATTCTCTTTAATTTCATGTTTCTTGTTTGGTTTTCTAGCTTGTTAACTCTTGCGTTGAGTTGCTTATAGAGTTTAGTTTCAATTAAGTTTGTGATGTTTGATTGTAACTAGCCTCTTGATGGCTAATTGATTGTTGTTAGGCTTTTACCCATCTTATTTATACTAGAATTTACGGTTTTCATTCATGTCTGCTAAATGTTTGTTGAAATGCTTGAAAAGCCTTTCGTCCATGTTTTAGGGACATTCAACTTATGTTGAGAGGTGAGGTTGATTGTCTAGTGTGAGTAGAGAGAATAGCTAGGATTCGAACATGAAAATAGTCTCGGTCGCTAACTAAGTCAAGGGTTGTCAATCATGTAGTTTAATTGCATTAATCCCATGAAAATCGGAGGTCAGAACAATTAGATTAGCTCATGATCCTTGAGAGAGGGCTTGGGTGGTCATTAATGATGCAACCGATCATCCCTAAATACTAGCATAACTTGGGAATGTTAAGGTTTGACTTAATTAGTTAGTTTATCTCAGGTTTAATCATAATTGAAGTCTTTGTTTTTGTTTTAGTAGTTTAGTTCTATTTTCTGTTCCTTCTATTCTGCCTAAGACGTTTTAGTTAATTCTGGTACTTGGTAACCCAACTCCCTGCGGACGACACCCCGAGTACTCAACAATATACCTTGCACTTGGGTTTACAAATATTAAAACTTTTCCCTAATATACATACATACATACATACATACATACATACATATATATGTATATTTATATATATATATATATATATATATATATATATTATATATATATATATATTATATATATATATATATATATATATATATATACACACACACATATATATATATATATGTGTGTGTATATATGTATGTATATATATATAGATATATATATCTATATATATATATTTATTTACATATATATAATTTATATTATATATATATATGATATATTATATATATATAGATATGTGTGTGTGTGTGTGTGTGTGTGTGTGCACATGAATACATATACATATATACATATACATAATACATATACATATACATATAAATATATATATATAGTATATCTATATATATATATATATATATATATAACACACACACACACATGTGTGTGTGTGTATATATATATGTATGCGTATATATGTACACACACACACAAACACACACACAGACACAGACACACACACGCACACACACACACATATATATATATATATATATATTATTGCATGCTTATTTTGGTTTGAAAATCATATTATTATCCATTATTTTTTTTAGTTCATATGAGATGCAAAGGTCGTTGTAGGTAGAATTTTAACCCTTGTCTTTGGCGTCAATTTCCAACTACTTTGCCAATTAGGCTAGTTGGCATCCACAATTATTATGTACGACATTAGTCAAAAGGTTTGATTGAATAGTGGAAGCGTATTATTACTTATAACTTGATAAAATCAGCATTTTGTTTATAATTTTTTAATTATAAAATTGTGCTTGTAATACTTCTTTTCTAATAGGGATTGACTATATTAGGATGTTGTATGTATCCATCCATGTCAGTCAACAAACACTAAGGTTTCACAATTGATAACTAAATGTAAACTTTTTTTTTTTTTTTTGGGGTAGAGACTAAATGTCAATTATGAAAAATTTGATAATTTTTAATGATATGATATATTAATTTGCATTAGGTCGACGGATTTTAATATGTTTTTCTACCAGCAATTTATCACCATGCTTGCTATGAAGTTAACCTTGTGTTTGATCTACATGGTGGGCAATGAGAGGTGTGAGGCACTTTTACTCGATGAAAGAAGCAGACATATGGAAATTGTTTGTCCCTTGCTATCTATGCAAACCAGACTAACTTGATGAGATATGGTTATAGAGAAATTGCATGTTTGTGCTAATTGAGTTGTGGAGGTGGTGCTCTGTCTTTTTTTTTTCCCTTGGTTGACCCCATAGCCTATTACCATTGGTGAATCATAACCAAAAAAAAGTGATAAAGTTTTATTTCCGATCCATGCCAAAAACAAACATTTTATAACTTAAGTTTCAGATTTAAATTTCTCTCTCTTTTTTCTATCCTTTGATATGCTTTTAACTAAAATTGAACTAATTGTTAGTCTACAAGGTGTAGAGCTCTCTGAAAATTTTTTTATGTTCATCAAAATTCAACATCCTATGTTATTAAAGTAAGTACTTGTGATGTCTTGATTTAGAGGTTAAGATTGAGGTTTTAGATAAATTACATTCCAAGTTTGACTACTACGCTCTTTTGCATTATCCATTTGTTATACTACTCTTTAGCGTTCATTTAACCAAAAAACAATGTACTGGTGGGAATAGGTACTAACCCACACGAATTGATCTATAATGATTTCTATTCTCTTTTTTTTTCTAAATGTAAAAGAAGATTGAGATGTTTTACTTGTCTTCATAGCTGGGCAAACGAGTTGATAACGGTTGATATATATAACGCAATAGGGGAGGAATAATCGAAGATAAAATCCAATATAATTGGAAACCCTAATTTTAATCAAAAGATTAATCCCCATGTACATAAACTGCATTTAGACCTATTGTTTTCTTTTGAAAGTTCAAATCACATTTCATCATTTTTCAGTAAAAAGTATATGCAACTAATATAGTAATGTAAAATCTATAAAAAATTTATAAAACATTGTGAGAGTGAGATCATGAACAAGTTGCTACGAAGTCTTTGAACTTGGTTTCTATTCTGGATAGGATTATTTTTTGTTTTAGTTAACTTTGCATATGTTATTATTTGGTTTAAAAGAAATTATATTTGTATCAATAAAGACTATATCAAAAGTACATAGACTTTTGTGATTGATTGATTGATTTGAACTTTTATCTTTGGTAAAGCTTCTCTTTCATAGTGATATTTTTCTTTTAATCAAATCATCTTATGTTAGTGCTAGGTAAAAATTACCGTAAATGCACGGAATAGTTGTAACTAGTAACTGATAAGTACAAGTTATGCCGACAAGAAACTCAATTTCAATCACCAAATTGAGTTTTAACACTCAATCTAGACAAAAATCCACTCAGGTTTACAATTACTAAATAAAGGTTCTATTCTCCTGAGTAGTAATAGATTCAACTAATGCAATAAGTGAGAAAGATCTTAGGTTGGAGTTCACCACACTATTATGCTTTGTGAATCATAAACTAGATCATACAAAAGTTGCCCATGCAAATGATTTTGAAATGGAATAACTATAAATTGAAACACATCTACGCCTTCTTTCAAAGGTCATTAGACTGGCTCATAAATCCTAGCTATATATTTTCATGAAAATAGAATTAACAAAGTCACATAATCAAGTAATCGAAATTCCCAATTGAGACCATAACTATTTTCACATTGAAGTATTCGATTGCTCACGAAGTCGCACTAGATAAAGGATTCTGCTTTCATTGATCTCCTAAACCCTGGTTAAGAACAATGAATACATGTCTTTCAAGCAATTTCGCCAAACACCTGGTGTACTAAGCAAGAATCAAATTCCATAAACATTGTCACGATTCACCAAAGCCTAGAACATGATTCAATTAGACATAATCGGGACTATTGCCAACCCAATATTGGGAATTTAGCCTCTACACATATCTATAATCTTAATCCTTAAATCAAATTTGATGAACATGACTAATGTAAAAACATAAAGTAAATTGTAAAAAGGAAGGAAGAAATACAAACTTAAACTAATCGCTAATGAGAATTGCAAATTCAATCTTTGAATAATTTACAAATCAAAGCAAGGAAAGGTCTCCAAAAACTCTCTAACAAAACCCATTTTTCATGTGTTGAAGGTGCTCTCAAAAATAAAAACCTCCCATCTCCTGAAACAGGTCCCAAAAAATAATTAAGTCATGAAAGCTATTGGGGTGCACGTTCGTGCATCGATGCATTGGCACGATGCACCTCTGCGGGAAGTGAAATTAACTCTGCAAGAAATAGTGCATAGTTGTACGCTCGTGCCTAGCCAACCGTGTATTCTCTTGAGCTCTTGAAACCTTGTGTCAAGACCGACAGTACTTCTTTTTTGCTTGAAACTCATCCCTTATGCTTCCTTTTTTCGCTAAAATAAGTGATTTCCTTAGCTTCTTAGCTATCATCCCTGAAAATAAGAAACAACATTCAATAAGCGTGCAATAAACCCAAGAAAGCAAATTTCAACCCTTCCTCATCGAGGTTTACCATGAGAATAAAAGGAAAAAGGTGAAATATAGGCTTAAAATGAAGTCAAAATAAGGGTTTATTAACTCCGCTGTACTTATCTCTTGTTTGTCCCCAAGCAACATCATCAACTGAGAGACGAAAAGGGGAGATATTGACCAAAGTACTAACCTCCCCAGACAAGGGATGATAAATCGGATCAAAAAGTGCCACAACTCACAACTAAGAAACTCAATTGGGGGAAAGCTATGTTTTTTTTTTTAAAAAAAACACAAGTTCTGAAATGAAAATATGAATCTCTAGGCCACAACGCAAGAACAGACACCCCCTATTAAACTGCTTAGATGTGTCATGACTCCACCAAATTATTAGAGACCTAGTGAAATTGGTAGATCCTTACATTTAGGGGTAAGAAAGGGGGAATACTCCTCTCATGTGTCTAGGGAAAGATGATCGCTCAAGACCGCTCATGATGCATGTTTGCATGCTACCATGAGCTTGGCAAAGCTCTTGATTCATGACAAGTGCTTTTACATACATCATTTTAAGAATGTTTTGTAGCACTTTTTTAGGAATATATGAGCTTTATGTCATAATTTATATTGCTATTCTCGTTTTATGCTTGACTATGGTTCTTTGATGATATTTGCAGGAATTTAGACCATTTTGACCGACCTTTGAGCTTAATTTGAGTGTATGTTGACCTCCATGGATGCCCCTGAGTTCCCATGCCCATGGAGCAAGAGAAGAGTAGAAGGCTTCGGATCCAGCAAGCACCATGGTATGTCACTGATGGCTGTCATGATCGTGGTGAGCCTGTAACTGCTAATATCTTCATCTTTCTTCATTGTGCGGCTAAGGATTCTTCCATTTGCTATTTAAAAGGTCTGTTTTCCAGCTGAAAGAAGACATTCAACATTGCATTCCATCACCCATTACCTCATCCACCATTAGAGATTAGTTCAGATTAGATAAAGGGAGAGAAAGATGATCAAAGCGAGATATTGCAAGGATTCCATGTCGGATTTGCGATCAATAAATTCAATCATGATTTTTGGCTGAGCAATTCTTCTCTCTTCCTTTGTTTTCTCCCCTTATTTTAGAATTCATGTTTTGTAATTTTGATTTAGATTTGTAGTTTTGATCTTGGATTCATGCAAATTCTAGTTCATTTCCTAATCTTGCATTGTTAACTTTGGTGCTTTTGAATTTGTTGGATTGTTTTATCGAATTGTAGATGGGTACTACCTTGTGAGAAACTTGATCACTGTCTTGCATGTTGTGGGTATCAGGTGATGAACTGAGAGGCGAAATCTAATACCGAAATCCTAGGATTTGACTTGATTGTGTGAAGTCTCGAGAAAGTCACATCGATTGAGAAACCATTGATTTGATAATCGCATGCTTAGTGAACCTAAACAAATCGAGAGTCCTTGAGAAATGGTAATTGGTTAGATTTAGGTATTTCATTTCACCTTGAAAGAGGATCGTGAAACTTTGATTATCGGTTTTAAAACAACTATTAGAGGAAAAAATGTTTGTTTGATATTTTAGATTGGAAAATTGCATGATTTGTTTAATTCCTTGATTTTTACCCATTACATTAGATAGTTTATTATTAACATTTGAATCTCAAACTAAGATTCGCTTAGCATATCTTGAGGGAATATTGCCTAATAGATCAACCTAGTCTCTGTAGGATCGACCTTGATTTGCTACAACACTATCGTGCGCTGGCGGGCCTATCAAGTTTTTGGCGTCATTGTCGAGAATTAGTTTTGGATATTGGGTTTTCTTAATAGGTTTGACTAAGCTTTATGTTTTTCTTTGAAAAGGGGAAAAGGAGTGGTAAAAAAATTGAAAGTTTAAAAAAAGGATAAAAAAATTTAAGGAACAACCATGGGCATTTTCCATTTTCTCCAATTTGAGCATGAATTATTTTAGAGGTATTTTAAATGTTTAAATTTTTTTCTTTCTCAATGTGGTTATTATATGGGTAAATGGAAAATTTTGGGCATTGTTGATGAGGATGTAAATAGTAAAACCCTAGCTCTTTGAGAGTACTGAGGTTTTCTTGGTAAAAATGTTGATGATGCATGTTATTTGCTTGAGTGAATTGCTTGGGATTCATTTGAATTTGAGAAAGCTAGTCATGTTTCTAGATATTCACTTTTTGATCCTTGTGCATTCTATTCTAAATCTTATTATGCCCCTTTTTGGTGTGACTTGTGTAAACCTTCTGACCATGATATTAATTCGTGTCCTTATTATGCATGATATGCTAAACCTGACTTTGCATCACCTATGGACAATACTGATGTTATCCTGAACTTATATGATTCATCATTTTCTTTAGCTCAGTGCATGAGGCTCGAAGCAGGTGAGCCTTTTGGGTTTATTGCTAGGTTTGATGTTGTTGCTGGATGTTTTAAGTCAAAAGATATTTTAGATGAGGTGCATGATCTAGTTGAGACTCCTTTGGAGGGGTTGCGTGATGTGTCTATGCATAAGTAGTCTCCTAGCCTTGGTTGTAATAATGTTCTCCCTAATCCCCTTGATTATTCTCATGTTTCACCTATTTGTTCATTATCCTCTCCTTCCCCCAAGTATTATATCGATGTGCCCATTGATAATCCTATGATTTGTGATACTAATGTTGATTTGGGATATGAGGATAACACGTTCAATATGCTTGGTGAGAATATTGATGATTACCTTTCCCTAGGTTGCTTTAGAGGGTTTGATCCCTCCATCGACCCTTATTGTGTATGCCTAGAGGACTTGCTTAAGAAAGTCATGTGGACTACATTCTTTAATCCTTCATATGCTTTTTCTAAGCCTTTTGATAAGATTAAGAGGATACTTGTTGTCTTTAGTGTGGTTTTCGTTACTGTCTCTTACCTTTTATTTTCTAAATTATGGTCCCAAGAGTTTGATAAGCTCTTGCGTGCTTTACCGGCATCTAATTTTGAAGAGAAGAGTCTTGAAGTTGTAATGGAGTGGTTGATGCTCCATGTGCCCCGTTTGTAAGGAGGCCTTAGCTTAGGTGTACCCAGCACACCTAACTTGGTGAGATCATTATGTTTTGTTTCCTTTCCCTTCTCTTATTTTCTTTCCTTTGAAAAATAGTGCTTTATTTAAGCATGGAGGAAGGGTAGTTCTATATTTTTTATTTTGGTTTTCAGTTTGCATACTTGTTAGAGCATATAGTTTTAGGTTTTCTTTTTGTTTACATTAGTGTTTTGCATTTAGCTGTTTTTTAGGTATTGCATATAGGATTGCATGAAGCGATGGTGTGAATTGGTTAGAGATAACCTCCAATGATATTTTTGCTAGGCAAAATAGCTTTCATAAGTTTGAGTAACATCTGAAGTGTAATCTCTTTTGGTGCGAATATCTTTAAAGGTTTTGTAAATATTTCTTGTTTTGACGCTTGTCTTGATTGAAAACTCTTTTATCCTTTGGAATCATTAGCACTAATATTGGTACATAAGAGTCATTTTATAAGCTAACTAAGACTTTGGTAGATGTCTCGTGAGATTTTGAGCCTTATTTGGACTAATTCATTATATTTAGTCTCATATTTCTCTCATGTGTGTGACTCTTTTATGTTACATCTCTACAACTTGCCTAGATTATTGTTTAAAACCACATTAGCATGTGCATAGTTGATGATATGATAAAGGCATTTCTTTCTTTTATTATTTTAGCCACATAACTAAATAGCATATCCCTTGCATTACATGTTTTCCCCCTTTGCTAGCCCCTTTGAGCTTATACCCATCTTTGTTATGATCACTTCATATTATCCCTTGGCCAAGCACATATTTTTAACCTTAAGCCAAGTCTATGGAGCATCACTTCATCTATGCAATAATTGGTTTGGGAGTAATTAAGTTTAAGGTGGCTTTGGTAGGTTGGTTTAATAAGGGATTGATGACATTAGGCACTTGCTTTGGTTCCCTCTTCTTTGGGTTGTGCGTTGATAGTTAGTGATCCTATGCCTTTCAATAATTGCAATTTTCATTTCATTTCCCAAAAAAAAACAAAAAAAAGGAAAAAAGTTATGTTGAATAAAAAGAAAAAAAGGGAGATAAATTCATGTTGTGAACAAGAGAAGCAAAAGGAAGAAAGCGAAAAAAAGTGGAAACGAATGACTAATTGATTGGCATTGGATACGTATATAGTTTGTGTTCCTTTTTTGTCAACTCATTTCCTATTTTATTTGCAGGGTATGTTCACTGAATTGAGGTTTGGAGAGTTGGTGAATGATAAGTGCTTAATGTATACATCATTTTAGGGCCATTTTAGCACATTTTTAGGGAAAATTATATACTTTATGTTATAGTTTATACTCTTTTTTCCATTTTATGCTTTGGTATGGTTCTTTTATATGTTTTACAGTTTCTTGGACTATTTTACCCTAGATTTGACCCTAGATGAGTATATTTTGACTCACCATGGATGCCCTAAGTTGCTACGCCCGTAGAGCACGAGAAGAACAGAAGAATGATGAGCCAGAGAGCACCAGGGTTTGCCCGTGGTAGATGCCACATACCGTAGTGGAGGTGTAACTGCTAATCTCTTCGTTTTCTCGCATCGTGTGGCTAAAATTGATTTAGTTTTCTTATAAATACCCGTCCCTCAAGCAACAGAAATAACCATCCCATCATTCCATTCTCCATATCATTCTACTTATGATTAGAGTTTAGATTTTAGAAAGAGAGAGAGAGAGTTGAAGTGAAGATTTGCAAGGATTCTATCCCGGGTTCGCACGATAGTTCAAGTGTGTTCCTTGGCTGAGGAGCATCTTTTCCCTCTTCTCTTCTCTTTTCTTTTCCTATTTTTATGTTTTGTAATTTTGATTATCTTTGTTATTTAATTTTGGATTTATGCAAACATTTGTTAGTTTCTTGATCTTGTGTTGATGCCATTTGGTGCTTTCGGAATTGTTGGATTGTTTTATCGAATTCTAGAAGTTTATTGTCTTGTGAGAAACTTGATCACTTTCTTGCGTATTGTGGGTGTTTGAATGAAGGACTGAAAGGTGAAATCTCAAATACTAGAATCCTAGGATTTGACTTGATTGCGTGATGTCTTGAAAGAGAATTACGGATTGAGAAACGGTTGATTTGATAATCGTGTGCCTAATTAACCTAAACTAATCGAGAAATCCATGAAAATTGATGATTGATTTGATTTAGGTATTTCACTTCACCTTGAAAGAGGGTTGTGATAATTCCATTATTAGTTTTAAAACAACCATTAGAGGAAGAAGTGCTTGATTGATGCATGAATTAAGAGATTGCTAGTTTTGTATAATTCTATGATTATTTATCAATTAGATTAGATAGTAGATTAGTTAAATTTCATTCTCAAGTTTCAATTCGCGTAACATATCTTGAGGGATTATAACTCAGTAGTTTCACCTAGTCTCTATGGGATCGACCTTGATTAGCTATAATACCACCGTGCGCTTGCGGGCCTAGCAGTGAACTTATTGGTTAATTGGTGTTTTGTTGGTTGCTCCCAAGTCACTTGGATAAGTAGTTCTACATTGTCCTAAATCTATCTGTCCACTCCTTTCCCTTAATCCTTCTAGCCCACGTTACAACCCATATAAAGTCCTCTTAATTGTCTTATGCACATTATATTTTTAGTGGTGGAGAATTTGAGAGTCTTGTCAAGCATATGGTAGTTTGCATCTTTGGAATGAGTTTTGAGTGAACCTATGCTATATTTCAAACACATGAGCGATAGTTATTCACATTTTTCAAAAGTGAGGTTCTACCAGTCTATTTAAGTCTACGATCTCTTATGCTTGCATGAAATGCTTTATGGCGCTTTGGGGGTGATCAAGTTTGATGTCGAGCCTGTGGTCATATACTTCTTTGAAAACATTTACCTTCTTCTGATTTTGAAATATTTTACGCACTATTTGGAGTTGCCGTTGATTGATACTCTTGCTTGTGATATGCTATGACCTGCTATTTTAAGTAGGTTGTCATGTTCTGAGTCCTAGATGCATCTTCCCTTGTCGGTTTTATCTAATGTTTACTTGAGGACAAGTAGCAGTTCAAGCATGGGAGAGTTTGATAAGTGCTTTTGCATACATCATTTTAAGAATGTTTTGTAGCACTTTTTTAGGAATATATGAGCTTTATGTCATAATTTATATTGCTATTCTCGTTTTATGCTTGGCTATGGTTCTTTGATGATATTTGCAGGAATTTGGACCACTTTAACCTAGCATTTGACCCTTATTTGAGTGTATGTTGACCCCCACGGATGTCCCTCAGTTGCCGTGCCTTGAGCAAGAAAAGAGTAGAAGATTTCGAATCCAGCAAGCACCACGGTCTGCCAGTGGTGGCTGCCATGCCCGTGGGGAGCCTATAACTGCTAATATCTTCATCTTCCTTTGTTGTGTGGCTGAGGATGCTCCATTTGCTATTTAAAAGTGCCATTTTTCAGCTGAAAGAAGGCATTCAACATCCCATTCCATTGCCCATCATCTCATCCACCATTAGAGATTAGTTTAGATTAGATAGAGGGAGAGACACAGGATCGAGGTGAGATGTTATAAGGATTCCATGTCGGGTTTGCAATCAACAGATTCAAGCACGATTTTTGACTGAGCAATTTTTCTCTCTTCCTTTCTTTTTCTCCCCTTATTTTAGAATTCATGTTTTGTAATTTTCATTTAGATTTGTATTTTTGATCTTGGATTCATGCAAATTCTAATTTATTTCCTAATCTTGCATTGTAACTTTGGTGCTTTTCAATTTGTTGGATTATTTTATCGAATCCTAGATGCTTATTACCTTATCAGAAACTTGATCGCTTTCTTGCATGTTGTGGGTATTGGGTGATGAACTGAGAGGTGAAATCTAATACCGAATCCTAGGAGTTGATTTGATTGTGTGGAGTCCCAAGAAAGTCACACCGATTGAGAAACTATTGATTTGATAAACGCATGCTTAATGAACCTAAAGGAATCGGGAGCCCTTGAGAAATGGTAATTGGTTAGATTCAGATATTTCAATTCACCTTGAAAGAGAGTTGTGAAACTTTGGTTATCGGTTTTGAAACAACCATTAGAGGAAAGAGTGTCTGTTTGATATTTTAGATTGGGAAATTCCTTAATTTGTTTATTTCCTTGATTTTTATCCATTATATTAGATGGTTTATTATTAAGATTTCAACCTCAAACTTGGACTCGCTTAGCATATCTTGAGGGAATATAGCCTAATAGATCAACCTAATCTATGTGGGATCGACCTTGATTTACTACAACTCCTCCGTGCACTTACAGGCCCATCAGTTCTCCACCTCTGGGGTCATGTACACAAATGTCAATCATAAGGGCTTTTTAAGGACTGTAGTGAGGCTAGGGTTAGAAGTAAGAAGGGAAAGATTTAGATAAAGAGGAGCTAATCAACTAAGTAGTGAGCAATCAGCGCAAACTCTTCATTGTCGCAAGATCATTATCACTAACCTTTCAATTGAGTACCAAGGAAAAAAGGTTGAAACAATTATCGAAAATTTCCTATGCCAAACATTTTATTTTCATGTTACTTTTCTTCTTCTTTTTTTCTCGCTTTCTTTTTTTTTTTTCTTGGTTCTGCTTCTTTTTTTTCAAACAAGTAAAGAATTGAATGGCAAAGGTTAAGAATGGTTTTAACTCTCGATCCCAAAAAGGAACAACAATCTTGCATAACCACTCTAAGAAGCACCAATAAACAAACTTGCCGACCAACAGAGCTCACAAAGTTGCTCTACTAACTTGGCTTAGAATAGGATCGATCATTTTAGGCCATAGGTTAAGCAAACATGGGTGAACCAAATGACAAGGAAAAGCTTAAAAGGGCTAGCAACAAGCATTAGTTAAACATGGTGGCTTTCGGCTCATGTAGTTTATAAATCAAATGAATGCCTCAATCATTTCAACATCATGCACATGCCAAATGTGATTTTGAAGAGAGCTAAACCAAGTTCTAGAGATGCACACCCAAGAGGGTTAAACACTTATGAAAGGAGGTCTTAGACCATGTAGAATGAATAATCATTATAAGCTCAAAAGTCTCATTAGTTCTTTCACCATAGTCTGAATGCTAGCTCAAAAGGTTGGCCAACAATCAAGGTTCAAACATTTCACATCACAACAATTCTCAGAGGCAAAGGTGCAAGCATACATAACCAAGTAATCAAAATATTACACAACCAATTCACAAGAATTAACCCCAAATTTAATCTCGTTCCTCACAAACTGCACAACCAACAAGCAATTCATCGCCCCTTAAATGTCATCATCGGAGGAGTTTTCACAACTAGTTCGAAGTCAGTTTTTCTTTTCATTTTATTTTTCTTTTTTAAACCAAAGACAAATGCAAACTACTAATAGAACACCATAAGGAGAGAAATAGAGAAAAGGAAGAAGGTTACCTCATCTATTTAGGAGCTCAAATTTTCACTTGCCTTTGCATGCCATTATGTGAAGATAATAAAGAGGAAACATACGAGGATGTAATAACTGTCCTATATAAACTACCCTAGATGCATATGCATGTGAGAAATGCAATTTAAACTACCTTAGATGCATTCTAAGTATGAAAGACTAGATGCTAAACTAGCTAAATGCAATGAAATATAGGTAATAGATATATACAAGCTGTACATGTGGCGGCTTCCACCAATGAATAGCACCAAATCACAATGACCAATCGAGAAGCAATGCCCAATCAAGCAAGGCATCCCAAAATTTCCACAAACACAGAGCTAAAAGCTAGCTCAGCCTTCTCCTATGCTTAAGTCTTTTATTGGCCCCAATGAAAAGCATGTGCAAGTAAGAACAAAAATGATGGGGGAAAGACTTAGACAATGCCAATATATAGGGACCAGGGGCCCCACGGGGCCTCCAAGCAGCAGGAGGGTAAGGCCAGTGCTGCTATTCATAAGCATAATGAACCATATAGGTCATGCTCCGTTAGCTCTGGAAACACTCCTGATTTTGGACATGGAGCTGGTCTAAATGGTCCAGGATAGTTTGAAATATGGTGTTACCCACGGCACCAGGAGTACCAGCCTCAAGAGCGCCAACATTAGACTATCCGGCACTAGGATCTACAGTGGTTCTTCTAGCTTAACCACTTCGCAGTGCCCCATCATCATCAGAAACCTCATTGGGGGAGGCTTCCCTCTCAAACTCACAATCAACATCATCATCATAAATGAGGTTAGATGGGCTAGTGATGGTGGTTTTATCTTAGTTAGGGAAGGCGTAGAGGGTACGACCATGATGGTTCAGCCAAATTTGACCCCCATCAATGGCTTTGAAAAGCTTCATATTGATGAAAGTGACCACACCAATATGCCCAAGAGTGCACAAAATCGGCAATCTGTTGACTTGGTAGTCAAAACCCAATGTTCGAGCAATGATGGTAATAATAACCCCCGTAGCTATGACAACTTTTGATGTTTGGGCTTGTTGATTAAGATGAGAAGTTATAAAGGCTCTGGTGTTTAATGTTTGGTTTCATAGGGCAGCCCAAAGAATAAAGAGCTTTCCCCTACACACTCCATTCTGACTATAGGCATAGGCAAACACATGGCTCGCTGTGAATACTGCAGGTAATGAAGCATAGGATTGCAAATCCATGTGGCTTTGGTAGACCGGGCCTCATAATGCCACCCAGAACAAGTGATAATGTACCAAAAATTACCCTGATGGTAGTAATCATGAACAGGAGCTAACACACTATGGTTAGGCAAGTGAAAGAACTTGTTGAAATAAGCGAGGTTCATCTCAAAGGTTTGATTGAACAATCAAAACCTAAACTGCCTAACACCCCCCTAAAAAGCTCTTTTCAGGTCTACCATGAGAGAAATCATGAATTCCCAAATGAGCCGTGCAATACACTTGCTCTTGCAAAGTCACAAAATGCAACCACCCTAATCTAGCAAGCAATAGTCGCAAATCATCCAATAAATGCAAAGTTTTAAGCATTCACTCATCAATGTAGTTAGGGGCATATATTTTTTGAGTGACAATTGCATCATAGCACTTAACATGAACATCATTAAGCAATTGAATGCAATATGTATCGGTAATATCAGAAGGTAGAGGGTTACCTCAAGCTGTTTGGGCCTAGTTAGTGGAGGCATAACAGGGAATGGTGATCAGGGTCAAGAAATTCATACCTGAGATGTGGAGGCAGAGGTTTTAAATTTACCTTTAGTGTGCTCTTTTCCTTATCCTGAGAGGCTTGAGCCTCCACATTGAGGACCTCCCTAGGGCTCTGCCTTTGTGTGTAGGCAGTGGATGCATTAAGGAGCCTAGCATAGTTCTCGTTCTCCTCCGTATGTGAGTCAATCACCTTGCAGCTGATTAGAATAGCCTCTAGAGGATCCTTTATAGCATGATAAGTCATGGCTTCCTTATTAAGTAGCTTCTCCAACACATCAAGTTTGTAGCATGTGTCATCTAAAGTTGGGTTGGTCATAGTCTGAGGTAAATAGAACTCTACCTTTTCATCCTCTCCTTGAAGAGAAAGTTTGTCATTCTTCACATCTATCATAGCTCCTGCAATAGCTAAAAAGGGTCTCCCTAAGATGATAAGAATGTGAGAGTCCTCCTCCATCTCCATGATAATGAAATTACAGGGGACAAAGAGCTTTCCCACCTACAATGAGACATCTTCTAAAATACCAAGGGAATACTTGATAGATCTATCAGCAAGCTGCAATGAAATGATAGTTGGCTTCAAGTCTCCCACTTACAGCTTCTTATAGATGGAATATGGCATGAAGCTAACACTAGCCCCAAGATCACATAATGCTCTACTAATGGTTACATCCCCAGCAGAACAAGGGATAAAGAAGCTTCCTGGATTTGGGAGCTTGGGAAGGAGCTCGATCTGAATAACATCGCTACATTCTTTAGTGAGAGACTGACAGATGCTTTGAACGCACTTCATTTTTGGGTCTTTTTGCTGCATTTTTAGGGAGAATTATCTACTTTATGTTATAACCTATACTCATTTTCCTGTTTTATGCTTAGGTATGATTTTTTTGTATGTTTTGCAGGTTTTTGAACTTTTTGGCCCTTACTTTGACCCCAATTAAGTGTGTTTTGACTCCTCACAAATGGCCCTAAGTCACCATGCCCATGTAGAAGAAAGAAGAACCAAAGAATGCTGAGATGGAGGTGACGACAGACCCTCCATGGTGAAGGCCATGGTTTGTGGTAAGTCTGAAACTGCTTTCCTCTTCATTTTCCATCATCTTGTCACTAAGAACGGCTGAGTTTATGCATAAATAGGGTTCTTTTTGGCAGCAAAGGGGGAGGCCGTAGAAAACAAAAGCATCTAATTCTCACTTTTATCATTAGTTTTAGGATTTTTCAAGTTCTCTTTGAAGTAAGAGAGGGAACTGGAGTGGAAGATTGGCACTTGGAGGCTTGGAGTTTGGGAAGTTATTGAATACCACCATAGTTGCTAAGTTTTTTTCTTCCCCTTCTAGTCTCTTCTTGAACTTTTGTTTAGATGTTGATTAGTTCCATTATGTGTGAGTAGTTTTTCTTAATCTAGGGTTTTGTTAGCCAAAGTATTATGTTGGATCTCTAATTTTTAATATTTGTGCTTTATCTAATTAGTTTGATTGAATTGTATCTTGTGGATAAACTATTGTGAGTAAGTTTTGGTCAGATTTGCTTGCATACACTAGATAGTTGAGTAAGGTACTGAAAAGAGAAACTCACTACTAGAATAACAAGTTAGAACTTTGACTACTTGAAAGAGAGTTATTTGTTGAGAGGAAAATTCTAGCAATCAAGAATCCGTAACCAAGAGTAAACCAAAGATATTTAAAAGAATGTTAATTAGGTTAGTTTAGGCAATTCAGTTGTTTCGACAGAAAGGATTGAATTCTTAGTTTAATTGCATTGCTTTGAATCATCCAATCTAGATAAAGTGCAGATTTAAATTCAACGATCCAATTCTTCACTAGGTGAAGCAATTCCTTAGATGTTTTTAATTCAATTGAATTTCCAATAGTTAAGTAGGGATAGTTGAGACAACAAATTGAAAATTTAGTCGCTTAGCTTTTTGTAATAGGGTAAAACTCAATAGACTACACTTAGTCTCTGTGGGATCAATATTAAAACTAGAACAACTGTGCGCTTGCGTTATCAATCAAATTTTTGGCGTTATTGCTGTGGAACAATTTTGTAGATATTGAGTTCGCCTATCTAGATTGACTAAGTATTTTTTGTCCTTTTCTTTTTTTTATTTTTTTAATTTGCATTGGCAGTGTTTTGTGGTGATTTTGCAGGATCTTGCCACTTTTATACGAAGTCCCTTTCCATTTGAATTCGATTAAGAAATAGAAAGGACTTTTTAGTCTAGGAGGAAGAAGTTGAAGTTAGAGGAACAAAGAGCTAAAGCTCAAGAAGCTTCTTTGACGAAGGCGGAAGAAGAAGATGACCAAAGAATGGCACTTCAGGATTTTGTTTCCCCGGGGTCCAAGGCATTGCCTCTAGTATCGCTCGAGCCAATGTGGAAGCCACAACTTCGAACATAACTTGACCCTTATTTCTAAGGTGTAACAATCCGAATTTGGAGGCACTTCGCTAGAAGATCCTAACCTAAACCTCTCAGTATTTTAAGAGGTGTGTGACACGTTGAAGCTCAATGGTGTTTCAACCGATGCTATAAGATTGCGATTATTTCCCTTTTCTTTAAGGGACAAGGCAAGAGCATGGCTATATTGTTTGCCTTCAGGATACATCACAAGGTCGTATGAGCTCACCAAAGTTTTTCTTGCAAAATTCTTTCCTCCTAGTAAGATAGCAAGTCTGAGAAACCAAATCACCACTTTCGCTCAAAGGGAGGATGAATCGTTATATGAAGCCTGTGAGCGTTTTAAGGACCTATTGAGGCTATGTCCACATCATGGCCTTTAACAGTGGATGTTAGTGTAAGCTTTCTATAATAGAGTCACCTAACTAGTGAGGTCTATTGTAGATGCAGCAGTAGGAGGTACACTTATGAACAAGACCGAAGGCGCGGCCTTCAATCTTATTGAATAGATGGTATTGAATAACTACCAATGGTCTAATGAGAGAAGCCAACCCAATAGGGTTGGAGGTAAATTAAAACTTGATGCTATCTTTATGCTTTTTGCTAAGGTAAATGCCATGTATCAAAAGCTAAAATAATTGAATGTTAATTCTATGAGTTCAAGTAACCCACCCCCATCATGTGAAATTTGTTAGTCAATTGATCATTTGACTGTAAATTGTCAAGTTGGGAGCCCATTTGCTCCAGATGTTAGTGAACCATCAACTACATCAACAATTTTAATCTTAGACCGACCAATGGCTTATTCTCTAATACCTATAATTCTGGTTGGAGGAATCACCCTAATTTCTTCTGTAAGTCTAATGTCCCTCCTGTGCCTCAAATGAATTTTACACCACCCCTTGGATTTCAAAGACCACTCTATCCTCAACAAACACCTCAAAATTTTAACTTAGAAACCATGATGGATAATATGCTTTCAGCGTAGCAAAAGCAGGATAAGCATTAAGCAATTAGCCTCTAAGGTTGATGTGCTTACTGCTCATAACAGGATGTTAGAAGCTTAAATTGCTTAATAGGCTACTTCTTCATCTACACCCTTGGGTAGACCTCTTAGTAAGCCAAAGGCAAATCCCCATGAGTAATGTAACTATGTGACCTTGAAAGGTGGGGTAGAGGAGTTTACGGCTATGGAGCTTGAGAAAGGTGGAGAGGTGTCTAAAGCCATAAGTGACGTGAAAAATGATGAGTTTAAGATGATACCATTTGAAGGGGTGTGTAATATGGTGATATCTGAAGAGTTTCCCCCTAAACTTAAAGATTCAAGTAGCTTCTCTATTCCTTGTATGGTCCGTAAAGCATGGATCGATAGGCCCTTGTGTGATCTTGGTGCAAGTGTTAGTCTTATGTCCTATCCCATTTTCAAGAAGCTTGGTTTAAGAGAGTTACAAATAACACCTATTTCACTTCAATTTGCGGATGGTTCCATGAAGTGCCCTTTGGTATTTTAGAGAACGTTCCTATGAAGGTAGGTGATTTTTATATGGTTGACGACTTTATCATCTTAGACATGGCCATAGACGTGTATGCCCAGATTATTCTAGGGAAACCCTTCTTACCTACTTCAGGTTGCAAAGTTGATGTGAGGGGAGGACACTTGACATTTGATGTAGGGGAGTGTTATGTTGAATTTGCCTTGTTTGAAAACTAGAATATCCCTTCTCCTTCATCTGCTTTAGAAGAAGATATGGATTTTCATGAGATTGACTCATTTGACGATTGGTGGCATGTTGACCTTGTTATGGTTAAATGTGTTACACCTAAAGGTATTGGCCTAGATTATGCTGGGGTGAGTTCAATGCATTTGTGCCACCTAGCATAGTCTAGGATGTGACTTATGCTATTAATGAGGTGTCCATGAGTGATTATTGTAGATTTGCTCAAGTAGTGCAGTCCACGCCTCAAATTGATGATATCGACTGTGACTTTGACTTCGAAGTCGAACTTAGAAGTGGCTCATCTGATAAAGTCCACCACAAATTCATTCTGTACACGGATCACATTAAATGGAGTCACTTGATGGCAAAGAAGGACTTCCATCCCGAGCTTTTGAGATGGTACCTTCTAGTGGATGATTTTGATTTCGATGTCTGTGATAAATGCAAATTGGGAGGTGTGGGGAACCCTATCGACAAACTAGCTGTCCACCACCTTTTTGATACCTAGCCCTCCTAGAAGAGATGATTGAGCTCCCGACCCTAAAAGAGCGCTTCTTGGGAGGTAACCCAAGTTGTTTTTTCGTTTGCTAAGTTTTTCTTTTCTTTGATTGTATATAGTGTTTTATTTTTTTCTTTAAAAAAAACTAAATCAAAGAAAAAAAAAGAAAATCAAGAGAAAAAGCAATGAGAGAAAAAACAAAGTGAGAAAAGAGGCAATAAGAACAGTGAAAAATCATTCAAAAAAGCCATAAAAAAATAATAAGAGGGTTTTAGTAACCATATCCAAGCTCTCCACAGACCCCTCGTGGTATCCAATTTGGTCCATGGAGTAGCTACTTAAAAAACTGAAGAAAACACAGAGATAGAGTTCACCACGGACCCTTTGTGATGGACCTCATGGTCTGTGGTGAGGCTCTCCGTCCGCGGTCAAGGGTTTTTCAATCCATTTGAACCAAGCATCCCTTCATTTTCTTCTACCTTTTGTCCCTTCTTTCTCTAAGCTCTCTCCTTCTCTCTCTAAAATCTCTATAACCACCCACCCCTAAACCTTCAATTTTTCATCATTTTTCCTCAAATTTATTCCCTTTCTTCTCATTTTCTTCACTTTTCACTAAATCTCCTTGAAATTTCTATTTTTTTGCCCTCTTTCTTTCACGTTCTACCCATCTTCAAACCCTAAATTTCAATAATTCAACTTCAACCTCCACTCTTTTAAATTCTCTTTTTTTTCTCCATGTGTCTACCTATTTCACCTTTCTTTTCACAAAATTTTCATTTTTAGGTATTTTCTTTTCCATTTTTCACTTTAATTAGAGTTTCGAGCTTTCACCCATGCATTCACCATTTTAATGGAACCCAGAAGAAGGCAACGACAAACCAAGAGGCGGGGACATCCAGTCAAGCACCTCAATGAGCACCCCAGACGTCCCGAACCTTAACAAACGCGCAAAACCGAGGTAATATCCCTAATGCCCTTAATTTAACACATCCTAAGTATATTGCTAGATACAATAATTTGAGTAATAAGTTATTTTTGCTACTCGTTATTATGATGAGGATTTGTTGACTAGATTGGGCTTGTTGGATGATGCACGTTCGTTCTTTGCTAGGGAAGATATGGGGGGATTTTTAAAGATTGGAGACCACACTTATCATGACCTCAATTTTTTGAGCACACTGCATGTGGAGGCCACAAGTGGGCCTCATTGTCAAGAAGGATATATTCCTTCTATCAAAATAGGGAGTTTTATAAACTAAACTTAAGTTCCTTTAATAGCATATCTGGGTTTCTACCGAGTATGGACTTGCCTTATTGACATATCCCTAAAGAGTTTAACCCGAATACATTTTGCTATGAAATTTCTAGGGATCATCAGTATGACACGAGCAACTCTAAAGGCTTTGTCATTAGAAACCTTTGTATTCGATAGCTCAATGATTGCTTGCTTGTAATTTGTTTGTAAGAGAGGATAGTTTGAATGTGCCTCACTTGTCTGAATAGTATTTCTTGTATAGCATGCTCCAAAGTGACCGATCTGACCCCGATTTAGCCTTAATTAATCAGTTGCATAGTGCAGGCACCAGTTCCTCACAGATGATTGTGATTAAGGGCCTTATTATACCCATTAGTAGGTCTATACGGATAGAACCAAACCTTAAAGATAGAGTTTTCGGTTCCGAGCTATTGTACTTAGCCACTTTTGAGCAAATGAAATTCTATAAGGTAGAGACTGGGCGTGTTTGTTGGATTTATCCTGGGAACCATCTCATGCCTCTCCCTAGTGTTGAATGAATCACTCTCTTGAACTGGCTGAATCTATACTTTTTACCGGGTGACGAAGAGTTGGCGCAACCTGCCCCACCTCCTCCCCCACCTCACCTATGGGACTATAGTTCATTCTAATCATTCTCCTCCTCTGATTATGCTTGTTTGCATGCCACCCTTTAGTCCATTCAAGAGTAGCAAGCGTCCCTCCGAGCTTACATTCAAACTGAACATACTGCGCTTCGTGACTTTATCCAACAGCGGCATGATGAGCTTCGTGGAATGATCGTCTCCCAAAATCAATACTTCCAAGACTTTAGGGCCTGTTTAGAAACTTGGTGAGACTGACATATTTCTTATCCCTACCCTTCTTCTCCCCCTCCTCCTCCTTTTTAGTTCTTCTTTTTCTTCCCCATTGATTTTTATGTCCTTGCATTGAGGACAATGCTTTATCCGCGAATGGGGGAGTTATGTGTGAATATGTGTATGTGATATGGATGTGCGAGTAGTTTGCATTTTCGGTGTTGCATTTAGGAGTTGTTTGCATTTTTAGTTAATCATTTTGTTTTTCTTTCTATTTTTAGGTTTCTTTTCTTAGGTTTGTCTTCACTTTGGTATTTTCAATTTTTAGTTGCATTCGATGTGTTAAAGGAAAAAAAAAAAAAGGAAAAAACAGAAGGAAAAAGCAATAAAATCCTTCGATGATGAGTCTTAGACTAAGTAGCTTTCTTTGGCTTATCTTGATTGTTTTTGTTATGCCCATTTGTGAATACATGTTTGATTATACGTGTTCAAAATGTGCTTCATATTTTGTCCGTCATATTGACAACGATTTGATTACTCAATGAACCTTTGCATGAATATTAGGCACGTCTGATCTAATGAGCTAATTGAACATTAACAGTTGTCCTGTGAGACTTTGAATCTTATTTGGATTAATTCATCATTTTTATCGTATTCTTTTTTATGCGTGGCTCTTCCTTGATTTCAAATCTCTAGAACTTGCTTTGACTCTTTTTGAAGATCACATTTAGCATGCATGTTTAGGCGATATGATTGAGGCATTCTTTGAATTTATGAGCTACATTGATCAAATAGCCACCCTTTTTATGATTTATCCCTTGCTACCCACATTGGGCTTTGATCTTTCTTTTTCTTGATGGAACCTTATAATATTGAAGCTTGGCCGAATATATGTTCTATTCTTTTTAGCCAAGGCTGTAGAGTTTCATTAGTGATTGGGAGTAGTTGGTGGATAATGACGTTGTTGTTGGGCGTGGTTTGTTTCTATGCAGTGAGGGATTTATGTGATATTTCCCTTAGTGTCATTTGGGTTGAAATTTACGAGTTGTTAGAAAAAGTGTTGAAAAGTGCTCAATTCTCTTGCCATGATCCTTCTCTTATCTAAAAAAACAAAAAAAGAGAAGAAAAAGAAGGAACCAAAAAAAAAAAAAAGAAGAAGCAAAATCAAATGAAAATCGAAACAAACAAATAAAAAATGTTGAAAGAGAAAAAATGAGAAGTAAAATAATACAAGAATTTGGTATAGATTTCACATTATATATGCTTCAACATTTTTTTCGCATACTCGACCAACTCGGGGTTATTTTGTGTACTTGAGATGTATCGGCATTTGGTATGAGGAGTATTTTTGTGAAAAGTTGGGCGAAGATGATTCATACTCATGGTCTTTGGCTTTGAGCTCCGCAAATCCTAACCTATTTGTTCTCCTCTTACCTTTACCTATGGCCCCATTACAACCCTATCAAAGTCCCCATGATTGTCTAGCATGTATTGTATTCTTGTGGTGGCGAATTTATGTATCTTATCAAGCTTATCGTAGATTTGATTCTTTGGAATGAGATTTGAGTGAACCAAAATTATATTTTTAAAACACACGAGTGATGAGTACTTCATTCTTAAAGTGAGGGTCTATAAGTTCTTTTAGCTCTCCATATTGTATGTGGCGATATGATTATTTAAGTTGATTTGAGTGATCGATTCAATGTTTAATGTGGTGGTATTTGTACTTATCTTGAAAACTTCATTCCCTCATTTGTTTTGTAATAATTTTCACCACTTTTGGGCTTGCTTCTTGGGTTAGTAGCCTATTAATGTTGCTACTTATGTTTACCTGAGGAGATTTTCATTTTAGATTTGGCTTTCATAGCTGCTTGTGGATAAGCAACAGCTCAAGCATGGGGGAGTTTAATAGATGCTTAGAATGCACTTCATTTTAGGGTCGTTTTACTGTATTTTTAGGGAGAATTATGTACTTTATGTTATAATCTATACTCTTTTTCTCGTTGTACGCTTGGATATGGTTCTTTTATGTGTTTTGCATATTTTTGGACCTTTTTGCCCTTGCTTTGACTCCGATTGAGTGTGTTTTGACTCCCTGCAGATGTCCTTAAGACACGATGCTATGGAGAAGAAAGAATAACTAGAGAATGTTGAGACAGAGTCGACCACGACCCTTCGTGGTGAGAGTCATGGTTCGTGGTAAGCGTGAAACTATTTGCCTCTTTCGTCTTCCTTCGTCTTATGGATGAGAACAGCTAAGTTTATGCATAAATAGGGTTCTTTTCGACTACAAAGGGGGAGAGCATAGAAAATAAAAGCATCCAATTCTCACTTTTATCATTAGTTTTAGGATTTTCCAAGTTTTTTCAGCGTAAGAGAAGGAATTGGAGTGGAAGATTGGCACTTGAAGGCTTGGAGTTTGGAAAGCCATTGAAAAACACCATAGTTGCTAAGTTTTTTTTTTCTTTCCCTTCTAATCTCTTCTTGAACCTTTGTTTAGAAGTTGATTATTTCCATTTTGTGTGAGTAGTTGTTCTTAATTTAGGGACTTGTTAGCCAAAGTGTAGATGTTGGATCTCTAATTTTCAATATTTGTGCTTTATCCAATTGGTTTGATTGAATTCTTTCTTGTGCATAAACTATCATAGGGTAAGTTTTGGCTAGATTTGCTTACACACGCTAGAGAGTTGAGTGAGGTACTGAATGGAGAAACTCACTATTAGGACAAGTTAGAACTTAATATAATGGCTACTTGAAATAGAGTTGTTTGTTGAGAGGAAAATTGTGGCAATGAAGAATCCATAACTAAGACTAAACCAAAGATATTTTAAAGAATGGTAACTGGGTTAGTTTAGGCAATTCAGTTTGTTTCGAAAGAAAAGATTAAATTCTCAGTTCAATTGCACTCCTTTGAATTATCCAATCTAGATAAAGTGGATTTAAATCCAATGATCCAACCTTTTACTAGGAAAAGCAATTCCCTAGATTTTTTTAATTTGATTGAATTTCCAATTGTTAAATAGTGATAGTTGAGACAATCGATTGAAAATTTAGTCGCTTAGCATTTTATAATAGGTTAAAACTCAATAGACTATATTTAGTCTCTGTGGGATCAATATTAAAATGATACTACAGCACCATACACTTGCAGTAGCAATCAGAGACATTGTGGCATTCTCAAGTAGTTTCCATTTGTTGGAGGGCAAATCCTTTAAGAATTTTGCATAGGAAGGCATTGATGGGGTCCATCAAGACCAAGCCTTGAATGAGCATCTAGCTAGCCTACACATCCATTCAAGCTCCAAGGAAGTCAAGAACATCCATGCATTGGTCAAAAACACCTTGGAGCAATCGGACAGAATGTGGGCAGATTCGACTGAAAATTTGCCCGGTTTTGTGCACCTTTGGGGACTTGAAAGTGAGGGGATAATTAACTGCCTTGCCCCCTCTCTTTAAGTTTAAGATTTTAGGAATTGAATAAAACAAGTTGCGAAGGGTTTGGGGGTCATTTGGTTGGTCAAACAGCAAGATCATTCCAATGCTGCAGGTTAGGCGCTAATCTAGCACAGTCCAAAATGAAGGGAGGTTTGGACCACCAACTTAGGGCCATGCTTTCCAAATTTTGAGGACATGAAAGGGGAAATAAATATTTATCAGGTCATGGTTTCAAATCCCATCCAAAGCACCTCATTATATTGGTTTTATCCAACCAAAAGGACAAGAAAAACACCCTTGTAACCGGTTACTCACTAGCCAGTACAAAGGGGCTTCTTCCTTGGGTTTAGCTTTGCCCACTTGCTGAATTGACTCTTTTTGCTGCATTATAGGACCTTTGTAAGCTTGACACCTCATTTGGGATGCATCATGACCCCTAATGAGGTAGATTAAGCTAGTAGGTGATGTGTTAACCTAGTAAGGGACCGATGGGATGTATTTTGCTCTTCCCTACTAGTACTAACTTAGTTTTTTGATGCATAGGAGAGGGAAACTCGGCCAAGGGAGAACAAAACCAGCCTTGGCTTTCATTTGTAATCACTTTTGAAGATATGAAACTTTGTGAGTTAGAAAACTCTCTCTATTGAAACTCCTAGTGTTATATCTTGAGTTTGGCAACTCAAGTGGGTCTCTAGGTCTCTTCATCTTAACTAGAAGGTGATTCAATTCTGTAACTAGTTGATCTAAACAGATTGCCCAAGTGTTCTCCAAGGGTGGCTCTTAGGATTATCCCCTGAAAGGTCACTTGATTATCCAAGCTCATGTGTTTCATCCTTGCTTTCGGTTTTCATTACCTTCAATCCGAGTATACTCTTAAGTGTTCTTGCGAGTTGATTCTTGTTGTCATAAATATACATCAAATTGGTATCAGAGCTTAGGCTACCCTCTTGGCCAAGCTTCCATCATCCCAAACGCGCACCCAAACACAAAACTCACAAAACAGCCCCAAACACATTTGTTGAACGGTAAATTTATCCATTTTACGCGCCTTTTTCTCCCACTTTTTGCTCGTATAATAACTTTATTTTATAGGATTTTACCTTGTTTTATTTATGTTTTGTAGGAAATAACTCCAAATCAAGCAAACGTCGCAAAAAGGGACGAAGACGGGACAACACAGCAAAAACCAGCGGAAACGGACAAAACCGGGCAAAGTGGGCGGCCACCGTGCTAGCAATGTGGCACAGTGGGGGCGTGCCACGTGGCACGGCCTGACTGTGCCACATTGCACGGTCGTGCCATCCTCCCAGTTTTGCCCGGTCTTGGTTTATTTAAGGCTTCGTTCGGGCGTCTGTTTTGGGGGGTCGTCGAGAGGTCGCACAGGAGCTTGCTTGGGCATCTCTCTGTCGATTTCTAGAGTAGTTTAGGTTAGATTTTAGTTAAGAAGGGAGATTAGTTTAGGATTGAAGATTGTATTCTTGGATTCAACCTTTGGATTTCAAGTTCCTTCATCAATTCAAGACTAAGTTTTCTCCTCTTTTATCTCTCTAGTTTTTATGTTCTTGTTATTTATGTTTTGTTGGTTTTAATTCTTGTATTTGTTTTGTTTGATTTATTTGTTTAATTTCATTGTTAATTTATGTTGTTTAGTTGTTTAAATTTGTTTTATTTCATTCCCTTCATTTTGTTCTTCAAGTTTATGTTCTTGTTGGTTAGTTTAGGTTTTCATGCGTTTTTCATGTTTTGTTGGTAGATTGTGTTGGCTTGGATTGTGATTAGCCTCTTGATGGCTAATTAATCTTGTATTTGGCCTAACCATACCCAATCTATGCTTAGAACCTAGAGTTTTCCTTCACGCCCGCCAAGTGTTCGATGAAATACCTGAGAGGGTTTTCATCCATATTTTTGGGCGATTGATTTATGCTGAGAGGTGAGGTCAATTTGCTAGTGTGGGAGAGGGAATGGCCGAGTTCGGGACACGAAAGTAGTATCCGAATCGAGCTAGGTCCGGGGTTGCTAGTTTTATGGTCTAATTCGACTAACCCCACGAAAGTACGTGGTTACGCGAGTTAGACTAGCTCATGACCCCTGAGAGAGGGTTTGGGTGGTCTTTGATGGGACCATCTCTAATTCGTAGTGTGGTTTGGGTAGGTTAGGACTCGTCTTGGTTAGTTGGTTCATCCATTGGTAAAATCACAACTCCAAGTCGCTTGTTTCTTTGTTTGTAGCGTAGTTTAGCTCCCCACTCCTTCACCCTTCGATCCTGCCTAGCTCGAGATGCTTTAGCTAGCCCTGGTAGTTGGAAACACAATTCCCTGCGGACGACACCCCAAGTACTCAATGATACACCTTGCACTTGGGGTTTACAAATATTAAAACTATCTTTTTCTGCAATAAGTTTTTGGCGCCGTTGCCGGGGAATTGTCGTTTTTCAATATTGGGGTTTACTTTAGCATTCGAGGCTAGGCCTTTAGAAAATCCAAAAAATTTAAAAAATCAAAAATTTGAAAAAAAAAAAATTCAGGATGGCTATTTTCCATTTCCCTCAATTTGGGCACAAACCTTTTTGGCAATATTTATCTCGGTTTAATGATTATTGTGCTCAATATGTGCATTTCACGTATGAGAAATGGGAAGTATGTGATGCTGTGCTTGAGGGGGTAACATATGAGACTCGAGCGATCCTTGAGTCCATGTGTTATGGTGGTTTGTGTTCCTTAAATGCCGATGACATGTGGGATTTGTTTGAGTCTCTAGCTTGGCATCAATGGCAATCTAATGATGTTAGAGACCAATGTCATCACTATTCTGCTTACCCTCAAGTGTTGTGCTCTTTTTGCCAATCTTTTGACCATTATGTGAATTCTTGTCCCCATCGTGCTGTTTCCAATGAATGCTATGCGAGACTTGATGCCATGATAGGGGCAATGAATGAGCAAAATGAACGCTTTGCTAATAGGATGAGGGAGTGGAGTTTATCGCATGAGACCAACTCTAGTTTACCTTACCCTAGACTTGAGGCTCGTCTCTATGATGATTGTGAGTCTTCCCTTCCCCTAGGGTCGAATGTTATTGATGATGCACCTTTGACCGACCCAGGAGAAGTGTTTGACCTTCCCTCGACTCCATTGGCGTTCGTCGCTCCATCCTTTTCTAGTACACCTATGGGCATCAGCGTTAGTGCTCTGACCTTACATGCTTCTCCCTTCCCTTTAACTCAGTGCACGGGTTTAGAGATCGGCGAGACTTTTCAGGGTGATGCTCGCTTTGTAGAGGATGTTTTACTTCCTTGGTCAGGAGAACTTACATTGGTTAAGCCATATCTTGAGGAGGCTCCTTCTGAGGAGTTGTGTGATGACAGTTCGGTGGTTGGTGCCGCACCTAGTATTGACCACATCAGCCCAATTTGCACCAACCCACTTGACTTCACCCCCACTTCATCTCCTCTCCTTTCCACCACGCACTCCCACTTGCATGCACTCCATGAGTCCCTAGGTGACATTCGGGGGTATAATCCCTCCTTGGACCCTTTTTGTGCATACCTAGAGGACATGCCTAGAAAACTTGAGTGGACCACTTTCTTTCATCATTATTTCAATTTTTCTATGGCATTTGATAAGTCTAAGAGGACACTCACTTTGTTTGCTCAATTCTTACTAGTGTTCTCTTATTCGCACCATTCGGAGATGCATGCATAGGCACACGATAAGCTTCTGAGAGCTTCGACTGCATCCGAGCTGCCGACTCGCATCTTGAACGGCAAGGAGTGGCTGATGCTCCTTAAGCCGTCATGGCATAGTTTGGGTACATTCAGTACCCGACCTGATATACTCGTTCTCACTCTTCCCCCCCTTCTTTCTATTTTTCTTTTCTTTCTTTTTATTTTTGTTTAGTTGTGGATATTTAGGATTGTGTTTTGGTTGGTGATCATCTTGTGGTGAAATGTGGATGCTGCCGAGCCGTTGTTGGCTATGATCACCATTTTCGTGTTTTTATGGATTTTTATTGTGTTGTGATTGGTGGTGTTGTTGGATTGGTCCATATTTGTTTTTGGTGGTGTCAGTTTGTATATATGTGTGATCGTGTTGTTGTTTTGGGTGAGATTGTGTTTTTGGGAGAGTGTGTTAGCTTGTGTATATTTTTGTCGTCTTTTGTTTTTCTTGTGTTTGATTTTGTTTTCTTTATTTTTGTGTGTTGGTGATGACTCACGGCTCCCAATGAGGACATTGTGAGATTTAGGTGTGGGGGCGGGGTCATCTCCCATTTTTCTTCTTATTTTTGTGAAAATTTTTCATTTTTGTGTAAATTTTTCTTTTCTTTTTGCATTTAAGGGAGTTTTGTACTATTTTGATCAGTCTTGATCCCTGATACCTTGACTATTAGCTCGTATATAAGTATAATGTGTATGATAGATATTCATCCCCAGTCTGTCGTTTTAGACCTCAGTTCTAACCCCAACAGTCCATCGTAATTTTGCAATCCAGTCTTGAATTCATATATTGTCATCATCCTGAATTCTTAGTCTTCCACGATCGACTCTCCCATTGTCCACTGCATAGTTCCCTTTATATGTGCTGGCACCCCCTTTTTTCCAAAACAAAAGCAAAAACAAACAAATTCAAGCGCTACTGGGTGTATCCCTTTGAGGCGTGACATGAGTTTGTAATGGAAAAAAAATAATAATGGAAAGAAAAGAAAGTGGGGAAGAAAAGAGTTGGAAATGACAAGTACCCCTTTAAGGCATGCGCTACTGGGTGTTACCCTTTGAGGCAATACTGCTATTGGGGAAGCCTGCTTTCCATGCTAGCCAATCAAAAAGGTAGCTTGTGTCAATTGCGTGGGATTGAGTTTGTTTTTGGTAGGCTTAGTGTTAGGGTGATGATACACTTGCACACCAGGCACCAGGATGGATTCATTATTTTCATGTGTCGTGGGGTGAAAAGTTGATGTCTGGATGCCATTCTTTGGGATGATTTGTCCTGAAATGCATATAATGCTTGTGTACAGACTGATACTTAAGCTACTAGGTGGTTTTGGTTGATCCGAACGTGTACAGTTCACCCTGTTGTATATTTATTTTTCGATTTTTATTTCTCTTTTCTTTGTTTTTCCTTTTTGAGATTTTGTGGGTATATCTTCTGCAAACCCTCACGAGACCTTACTCGTCCATTTGGGGTAACCAAGGGGTTTAAAGGGCTTGTTGCGTATGCTAAATGCAACCGTGATTCCTACGAAAGTGAGTTAGTTGTTTACTTTAGTTTTTCTTTTATTTTGCTCGAGGACGAGCAAAAGATAGGTGTGGGGGTGTGTTGAACGGTAAATTTACCCATTTTACGCGCCTCTTTCTCCCACTTTTTGCTCGTATAATAACTTTATTTTATAGGATTTTACCTTGTTTTATTTATGTTTTGTAGGAAATAACTCCAAATCAAGCAAATGTCGCAAAAACGGATGAAGACGGGACAACACAGCGAAAACCGGCGGAAACGGACAAAACCGGGCAAAACCGGGGAGACGGCCCACCGTGCCAGCAATGTGGCACGGCCTGACCGTGCCACATGGCACGGTCGTGCCATCCTCCCAGTTTTGCCCGGTCTCGGTTTATTTAAGGCTTTGTTCGGGCATCTGTTTTGGGGGGTCGTCGAGAGGTCGCACGGGAGCTTGCTTGGGCGTCTGTCTGGCGATTTCTAGAGTAGTTTAGGTTAGATTTTAGTTAAGAAGGGAGATTAGTTTAGGATTGAAGATTGTATTCTTGGATTCAACCTTTGGATTTCAAGTTCCTTCATCAATTCAAGACTAAGTTTTCTCCTCTTTTATCTCTCTAGTTTTTATGTTCTTGTTATTTATGTTTTGTTGGTTTTAATTCTTGTATTTGTTTTGTTTGATTTATATGTTTAATTTCATTGTTAATTTATGTTGTTTAGTTGTTTAAATTCGTTTTATTTCATTCCCTTCGTTTTGTTCTTCAAGTTTATGTTCTTGTTGGTTAGTTTAGGTTTTCATGCGTTTTTCATGTTTTGTTGGTAGATTGTGTTGGCTTGGATTGTGATTAGCCTCTTGATGGCTAATTAATCTTGTATTTGGCCTAACCATACCCAATCTATGCTTAGAACCTAGAGTTTTCCTTCACGCCCGCTAAGTGTTCGATGAAATGCCTGAGAGGGTTTTCATCCATATTTTTGGGCGATTGACTTATGCTGAGAGGTGAGGTCAATTTGCTAGTGTGGGAGAGGGAATGGCCGAGTTCGGGACACGAAAATAGCATCCGAATCGAGCTAGGTCCAGGGTTGCTAGTTTTATGGTCTAATTCGACTAACCCCACGAAAGTGCGTGGTTACGCGAGTTAGACTAGCTCATGACCCTTGAGAGAGGGTTTGGGTGGTCTTTGATGGGACCATCCCTAATTCGTAGTGTGGTTTGGGTAGGTTAGGACTCGTCTTGGTTAGTTGGTTCATCCATTGGTAAAATCACAACTCCAAGTCGCTTGTTTCTGTGTTTGTAGCGTAGTTTAGCTCCCCACTCCTTCACCCTTCGATCCTGCCTAGCTCGAGATGCTTTAGCTAGCCCTGGTAGTTGGAAATACAATTCCCTGCGGACGACACCCCAAGTACTCAACGATACACCTTGCACTTGGGGTTTACAAATATTAAAACTATGTTTTTCTCCAACAACATTCACCATAAAATTCCAGCCGTGACTAACCATAAAAGTCACACGGCCACACCGTGCGCACCCGGCACGACCGTGCCACCACACGGCACACCCCTTCCTATTTCAGCACTCCAGCACGGGTACACCGTGCCACCACACATGACCATGCCACCCCCTCCCTGTCCTACATCAATCACTCCTCACTCTAAAGCCATCACCATGTCTTCTAGCCTCGTCCCCGAACAAGTGGCCGAACAAGCCCTTAAGGAGAAGGCCGAACTTGAGGCTCAACTCAAGTATGTACAAAACCAACTTGGCCAACTCATGAAAGAGAAAAGAAGAGGCTTATAGAGTTCTAAGAGCTCAAGCAAGCATCACAACTCGGATGACTCCGAGGGAAGCAACCCGGTCAGCAATTCAAGTGAAGAAGAGTATGAACGGAGGCCTAGGCAACATCAAGGGCAAAGAGGACGAAGCTTTGGCCACTTCAAAGTTGACATTCCCGAGTTTGAGGGCCAACTTGACTCGGACATATTTCTTGATTGGTTGCAAACGGTTGAAAGAGTCTTCGACTACAAGGATATTCTGGAAAGCAAAAAGGTAAAGCTAGTTGCCTTGAAACTTAGAAAGTATGCTTCAATTTGATGGTCTAATGTTGTGACCAAGAGAGTGAGGAAGAAGAAAAGTAAGATTAAGACTTGGGAGCAAATGAAATCCAAACTTAAGGCCAAGTTCTTACCCCCACATTATCTTTAAGATAATTTCCTTAAACTCCACCATCTCAAACAAAGTTCAAAGAGTGTAGAGGAGTACACTAAGGACTTTGAACAACTCCTTTTGAAATGTGATTTGAAGGAGGACAATTCTCAAACCTTGATCCGTTACTTGAGTGGCCTTGATGAACAAATTGCCAATGTTGTTGAGTTAAACCCATACACCTCCCTTGACGAGTTAAGTGCTTCAGCTCACAAGGTTAAAATGCAAAAGAAACTCAAAGGCAAGAACCCCATTCCTAAGCCTACCCCACGGTCGTATGGCTTTCAAAAACCCCCATACACCCCTCAAACGCCCTTTCCAATCTCAAACCCGAAACCCCCTCAAACCACAGCCCCACAAACACCCTCAAAACCCCTACCAAAACCCCTTAGCAAGGTCCGGTGTTTTCGTTGTCAAGGCCTTGGGCATTATGCTTCCGAATGTCCAAACAAAAGAATGGTCTCTTTGGCCGACTATCCAGCTTCCGTAGAGGAGCTAGAAGGTGAAGAGGAGAGAGAGGAAGAAGAGAAAGGATTGTACATGACCAAAATCTTGGAAGAAGTAGAAGAAGGGCCGAATGAAGGAGATTTGTTAGTGATTAGGAGAGCCTTGAGTGGAATTGACTCTCAAGAAGACTTGGAACAAAGGGAGAATATTTTCCACACTAGATGCACCGTGAGTGGGAAAGTATGCTCTCTCATTGTTGATGGAGGAAGTTGTGCTAATGTGGCCTCCAAAACCATGGTGAACAAGCTTAAAATCTCAGTCGCACCACATCCAAGTCCTTATACAATTAAATGGCTCAATCAAGGTAAGGGTTTGCCAATCACAACTCGGTGTCTACTTTCTTTGTCCATTGGGAAAACTTACAAAGATGAAGTTTGGTGTGACATTGTGCCCATGGACGCTTGTTATGTCCTTTTGGGCCGGTCATGGCTCTTTGATAGGAGTGTTATGCATGATGGTCGAATGAATACCTACACCTTCACCAAAGATCACAAGAAAATCACCCTTACCCCCCTTAAGCCTAGCCCACAAAAGAAGTCACAAGACAATTCCAAGTTGGATGTCTTTCTCACTACCTTACTCCACTCACAACTCTATGAGTTTGATGCCTTCAAGGAGTGGATTCTTTTAGGCCAAGAACTGACCAAAGTGAGGGATTTTTCCCATCGCTTGCTTACTCCCCTCATGAAAGCCTTTTCCCATGCCTTCCCACAAGAGATACCCCACCGCCTACCCCCTCAAAGAACAATCCAACACAAAATTGACCTCATTCCCAGGGCCACACTCCCAAACAAGCCGGCTTATCACATGAATCCCCAAGAGACACAAGAAGTTCAAAGACAAGTGGATGAGCTCTTATCTAAGGGCCTAATCCGTGAGAGTCTTAGCCCTTGTGCCATCCCGACTTTGCTTATTCCCAAGAAGGATGGATCCATGAGGATGTGTGTGGATAGTAGGGCTATCAACAAGATCACCATTAAGTATTGTTATCCTATTCCAAGATTGAAGGATCTTCTTGATGAGCTTCATGGGGCCACTATCTTCTCTAAGATTGATCTTATAAGTGGCTATTACCAAATCCGCATCTATGAGGGAGATGAATGGAAGACGGCCTTCAAAACCAAGGGTGGTCTCTATGAGTGGCTTGTCATGCCCTTTGGTTTAACAAATGCACCTAGTACACTCATGAGGCTTATGAACCAAGTTCTTAAGCCGTTCATTGGAAAGTATGTCGTTGTATACTTTGATGACATATTGGTGTATAGCCGTGAAGAGGAGGAGCATTCCAAGCATTTATATGAGGTCTTGAGTGTCTTGGCTCAAGAACAACTTTATGACAGCTTAGAGAAGTGCCATTTCTTCTCTTCCCAAGTGAAGTTTCGGGATACATGGTTTCAGCCGAAGGCATCCAAGTAGATGAAGAGAAAATCAAGGCTATCTGTGAGTGGCCTACTCCTATGTCTATCTAACAAGTTCGAAGCTTCCATGGGTTGGCCTCCTTCTATAGGAGATTTGTGAGCAATTTTAGCTCAATCATGGCACCCATGATCGAGGTCCTCAAAGCCAAGCACTTTGAATGGAGCGAACAAGCTCAACATGCTTTTGAGGAGATCACAGAAAGGCTAACTAGGGCCCCCGTTCTAGCACTTCCTAGCTTTTTCAAGTTCTTTGAAGTGGAGTACGATGCTTCCGGAGTTGGAATAGGGGCCGGGTTGTCACAAGAAAAGAGGCCCATTGCTTACTTTAGTGAAAAGCTAAATGATGCCAAGAGGAAGTATGCTACATATGACAAGGAGTTCTATGTCACTGTGAGGGCATTAGAGCATTGGCGGCATTATTTGGTGGGAGGTGAGTTCATCCTCCATACGGATCACCAAGCTTTGAAGTTCATCCAAGGTCAACATAAACTCATTCCACGACATGCTAAGTGGGTGGAGTTCATGCAATCCTTCCATTTCGTGATCCAACACAAAGCCGGCCAAATGAACAAAGGAGCCGATGCACTTTCTAGGAGGTACCTATTGCCCTCTACTCTTGAGTCCAAGGTACTTGGATTTGAGTGTATCATGGATATGTATGCTCAAGATGAAGATTTTAAGGTTATCCTTCAAAGTTGTTCTAGTCATGCCCACGGGTCCTTTCACTTGGAGAATGATTTTCTTTTCAAAGGAAATCGGTTTTGCATTCCCAAATGTGGGTTTAGGAAGCTTTTGATTCAAGAGTTTCATGGAGGAGCTCTAGCCGGCTATTTTGGAGTTGAGAAGACATGTTCTATGCTCAAGGAACATTACTTTTGGCCAAAGATGTCAAGGGATGTAGAGCATTTCATCAAAAGATGCTCTACTTGCCAACTTGCCAAGGATCACATTCGACCTCAAGGTCTCTACACCCCCTTGCCGGTTCCTCAAGGGCTTTAGGAGGATCTTAGCTTGGATTTTATCATGGGATTGCCAAGGACTCAAAGGCATAAGGACTCTATCATGGTGGTAGTGGATAGATTCTCAAAGATGGCTCACTTTGTGGTGTGTCACACTACATTTAATGCTTCACAAGTGGCTAATCTTTATTTCAAGGAGATTGTATGGTTGCATGGCATTCCAAGTAGTATGGTGTCCGATCGTGACACAAAATTCCTAAGTCATTTTTGGCTCACTTTGTGGAGGAGTCTTGGCACTCTACTCAAATTTAGCACCTCTTGCCACCCCCAAACGGACAGCCAAACCGAGGTCACAAACCGTGCTTTAGGCACCCTACATCGAGTCTTGGTGAAAAGGAACATTAAGGGTTGGGATGAGTTACTTTCCTATGCGGAGTTTGCCTTCAATCGAACCCCAAGCAAGGCCACGGGTCTCTTCCCCTTCCAAGTAGTGTATGGGAACAACCCACGGGCTCCCCTTGATCTTATTCCTATCTCTAATCCCACTAAGTTGGTTGGGAAGCCGAGAAAAGAGCAAAAGAGATTCAAGAACTTCATGCCAAGGTGAGGGAGAGGATTGAAAAATCAAATGAGCAAGCCAAGTCCTATGCCAACAAGAAGAGAAGAGAAGCTCATTTTCAGCCCGGGGACTTAGTGTGGATTCATTTGAGAAAAGAAAGGTTCCCAAGCAAGCGCAAGTCCAAGTTAATGCCAAGGTTAGATGGACCATTTGAAATCCTTGAGAAGATTGGTCCAAATGCATACAAGGTAGACCTTTCTGGTGAGTATGGGGTGTCTGCCACCTTCAATGTAGCTGACTTAATCCCATACTATGATGAAGATTAGGAGATATCGAGTTTGAGGTCAAACTCCAATCAAGCTGGGGAGAATAATGGGGACCATCAAGACCAAGCCTTGAATGAGCATCCAGCTAGCCTACACATCCATTCAAGCTCCAAGGAAGTCAAGAACATCTATGCATTGGTCAAAAACACCTTGGAGCAATCAGACAGAATGTGAGCAGATTTGATCGAAAATTGGCCCGATTTTGTGCACCTTTTGGGACTTGAAGGTAAGGGGATGATTAACTACCTTGCCCCCTCTCTTTAAGTTTAAGATGTTAGGAATCGAATAAAACAAGTTGCAAAGGGTTTGGAGGTCATTTGGTTGGTTAAACAGCAAGGTCATTCCAATGCTGCAGGTTAGGCGCTAATCCAGCACAGTCTGAAATGAAGGGAGGTTTGGACCACCAACTCAAGGCTATGATTTTTGAAATCTGAGGACATAAAAGGGGACATAAATATTTATTAGGTCATGGGTTCAAATCCCATCTAAAGCACCCCTTTGTGTTGGTTTTATCCAACCAAAAGGACAAGAAAAACACCCTTGTAACCGGTTACTCACTAGCCGGTACAAAGGGGCTTCTTCCTTGGGTTTAGCTTTGCCCACTTGCTAAATTGACTCTTTTTTCTGCATTCTAGGACCTTTGTAAGCTTGACACCTCATTTGGGATGCATCATGACCCCTAATGAGGTAGATTAAGCTAGTAAGTGATGTGTCAACCTAGTAAGCGACCGATGGGATGTATTTTGCTCGTCCCCACTAGTACTAACTTAGTTTTTTGCTGCATAGGAGAGGGAAACTCGGCCAAGGGAGAACAAAACCAGCCTTGGCTTTCATTTGTAATCACTTTTGAAGATATGAAACTTTGTAAGTTAGAAAACTCTCCATTGAAACTCCTATTGTTATATCTTGAGCTTGACAACTCAAGTGGATCTCTAGGTCTCTTTATCTCAAGAGACCTCTTTATCTCAACTAGAAGGTGATTCAATGCTGTAACTAGTTGATCTAAAGAAATTGGCCAAGTGTTCTCCAAGGATGGCTCTTAGGATTATCCCCTGAAAGTCACTTGATCATCCAAGCTCTTGTGTTTCATCCTTGCTTTTAGTTTTCATCACCTTCAATCCGAGTCTACTCTTGAGTGTTCTTGTGAGTTGATTCTTGTTGTCATAAATATACATCAGGCATGTAAGTGATAATCTTCGAAAGGCAATGTTGATGTGAAATTTTTTCAGCATCTCGAGGAATTTTTCATACTTGTACTCCTCCCTAACCTTTACTAGCCTCTGAGAATATAGAACAGGAGGCTTGTAAGGCTTCACTGGAGGTGAAGTATGCTCAGGTTGACTTTCCTTTGACTTCTCAGCCCCAACACTCTCACTTGGGGTTTTAATGGAAACCTCCATCTTAGCGCTACCATCTTTGTCAGCTTCCCTCTTGTCCGCCCTCATGGACATTTTGGGACCCTTCAACTCCTTACCACTCCTCAAAGCAATGGCCTGGGGGGTGCCACTGGGGTTTAGATAAATTGGCTCACTTGCTTCATAATTTGGGCAATTTGATTTTCCATTATTTTCTGGTGACTAGACATAGCCTTAAACCTGGAGCTCAACTAAGTGACCGACTCACCAAGTGTTTCATTATTCTTGGTTTACATTTGGATGAAACACTTTATAAGGCTCTCAAGGTTGGACTTCGGTTGAGGAGGTTGGGGAGGTGGATTGTAGGGAGCTTTGTATTAAAAATTGGGAGGTTGAGGAGAGTTAGGAGACAAGGGGTTGTTGTTTTGGTAGGAGAAATTTGGGTGGTTTCTCTAACCAAGGTTGTATATGTTTGAATAAGGGTTGTTTTGTGAGCCTAGGTTGAAGATTTACATGGCATTGGCATATTCAACTCCCTAAAAGTTGGCTTGACAATCAGCAGCCATGTGCCCTTGAATACCACGAATCTCATAAAGAATATTAGCCTTACACACCATGCTATATGAGCTACTCGCATTGGGAGCCTATAGTCAATCAAATCTCTAAACAAGGGGATCAACCTTGTTGGCAAGCATATTAATAACATCAATATCATATTTCCCAATACTTCTCTTCAGAGTGGTTCTCTCACTAGACCAACGGTAGTTATTAGCCGCCATATGGATACCCTATTTAGTTTGACTGTGCCGACTTCGCAAGGAAATTTCGAAGATGCATATCTCAGAGGGGTAATCTCCAAATTGGTCTCTCTCCATTAAGGAGATAAGGGCTGGCCGCAACTCGAAGTTATGAGCCTCAACACTCGGGTTCACTATAGATGAAGCGATACCCGATGATTGCGGCATAGGATAATCTCTTAAGACTCGATTGTCTCATCCAACCATCGTAACTTCTGATTTCTTCTTCTTTCGGGCGCCGCTTTGCCTGTGTGTAATAGCATCGATCTCAAGATCTAAGGGAATAAGATTTTGTTTCCCTTGATTGCGCCTGTGCATGTAAAGCAAGAACTACACCAACGGTAAGCATGTCCAATAAGGACAAAGAAAATCAAAAGAAAAAGAAATAAAAGAAAAGCCTACTCTAGATAATTTTGGTCACATCTGATGTTGAAATAACCAAGTTCCTGACAACGGCGCCAAATCTTGTTGTGTAAAAATTACTGCAAGTGCACAGTGTAGCTATAGCTAGCAACCAACAAGTACAGGTCATGTCCACAGGGAACTCGAGTTCAATTACCAAATTGACTTTTAGCACTCAATCTAGGAAAAAAATCCACTCAAGTTGACAGTTGCTAAATAATAGTTCTATTCTACTAAGTAGTAATAGATTTGACTAATTAAATAGGTGATAAAGTTCTTATGTTGGGGTTCACTACACTATTATACTTTGTGAATCATAAACTAAGGCCCTATTCTTTTTAACAATTGAGAGGATTTAGCCTACAGCTTACAACGCCTTATAAGTTCTTGTGGCTTCTTGCATTTCCTTATATCTCGTTACATCTTCTTAAATCTCCTTCTATATTTTTTTTATAACAATCAACCTATCATCTATTTTATTCTCTTATTTATATAGAAATATGTGTGTATTTTATATACTAACAATATGAAAAATCTTATACTTTTTTGTTAAATATAATATTTTTATAAACATAAAAACAGAATTATCTATGTGAATTAATATTTGAGGTTCAATGTGAGGCATATATGTCATTATAGAGAAAATAAGTCAATATATTTTAAAATTGTAATACAAAAATCATATTTATGCTTGAGTTTCGACGTGGATATGCATGAAATTAAAACAGTCAAATTGTTGGTGACGAAAGCATTTCAGCTATTTTACCCATAAGTTTATGCATGACAATTTGATTGCTATCATTATAAAATAAAATATTAGATTGAATTTAATTCCAAAATATTTAATCCAGATAGGATTTCATTTTTAAGGTTCTATTCAATTTTATTGAGAAAAATTGTTATTTTTTTAATTTGCTTATAGGGAGGTGAAACTAATGTTAATCTCAAAAAACCACATCAAGTGCGGAACATATTATGTTCTACATATTTGCCGGCTTGAATTTATCTTATTGATATTTAAGAAACTTTTTTAAAGTTTTATTTTCATTAATTATGTTATTTCAATATTATTTTTTATCATCCAAAATGGTAATTGTAAAAAAAATAAATTTTTTTTATGTAATGTCAAAATATAATTTGTTTAGTAATGTTATAAAATTTATTTCATAAATATCAGTGATACACATAATTTATTCTCATGGGATACTTTTTCATAATTCATACACTAAAGACCAATAATTATACATACATATCTAAAATTATACTATGCGACTTTTTAATAATTCAATAATTCTTTACATCTAGCCTTACAGTTCCTTACAGCTTCCTACATCTTCTTGCCTCATCTTATAGTTTCTTGCAGCTACTTACATTTCTTTACAACTTATAACTACATCGCTAGAAAGAACAAGCCCTAAATCATTTAAAACCTGCCCATGTAAACGATTAGAATGGAATGACTACAAATTAAAACACATCTATGCCCTCTTTCAAAGGTCGTTAGACTGACTATTAAATCCTAGTTATCTATTTTCATGAAACTAGAATTATCAAAGCCATAAAATCGAGTATTCGAAATTCTCAATTGAAACCCTAACAATTTTCACATCGGGGCATTCAATCACTCACAAAGTTGCACTAGACAAAGGATTCAACTTTCAAATAATCTCCTAAATATGATTAAGAACAACGAATACATCTCTTTCAAGTAATTCATCAAACACCTAGCGTACTAAGCAAGAATCGCATTTTATAAACATAGGCATGATTCACCAAAACCGAGAACATGATTCAAGTAAGCATAATAGGGGTTATTCCCAACCTAGGATTGGGAAGTTAGTCTCTACACATATCCATAATCTCAATCCCTAAACCAAACATGATGAAATAGTTGATGTAAAAACGTGAATTAAATTGTAAAGAGGAATGAAGAAATACAAACTTGAATTAATCACCAATGGCAATTGCAAATTCAATATTTGAATAATCCATAAATCAAAGCAAGAAAAAGTCTTCAAAAACTCTCTAACAAACCCTTGTTGTTGCCCCTTAGAAGTGCTCTCAAAATAAAAACTTTCCATCTCCTAAAATAGGTCCTGAAAAATAATTAAGTAGCAAAACTGTTGGGGCGCATGGCCGTGCGTCGATGCACGGGCGACCGTGCGTCGATGCACGGGCGACCTTGAAATCAACTTTGCAAGAAATAGTGCATGGTTGTGCGCTCATGCCTAGCCAATCGTGTATCCTCTTGAGTTCTTGAAATCTTCTTTCAAGGCCGGCGGTCTTTGCAAGACTTCTTTTCGCTTGGAACTCATCCTTTATGCCTCCTTTTTTGCCAGAACTAGTAATTTCCTCAGCTTCTTAGCTATTACCCCTGAAATTCACTAAGCATGCAATAAACCCGAGCAATGAATTTCAACCCTTCCTCATCGAGGTTTAGCATGAGACTAAAAGGAAAAAAGGTGAAATAGACGTTTAAATGAAGTCAAAATAAGGGTTTATCAGTTAGTAGTGATATTTAGTCCATCTTAAAAATGAACATTTGGTTTGATAAAATCATCTTAGAATTACGAGCAACTTCATAGCACAATTGCATCTAATTTAAATCACCTCGTTCGAGTTTAGTTCAAGATCAAGTCAGCTTTTTCTTAAACAAAAAAAAAGAAAGTTTATTAATGAAAATCCATTCAACATCTCCACTTATAATTTTCTGACAACAATAAATCGAAGATACCAAAAGGCATATCCATTTCGATAAAGTTAATAGTGAATTTAGCTCCAACTAGCTCTGCACTTATAGCATAATTCTGCCCACAAAGTGCATTTTTTTACTTCAATCTATTGTTCTCAAATGTAGGCAAACTATAGTATAATTTTATATATCATGTATTTGTGTAATATAATAGATCCAACTTAGATTACATTGTCTTAATCGTCATATACGAACTTTCATCATTTAAACATTTTTAATTAGAACCGATGAAACTAACTGTTAAAATTACTGGAAAAATACTTTCTAATTAAATCAACAACCATCATGAAACTTATGCAAATAGCCAAGAAAAATAATTTGTACAAACGGTAACAAAGAAGGCCCTAGAAAGGAAAACTTTAATTCTCACAAGCAAAACAAGATGTTATTAGAAAATATAACAGTAGACATATATATCAAACTCCCGTGACGGATCTAGCTTAATGGTAGTGGGGTCCACAGATCCTCATGGGAAAAAAAAACCCTCTAATATCTATATGTTAAGTTGGCAGGGGATAGTACTATCTACAGCTGGACCCCATAAAGCTATCATGTGACCCTTATATAGAATTCTCATCATTATTTTTTTGTCTTAATTTATTCGTGAATATGTGTGAGGGTCTATTGTTGATGAATCCCATAAAAAAATTTTCTAGATCCGCCATTATGACACACTCAATTGAAGAATCAAAGTATGAAGCACTTACCGCTAGCTTAATTAGGTCATTGGCAACCTTAAGATTACACTAGAAATAGAAGAGAAAGAGTAGACCCCACCAAAAAAAAAAAAAAAAATCAGATTTCAGAGAAAAGGAGGAAATAGGATAGTTGAAAAAAAGATCAAGTCCATCAATTTTTTTGAGGAAAGGGGTAGAGATGACAACAGATCAGATTTGGATCAGATGTATATATATCTAAATTCGGTCTAGATCTAACTCCATTGGATTGGATATTAAATCTGATTTGGATAAGTTTTGGATCTAATTAAATTCGAATATAATTAGATATAATCCAATTATGCACTTTTATTCAATATTTGCATAATTTTTTATTATAATCTTATTTTGCTCACTTATAAATGGAATATTAAACACCTCTTTAATGTCAAATATAAATTTTTATATCAAACATTTCAACATGTCAAAGTTAAAAAGTGTTAGAAAAGGAGGAATTCACTTTAGAAGAGAAAGGGATAAATAGTAGTACAATATTTGGGAGGAAAGGGAGTACAGCTTTGATTGACACAGAGGATTTGTTGAGAAGAAGATATCGAGGGAAGAGGAAATTAATTAATAAAGAAGAGTGTATTGTGTATAGAATACGGATCTCATGCAAATTTTTAAGGATTAAATTAGGATTTCTCTATGTACAAAAGAAGGTAAAATTATTAAAAAAAGATGCCAGATCGAATATTTATCGGATCAGATGAATCCTCATACAAATTCAATTTGAAGTAGATAATTTTTTATCAAATTTAAAGTGGATAATTTTACCTTGAATCAAATGAAACGTACTTCAAATTCAAACTATACAATCATCTTTAGGAGGGGCTGTTTGCGACGTTGGTTAGTCTTGGACTAGATCCTAGTTAATTGATAGAGGAAATCCGGCGGTTAAAATATGGGGAACTTCGCGCACTTTGGGCCGGGGATTAAGGGTAGACTGCTATAGAGTAGGGACAGCGTAGAGGAAGGTCTGTGACCGCCGACCGCTGGTGATGTGATCGATTAAACTTTATCGCTCAGAGTCGGACGATGTGGAGGGAACCACAGAACAATTTTGGGGGAGTATGTTGCCCCGTTCGTAGGAGAGCCTGTTCATTCGGCGCCCACTCATGGTTACGTTTGGTCTTGTCCATTACATCATTCCTGATCATTGATTTTCAAGTTTTTCTCCCTTCTCTAACTGAGTTTGAATTGGGTAACAGACCTTCGATATAATGAGAGGTTAATATGGGTGGAATTTAAACTTAAATTTCTAATAAAAATTTTAAAAAATTATATCAATTGAACTAACTAATATTTTATAGTTTATTATAATTTTATTAGACAAACCAATTTTGGATGAAGTTATATTTAATTGATCTTTTTTTTTTCGATAGCTAATTGATCTTTATTTTGGTTTTACTTGATAAGATTAACTGTGTTAGCGATATCTTTTATAAAATAGGTTTTGCTAATTGTAATCATATCTAAACTTGTCTTAGAAGTTCTAGCTTGATTCATCTTTTGTAGGATTAACTACTCGAATTGAATTGAATTACTTTGTTCCAATAAAATTTCGGCTACTAGGAATTGAATAGGGTGACGTTAGATGTAGGAGGATATAACACCTATTGATAGACTAATCGCATAGCATTTCCAATATGGTAACCCATGTAATAAATCAAGAGATATCTCAAAGTTTAGCAATCACTAGTAAATCAACTCGTGTGTCATAATTTGCCATCAATACGAATTTAAAAGTACAAATTAGTGCTACCAGTGCTGATGGTGTAGCAATTTTAATGGTCTAGTCTTTGGGCTAATATAGTATAACAAAACTAAATATAGAGAAATATGTTCTTTTAAACGTTTTTTTCCCTTAAAAGAGAAATAGTTTTGTTAACACTAAATAAAAGCTGAACTCAAACAAGGAGTCTGATGACTCTAATCTCACAATAATGCACAATCAAAAAATGCAACCTAAGTACTATAAATTTTTTGGTCAAATTAACTTACTCTACAATCGTATGTTATTTAATTGGTCTTTCTTATTTTTTATATTTTTAGTGCAAGTGAATAGATTATGAATAGTAATGAATAATGTATGACTAGTAGCTTGACTTTCAGCTTTTATAGATCACAGATGCTGCCTTCTAGTCATAAAATTTATTGTTTATTGTCCTATTCTTATTAGCATTTGCAAAACATCCCTTGACGCAACCACATACAAAAAAAGAAAAGGCTCACATAGACCAACCATTCTAAATCTACTAATAAAATAATGTTAAATTTACCTCAGCATAATTTATTGTAATTAGACGAAAAATATCATCATAAAAATAGGAAATTTAATGATAAAAATCAAAATAGGCCGACTGCAACATGTTGGTGCACTTCTAGTATATTTTTTTTGGGTATGAATATAATTTCTTTACAATGATTGCCAATGCCCTTATATATATATATATATATATATATATATATATATATATATATATATATATATATATATATATATATATATATATATATATGAAATAAACGACCAGGACAAACCAATAATCCACTCCCCGCATCCTCTATAACTACATAGAAATTGAGTGAGCTTATGTATTTTTGCCAAATATCGCAATATTAATGGTGAGACTTATGTCATGTTGTCTCATTGTATATGTGTCATGATGTCATACTAGTTATATAACCTTTCATCTTTCCGTTCACCAGCAGCGGAGCCAAGGTTCAAAACCTTGGGGTGTTGAATTATATGATATAGTGCAATTAATATTTGCTTAGATTGCGTTCTAATTTTTTAATATGTTTTCTACCGTATTTTTTATGACACAAAATATATACGCAAATAATATGTATTTTATTTTAAGAAAAACTGTAAAATTGAATTATACTAACATCAACACACAACCTACACCCTTATACAGGCAACGTCCAGGAGCCGCACACTACTCAAGCACTGGTCGCTTCCTCCTTTTCATGAAACTAACTAATATATAGGCAAACAATATGTTTCTTATTTAAAAAAGAGTCGCAAAAACTGCAAGTTGCACTGACTTGAACATGCGACTCACCTCCCTACACAGGCAACATCCAAGCACCTCATACCACTAGAGCACTAGCCTCTTCCTAATTTATATGCAAATTAAATAATATACATATATCTTTTTCTTTTTTTTCTCCAGAAATTTCAATATTTAAAATATTTTTTTTTCAAAACAGTGGGGCGTCAATTGACACCCTTTACACCCACATAACTCTGTCCATGCCCTTCATTAAGTACTTATTATATTTCCTCAAAAGAAAAAAAAGTTGCTTACATATGTTATAATCAATAAATCAAATTAAATAAAGTGAAAAATTTGGAAGACAAAGTGCTGGATATACATTATGCTTGAAAATAAAAAGATGATACATGTGTTGACTCTAAGAGTCACATATTGATTTTGATGATAATAAACAATATAATTAGTGTCATATATGAAACTATTGAGTGAGCTGATTTTATAATTATTCTACTTTATATATAATATCTATGATCGGTCCAATATGCTTTTGTTGATGTTGACTCCCTTACTGGCTAAATGATTTTGATGAAACGCAAAATTAATTAAAGCCTTGGATGTAAAATTAAGAGGTTGGAAAATTGAATGCAAATATAAGCAACCTATTCACATCAAGAAAAATGGGTAGATGCACAAGGAAAGGATATGCATGATTTTATCTGATTGATTAATTGGGAGCCATTCATGGAAAGTAATTAGCTGACTTAAAATTTGAAATTCAAATTTTGAGTAAACAATTTAGGAGATTTGGCATGATTTTAATTGATTGATTAATTGCAAGTCAATCAATGAAAGATATGATATGATCCCTTGATTCTGGAGCAAATCTCTGTGATGTTTTGGAAAGATTTTTGTGCAGCTTCATATCAATCCAAATCTTGGCAAAAATGGCAAGACCATCAAAACAAAAGCTGCTGACCAAAAATCAAGGATCTAAAATGCTATTTTAGTATACCCTAGGCAGAACTTCCTTTCTTGGAGCATGACCACTGATGCTTACAAATGCTAGCCAAAGTGAGGAAGCAAACACACAGAAGCAGTGAATGAAAAACAGCACTGAGTGCATACTTCAAACTATTGTACTGAGAATTATTTTGTGATCAAAAATTGTGAGTGTATTGAGGAATTCTTTATTAAGAAGTGAACTTAGAAGTTGGTGTGAGGTCGCAACTTCCCCACACTTAAATCAAGAGGTTGATTTAAGTGCTTGGGATCTTTAGAGTGAGGCAACTTTGAGTGATTGTGAGAGTTTATCTTAATAAGAAAAGTAGAGTGTTGAATCCTAGATTTGGATAACTTTAGGCGGGGACCTAAGCCTGATTGAGACCCAACCTCGTTAAAATATCCTTGAGTATTATCTCATTTTTATTTCTATTCTTGCTTTCAATTTTATTTTTTAAAATTTCTGTGATCACCCTATTCACCCCACTCTAGGGCGATCTGAATCTTTAATTGGTATCAGAGCAGGTGCTATTTTCTTGAGACTTAACCGTCTAATAGCTTCAATCTCATGAATAGTTATACTCTCAATTCTGATTATCCACCACTTTTTGTGGATACTAATTATATTTGGTGGCAGAAAATCATGGAACTTTATGTTAAGTACAAAGATATCGATCTTTGGGAGGTTATCAAGAAAGGTCCATTGTCGTTAAAAAATCGAAGGATCAGTTTACCAACGATGATTATACGATGATGTCCAAAAACTCTAAAGCCATTAATATACTATATTGTGGTCTAACGATTGAAATTTGTGAATCAATTTTTCATTATAAGAGTGCCAAAGAAATTTAGAATTATCTTTATTATCATTATGGATCTAATGAAGAGATTTCAGATCTTGATACAATTACAAACTGGGAGACAATTGAGATAAATAAACTTAAAGCTCAACATGTTGGTCATAGAAACAGCTCAGATGAAAAGTGTGATGATAAGAATGGTGATGACAAAAGCGAGCCTGACACAAAGTTAGTGAAAAAGTAAAATCAAGAAGAGTGCAAGTCCAAAAAGAATATTCAAGACTTATCAGCTCCAAAAAGTAAGGAAAATGAGGTAAAAAATTTCATTGATAATTCTTCTCAATCTTGCCTCCACTTTATTGATTTAAATACTACAATTGGTAACATTTTGTCAAAGCTTTATGTAAGTAGTATTAAATCTAAAAAGTGGGACAACAGTAAGAAAAAAAATTTGGCTACCTCAAGGTTTTCTTTTGTTTCTAATCCTTATAGACCCAAGAAAAACGTTTGTCCTAAATATTCTATTTTGCGGAACTCTATGAAGAATGGACAAATTTTTTTCAAATTATTTGCCCATAATTTTGAAATATTTAAAAAGTCCCCACAAGCATTTAAACTTCTGAAAGGCTCAAGGGGGAGAATAAAATGTGGGGCTTCTCAAAATTAGAATAAAAAATTGATAAGTGTTGGGCTACCTAAGATAAAGATAAGATAAACTTTAAATTTATCTTTTTTTCTCCTTCCATATATTTTTTTTTCATGACATGCAGGGGAGAAGATAAACTAGATATGCTTAACAATTACATATTGGTTGGATTATTTTTAGATGTTGATTATTCAGCAAAAGGGGATTTGAATATCTTATTTATAGATAAGTGTTATCTTGCATGGACGTTTAACATTATTATTACTTTTAACGATACAATCATTTCTCTTGTACATGACTTTCAAATTTTGTGTCACATACATATTTATTGCATAAAACGTGCATTAAAATTTGATTATCATTCTATATATGCTTGTTTTATTGAATTGAACTCCATGTCAAAAAATGTTGGTATTTATGCTAGTTATGTAAATAGAAGACTTAGCTTAAAGCGAAGTATTGATGTTCAATACTTATATGCTATTATCTCCCTGACTATATATGCCACTTGCCATTGAATTCCTAATTGGATGTAGCATTTTTTTTTTCCTAGTTGTGTTTTAATATAGGTACTAGATAAAGGGTGAAGGAGTATGGTAAATGGTATACAATGCTTCAATAAAATTGCATGCATAATATTACATTTTCTTATAATATTCCATGACCATATGCTTGATGTTTCCAATTATTTTTATCAAGGGGGAGAGACAATGTAACCTTATCTATTTGGAAGAATCTTTATTGTCTTCATAGCTATGTACAGTTTTATCCTTCTCACACTACCTTTTTGATGAAACCCATGCAAAAAGGGGGAGAAAAATGAATTAGTAAGCCCAAATGATAAGATAATGATAAGTATTCATCTCTATTAAAAGTGAACTCTATCTTTCATAAAAAAGAAGAGACCTGTAATATGTTCACAATATATTTTGATGAAAGATGAAAAGGGCTAATCCAAATTAAATATAGTTGTGAAGCTCTATAATATTTGATTGTATATATTATTTAAAATATATAATTATGATATTGTCATTTTTGCATACAATTTGTGTACATCTCATCCAACATATTACTCATAGTTTTGATAATTTTATCGACCAATATGTCATTGACACATAAATTATGTTATAATAGTTTTGGCATAAATTAAGGGGAGATATAATGAGTTCTTAATGGTACATGTCCCTTACCCCTATACTTAACATCATATATCTAGTCATCTTTATCAAGGGGGAGAGAAAAATTGATCTATATGATGTATTAAAAAATATATTCTCCATGGCTACATGATTTTTATGATCTCACGCACTAATCAGACAGCTTGACTTGCATTGAATTTTCACATAAATTGGATTAATACTGTATCTGCCGAACTATCTTAGATTAAATATGAAATCGGCACAGATAACATGTTTTTGATGGCTGATACTTTCAGATACATTTTGACTATACACATGAGTAATATAGAAATTTTATTTCTTGGATATTAGTATATGTATTATAGATTTTGATGATAACATTTATTTTAATTTTTAAATTTACATATAAAATTTAACATTTATTTTCTTGGGCACGTTAAATATTTTCATACCCGCATATATGATATGGTCCAATGGGAAATATTGATATTATATGTTTTAACTATACTTCATGTGGAGATAGATTTCATGCTTCTATTTGATATATTTTTGTGTAAGAACCTATGCCAATATCTTGGTATGAACCTATGACCTGATGAGCCATGTATACATCCATCGTTCAATTTTGGCTTGTGTTGGCATGACTTTTAATATTTTATTGCATGACAAAATGTTATCGCATCTCTCTTGCATACGATATTATATATTCTTTAACTATTTTTGTAAGGAAAAATAGCTTGACTATATGGTACAATACCTAGACATTATACCTTATATGACTATAAATTTTTTTTAAAAGAAATGGTCATATCAAGATTATAGTCATTAATATGAATTGGTGTGGATACTGTTATATGCTCAACTTGTATATCTCACGCTACATGAATTTCCTTGGATTAATGATTTTCGAAAGGGAGAGATTTTATTGATTATTTGATCTATGGCCGATGTTTAATTGCCTTAGGAGGGGTGGTAATTTATTCTAAATTGTCAATTTTTTGTATCCCTTATAACCCTTAGCATGTCATTTAATTTCTAAGATGTCCAAGTGAATTGGTTGATCTTGTTGATATGTTATTTAAGCGTGTAAGGCTAACCCTTTCTTCTTCACAAGTGTCATATTAAGAGGGAGCAATACTATTAATTGGTTAGTATATATTCCACATCCCTATTTAATGATGACAAAGGGGGAGAAGAATGAGCTTATGGTAAGTGTCTGCAAGGATCAAGCTAATGTTTGATTGTTTGTCATCATCAAAAAGGGGGAGATGGTTGATTATAAGAGCCACATAGTGATTTTAATGATAACAAATAATATAATTAGTGTTATATATGAAATTATAAAGCGAGTTGATTTTATAATTATTCCACTTTATATATAATCTCTATGATCGGTCCAATATGCTTTTGTTGATATTGACTCCCTTAGTGGCTAAATGATTTTGATGAAACACAAAATTAATTAAATCCATGGATGTAAAATTAAGAGGTTGAAAAATTGAATGCAAATATAAGCAACCTATTTACATCAAGAAAGACGAATAGATGCACAAGGAAAGGATATGCTTGATTTTATCTGATTAATTAATTGGGGGCCAATCATGGAAAGTAGTTAGCGGACTCAAAATTTGAAATTAAAATTTTGAGGAGTCAATTTGAGAGATTTGGCATGATTTTAATTGATTAATTAATTGCAAGCTAATCAAGGAAAGATATGATATGATCCCTTGATTCTAGAGTAAATCTCTGTGATGTTTTGGAAAGATTTTTGTGCAGCTTCATATCAATCCAAATCTTGGCAAAAATGGCAAGACAGTCAAAACAGAAGCTGCTGAAAAATCAAGGGCCTGAAATGCTATTTCAGTATACCCTAGGTCGAACTTCCTTTCTTGGAGCATGACCACTGATGCTTATAAATAGCAGCCAAACTGAGGAAGCAAACACACAGAAGTAGTGAATGAAAAATAGCACTGAGCACATACTTTAAACTGTTGTGCTGAGAATTATTTTGTGATCAAAAGTTTTGAGTATATTGAGGAATTCTTTATTAAAGAGTGAACTTAGGAGTTGGTGTGAGATCACAACTCCCCCATACTTAAATCAAGATATTGATTTAAGTACTTGAGATTTTTAGAGTGAGGTAACTCTGAGAGATTGTGGGAGTTTATCTTAATAAGAGAAGTAGATCTTTAGAGTGAGATAACTCTAGGTAGGAATTTGAGTCTGATTGAGGCCCAAGCTTGTTAAAATATCTTTGAGTATTGTCTCATTTTAATTTTTGCTCTTGCTTTCAATTTTAGTTTTTAAAATTTCTATGATCACCCTATTCACCCTTCCCTCTAGGGAGATCTGAATCTTCAACATGCATCAACCTAGTTTTTTTTTTTTTTTTTTTAAAAAGGCTGCATAGTTAGTTAACTGGTAAAATGAATTGAAGCAACAAAAAGAAATTGTTCATTGAGGTTAAGCTATAGCCAATCCTAGTGGTATATAGTTATTTTCAAATAATATTAGTATTTATTTTGAATTTAAGTGAGTATCTCCTAAAAAAGAGAGAAAATGTTAATTCAATTTGAATAATATTCACAAGTCGTTTAGGTACAACAGAAATTTATCTCCATTCGTGTATCACAAGGAAAAAAAACTCCAGTGGTAATTCCCTATTTTCTCACCGTGGCAACGTGCTAACGTAATGTATGGATTTCTTCAAACATAATTCAGTTCAGTTTTAGAGGATCAATAGTTATCTATATCTTTCATTCATTGAATGGCACATACATTATTAGAGATGGTAGATATTTCATATCTACACTGTTAAAAAAGGAAGTGTGCATCTGCATTCAACAGTGCAGCTAGGGCCTCGTTAGATTTAGAAGTTATTCAAACGAGCGAATCAATTAGGCTGTAAAGGTCATTTCCCATTTACTGTTGTCCAACAAGTTGGATCTTCTTGTCTAATTAGCCGATTAGTTCATTCAAATGTCACACACCATAAACTAAGTCTGACTAATGACTTGGAATAGACTGGAAATACAAAATTAGTGCAGATTGGTTTAAGTAGTTTGACACTTATTTTCTTTAAGTAAGATTTTGAGTTCGAGTCTTGTGAATGAAAAAATATGTGATGGGAGAGCCCTACTCCTTATTGAATCAATAGTAGCTCGACGCCAGTGAAATGAAGGATCCAAGATCCAAAAAAAAAAAAGGAGACTGAAAACATAAGTACTTGTTCATGGCAGTTATACAACTTCCAGTCTTCCTGCTGCAATGCACTATCCCCCCAAGTGTTAAGAACATGCAAAGAGTTCGGTGGAATTTGAGCCGAAATATTCCATAACAAGTAGTTGCAAAATGATAAATGTCTTGTGGCAAGATATTTTTTAAGAGTCTTGTGGCAACTTAAAGTGTATACTATCACAAATTAAATTCAAAGGAAAGGTATGACTGAATAGTAAAAGGATGTCAAAATTTATAAATTGTGCAAAGTCATACTTTTATAAGTAATTTTTCACATTTGCAAAATTACCCATATGATATGCTTTCGCAGATGGGATTATTCCGATTAGAGCATTAGTTTGCATTTGTTGGCGTAGCGGATGGATATTAAAGCTTTTCAATTGGTAATAAGTTGTAATAATTAAAAAATTAGTAATTTTAAATCATAAAACACATTAATTGGAGTTAAGACAAGACATGTAAAATTGTCTTATAGTAAGACACGTATCATCACCATAACTAGATTTAGGTCCCATGCGTTGCATGATTTTGTTACTAATTTTAATTTGTAAAGATATTTTGCAGAGAAATTCAAGTAATCATTGCTTACGGTTTTATAAAATGTTGCACAATTTAATTCCTCTCTTTAAATAATAACGCTATAAAATAGGTAGTTATTTAGTTATATAATAATTTTATAATGACTAAATAGTTATTAGATTATTATTACTCAAATTTATGCTTTTGATTTGCTTCATACATTAACTGTTGCGAGAATATATGCTTTAATTAATCTTAGCTTATGAACATAATTTGATTAATATCACTTTTCTTTTCTTTCTATTGATTATAATCTATGTGGCATTGTTAAGTATCAACATAAGAGGTACCCAAAACTCAAAATTATATCTATATATAGATGATGATATCCCATTACAAAATGTATTGTCTAGTTTGACATAAATTTTAGATTCTAAAAAAGATAATTGGTCTATATATTCATGCACTTCCAAAGAAGTCATTCATATAAGATCTTCATAGATATGAGACAAAACCATAAAAATTCAACTAAAGTAGAGTGGTAAATTCAATGCAAGGATTTTTTGAGAGATTCTGCTTAATTTGCGAAATTGACAAAACAAAAAAGAAATAATAATGGAGATCCTTTAACCAAGTTGAAGACATTTGATGCCGTATCATTTGAGAATTAATTGAAGAATATATGTTTCATGATGTTGATATTATTGAGAATTATCTCTCTGATATTTAGGAAATATGTGTTTCGAAAGATTCATTGTCATCTGAAGATAATTGTGAGTGTACAGAAAAAGTGGCGAGCAACATGAGTCCTCCTAATGTTTACGTGTATGCACGGACATACGCGCATGCATGGGGGTGTGAGATTGTATTCAGATGGTCAAACAAAAGGGACGATTTTAGAGCAATTTCATGCATGAATACTGCTAGAGAATAACACTTTTGCTGGACAATCAATATCTTTCATATGGTGTTAAAGTTTTTTTTTTTTTTTCCAGTGAAGTCTCTCAATTTCAAATCTCAAAGACCTTCATATTGATTATGACGCAAGATGAGGAGGAGTTTTTACAATATTTACGCTTCAAGTTCAAATGACATTTGCGTTAATAGGTGTGATAGAGTGTAATATTCTTCCTGAGCATTTAACCATCAGTGTAAACTTTTAGTTTAGATGGTTTTTAAATAAGTACATATGATTCAACCCCTTTTAGGTAACATCACCCCTAATTTTCTCCAAATTGTCTAGCTCTAATCTAGCCAGAGGATGGGCAAAAAATTTCATCTTTCTTACTATAAGTGCAAAAACAAAACCCAAAATCATGAAATAAAGAGAACAAATTCTCTAAAACAAGAAAAAAAAAAACGCTAAGGAATGTCTGTCCTTTCCGAATTGAGGACACCAACATAGCGCAAGCAAATTCCTTGATAGTAATCTTTGCGATGTTGAACCTCCTTGCATGCTCGAGGCTGAAGCTAGCAACTTTTGCATTGCGCGATCTTAGAAGGTTCGCAATGCTCTCACCTTATGAACCCCTGCAAAGACCACATTCCCATGAGCAAAGATCATATATGTGGATGATTGAAAATTATATCATCATCATGTTTAAATTCTCCAATAGTTCATTCGTCATAATGGTAAATACCTATATATTTGATTTGTTCTATCTCGCATTGGGTATTATGCATGCATTACAAGTTGTAATCGCAATGGACTTATTTTGTGATCTATAATCACATTAGATTATGTACTGTGACTACCAAAGAGAATGTCCCGAGTGTTTTTTTTTTTTTAAATAGCGGGCTAATGTTGCTGTGACAAATATAGTACTACTTAAAGAAGGGTTAGCATTATTTTTGCTTTTGCTGGCCTTTCGTTAGAACTCAAGTAACATATTCCTTTTCAATATGATAGTTTTTCTTCTTCTTTTATGTTTAATATGATTTTTGCCTATAAGATACATTGTTTTAACGAAGTATATTGAAGAATTTCAAAATTTAGAGAAATATAGAGCTAGAATTTGGGAAAATTGAGTGGCTAGAGCGACATCAATATAGAACTATGTCAATACGATTATTGACGATGTTATAACTATTCGAGAATTAAGAGAAAAAATTCAATTTCCATGACAACCAAAGTCCAAATGCTTTTTCCACACATTCTACCCTCTTTGACAACATTGTGAAGCATAACTCATGGATCAATCACATGCTATATTAAAAGACAACATTGGTAACAGAATGAATAACAAAATTTGGTTGTCACGTCCCATCTCCAATTCATTAGCCTTTCATACCTTGCTATGATTTCATTATCAATTGTCCTCAGATTTAGAGAAATAATCCTTCTAATAAAAGCTACCTAATTGTTTACATATTTTCTTATGTAGAGACATATATTTTATGTTACCAGTGTTGGATGTGGAGTTCAAATATTCAAAATGGAAGAAGAATACTAGTATTGGGGACCTTAGAGTTAAGTGGTGAAATCTTACTAAGGAGAATATTATGAAGTTATCAGAGAGGATTACTGAGAAAGAAATTTGGAGGCAAGTAGAGGATAAAGATACAATATGGGATGCAATGGCAGAATATATTCGAAAGTTGGCTAAGGAAATCCTAGACACATCTAATGGAGGTAGTAGCAAAATGAAAGGAGCGTAGCGGTGGAACGAGGAGGTAAAAGAGAAAGTCAATGAGAAAAAATGCGTACGCTACTTTTATAAGCAGTCGAATAGATGAAGAGAAAGAGATTAGTAGAGACAGATACAAGGCAGCAAAAAGGTAGCGAAAAAAGCTATTGCTGCAGCGAAGAGCATGACTTATGATAGGTAATATTAGAAACTAGAGACCATAGAAGGTGAGAAGAAGGTCTTTAAGCTGGCGAGGGCTATGGAAATAAGAACTAGGGAATTGAGTGACGTGAGGTGCATCAAAGATGGCGATGGTAAGGTGCTGGCTAAGGAGTGTCAGAAGATTTTCAGAGTGGGGAACGAGAGAATAGTGAGAGGCAACTTGATCCTCGATTGTGTGAACCTATAAGCAAGAATGAGATTAAGAAGCCCTAAAGAAGACGTCCAACAGGAATGCAGAGGGACCATACTAAATACCTATGAAAGTGTGAAAGTGTTTGGGTGAAAAGGGATTAAAGTTCCTAACACAGCTTTTCAACGTTATTTTCAGGACTGCTAAGATGTCCAGAGATTAGAGGTTTAGTACAATTATCCAATTGTAGAAGAACAAATATGATATTTAAGATTGTAATAATTATAGAGGTACAAGGCTACTAAGTCAAACTATGAAGTTGTGGGAGAGGGTGATTGAGAGAAAGTTGCAAAAGGATATTTTGATATCAGAGATCCAATTTGGTATTATGCCTAGTAGGTTAGCCACAGAGGCAATTTACGTCCTTAGAATGCTCATAGGATTACACAAAGATAGAAAGATAGATCTTCACTTGGTATTCGTAGACCTGGAAAAAGTATATGGCGGAATTCCACATGAAGTGTTACAGAGATGCTTGGAAACGAAAGGAGTGTCACCTGTGTATATTCGAGTTGTTAAGGATATGTATGAGAGAGGCAGAATGAATGTTAGGTTGCCAAGAGGGTCACTAATGATTTCTACATTGGTATGAGTCTGCACCAAGGTTCCGCTTTAAGCCTTTTTGTTTTCACTTTGTTTACGGATGAACTTAAAAAAGGGATTCAAAATAAGTTACTATAGAGTATGTTATTTATAGAAGACATTGTTCTTATTGATGAGACCAGAGAGGGCGTTAATGATAAGTTAGAGTGATGAAGACATGCACTGAAGCCTAGAGGTTTTAGAGTAAGTGGACCACAAACTGAATACCTACATTGTTGTTTCAGTAGAAGAGAAGAGGAGGAGGGAGAAGTTACCATTGATGGGATGACAATACCAAATGTCGAAAAGTTTAAACATCTAAGCTCGATCATTGAACAAAAAGGGGATATTAATGAAGACATTAACTAGTGCATAAAAGTAGGTTGACAAGCATGGAAGTATGCTTCAAGTGTGTTGTGTGATAGAATGATACCTGGAGGATTAAAGAGCAAAATTTGTCATATGGTAGGTAGACTTACTGTGTTGTATGGATCAAAGTAGCCTATAAAAAGGGCACATGTTTAAAGGTTGATGGTACCAAAGATGAGGATGATTAGATGGATGTATAGTTATGCATGGATGGATAGAATCAGCAACAAAGTAATTAGAGACATAGTGGAAGTGACTTCCATCGAGGATAAGATGAGAAAAATGAGACTTAGATGGTTTGATCATGTGAAGAAAACAAGTGTGGATGCTCCAATGAGAAGATGTGAGAGGATTAACATCCCTGAAGGTAGAAAAGATAAGGGACAACTAAAGAAGATCTTGGGCAAGGTGATTGGAGAGGACGTGAAAGTTGTAGGATCGGTGAAGGACATGGCTCAGGAGAGGAGACTATGACGGGATATGAATAAGGTCTTAGATCATAGAGAGATGGCCTCATAGATGTCATTACGTTGCAGTAGGGTATGTTTGGTTGTTGTTTTTTTTCATATGCCGTGTTCGTGTGCAGGTAGTACATACATTTGGAAAGAGATATTTGTTTGTCTATCTCTATTTGTTAAAGTATAGTACTTTTCTCTGCAATGTTGGACTTATGTTCATATAGTTACAGTCACCTACTTTATTACTATTTCTTAGTTCGTCATCTGCTGCTTATCTTTAGTTTTTTCTATAAATGTTTTTAGAAAATTCTTTTTCTATAAAATGTCTTCACAAAATTATTTTTTTGTGTGTCTCTTAGAATAAGTCCCTCTATGAGCAGGAATGCCTGTAGAGGTAAGTTTAACTACATTTGGATCTCCCTAAACCCCGTAAAAGTGGGACCACACTAGAAGGTATTGTTGTTATTATTGTAAGGTCTATCTTGGCGAGTTTCACCCCAGCACACCTCCCCTCTAATCACTAAAGCTCTCTATTTAGTCAGTTTGTACATTCTAAAAAACCAGCCTTTGTCACGTGTCTCAGTTTCATAGGTTTGAGCCATGATGCAACCGTTGCTGTGAAATCTTAGTATGAATCCTTATCGATTGAGATAGTTATAGTGTTGTCTACCTCTTTTGTCTTATACATCCTAGGTGTTAGCACCTATAAATAGGAACAAAAAAGGGACGACCATATTAACTCAATTAGTATGAAAAAAGTGATATCAAACTCCACAGTAGATATAGGAGATTAAGTTGTAGTTATTCTTGTGTGCTTACATATTATAACTCATGATGCACTTGGGTTAATATCCATCCATGGGTGGTGATAGCCTGAGTTGCGTAAAAAGCGAAAGGCACAAGGACATTTTGGTAATTTACCCTGTAATTGGCCACTTGATTATAAATAGCACAAAGCCTAAGAGGCAGATGAGTATGCATGTGAAATATAATGGGTTCTCTATGGAGAGAGTTTTTCCAAAACTATTTAGAGCACTTAGATTGTGGGATTGTAGAGATCAGATTACTCTACTTAGTGAGATCCTTCCCAATTAATGCTTCAAGTTAGGTGCTTGATTGTCTTCCTTTGCACGATTAAGGTAATGCTATAAATTTGATATATGTTTCTATTTCCTTTAATTTAATGGCATAGAGCCATATCAGCTTGTGTCCTAGTTATATTGCCCACACTTGTTTTTGTAATTCATACATGATTTGAATTTATTTTTTGTTTACCTTATGCTACTAGAAACTTCATGCCATAAATTCATATGTGATTTTTGAATAAATTACTTTTAGGTACATTGAGGTTTGGTATAATTATTTTTGAAGCCCACTTTTTTAGATAAATATTTCCGGAACTAAACCCTCAACTTTCTAATATTGCGAATTGGTCCCTAATATCCAAATATGACTCTTTTTTGTATTTTTTCTTCTTATAATGACTTTATTGATACTAGTTATTACGATCTACTACTTATTTCTTAAATATTATAATTTTTTGTGATTAGCAGCCCACTATGCTTAGCAAAAATAATTAAAACTTAATTAGAGAGTTTCGACCATTGCCTGAACTTAGTTAGTGCTGGACTCCGGCATTAGTCTAGCTTCCAGTTTACAGAGATTGCTAATCTCAACTCCACCTCTCTTAAATCAGGCACAGCACAGATCCGTTACATTTTCTACCTCGGACCATAGTTACTAATCAAGTTTTTAATCTTTTTCAAGGATAGTGGATCTTTAATCAAGAAATTATAATATTTAAGACATAAGGTTCAATTGAATAACGTTCCCCACTTGGAAACTCCTTTTGTTGAATGCTTAAATGTGAAAATATTACAATGAAAAGCTTTGAAGAGGGACTTAAGTTAAGATTATTAGAGATGTTTACTCATAGAGAAATGGAGAATCCCAACTTCTCTTTTGCTCAAGAATGCTCAAATGACCATATCCCTTTCTCAGCACTCGACTTCCCCTTTTATAAAGGGTTAGGGGTACATCGGATGCCCTAATGGTTATAGTACAGAAAAATTTATCACATGGCTACAGTACACACTAATGGCTACAGTGCAATGCTTTATTTTATAGACCAGACATTTGCCAAAATAGTACAGTAATGAGGCACCACTTTTTAGATCTAACTAGACTAGTCATCATTATTGAGATTCTACATACCTTCATCTCCGATTATATTTTCCAAACCATCATTATCTAGATAATCATCAAAACCTTCATTTAATTGAAGATGCTCTGAATCCTATTTCTCAAACAACTCAAGAAGATATTTCTTTTTTTTTGGTGATAAGAATTTTTCAACTCTAATGTCAAAGAGATGATAAAAAACATCTTCTGACACTGCTCTTTCTACCTTCATGTATTCTTTAAATTCATTACCATAGGCGAAAGTAGTGTTTCCACAACACATTAATGTTTTTGCCTTTTCAATCAATGCCCAACATTGATGATAAATGTTAAAAAATCTAATGGCTCTTATGAAAGTAGAATCAGTAACTAGAAGTACTAGTTGTTTAGAAACCCACTCTTATCGTTGATCATCAAGATCGTTGTAGTCAACGATCTGAATAAGATCATGGGCTAGCGTGGCTTTTCCGTTTTAATATTCAATTAATGTGCTATACAGTTCCAAATTTAAGCATGTATGAACTGGGACTTTTGTTGGACCATTAGGAGATGTAAGAATCTAATGGATCTTTCTGAACATGCATTGCTGAAATTTTGTTATTTTTGAGAAAAATGGCAAGTTTGGATCTGGGATTTCTATAAAGTAAAGTACCATCCTGTATTCCCAGCCTTTAAAGAAAGGGCCATTTGGAGATAATGAATTTGCTGAAAAGCTAACACTATCAACTCCAAATTTTTCGGGAAAATAGAACGTTGTACCCCAAGACTCCCAAATATCATATGAACAATGATGATAAAAGTCGATGCAGGCTGTATACCATACATTGAACCATTTTTCTCAAACATGAGAACTTATTTTTTCTTGGATATCATAAGGACACTGTAAGTACTTAACTTGTAACTCTAGAAGGGAAAATCTCTAAGTTATTAGGTAGGCAGTAGATAGTAGACCAAAAATGATCTACTTTTTGTATAGAATTATGGGTTATCAATAAGGACTTTACTAGAAGGCGAAACCTGTTCTAGTAGGAATGATATTTCATTAAGGATTTCCTCCTTTTCTACCAGGAGGTTTGCTTTAATGATTACCATTGATAAATTCTCAAGATAGACTGTCTGCGCGAGAGTTCTTCGATCCCTATATATGTTCAATAGAGAAGAAAAACTAGTTAAGCCATAATTGCCAGCGCAGAAGTTGCCCTTGCGCATGTATATTTGATAAATTCTTTTTCACAAAACTAAGTATTCTTTTACAATAAGTTCGAATAAGGAAAGGTTTTATGCTAAAAAGATTAAGAACTTTTCAATTCCTTATGACTACAAGTATCTTTTTTTCCATCGTAGATACTTACATTTTGACGTATTGAAGCTTCTACTACAATATTTGCATAGTTTTTCTCCTTCTTTGATTTTAAGCACTGCACTCCAATGCTTATTGTTGGCATCTGTCTCAAGAACTAAATCATTTCCTTTATTAGGCAAATTAAGAACAGGAAGATTTTTACACATCTTTTTGAAATTCTGAACTATCTTTGTATCATTAGTGGTCCATATCCAACTTACTTCTTTCTTGAGTTTTTATTGTAATGGCTTTCTTAGTTTAGCTAAATCTTTAATGAAATTTGAAGTATAGGTAAGACATCCACGAAACCTTTCTCGCTGCTTCCTATCTTTAATTTTTCAGAAAAATTTTCTTTTTTTCCCAAAATGTATTTTTGTAGAATAATCTGTCCAACTTTAATCTTTAGATCTAAGAACTCAATTTCTTATTCAGCATAAATGCGCTTGTTTTTTCCCAATATAATAACATGATGGATGCATCTTTGGGTGATGACTAAGACATCATCTTTGTGCTATTCTATGATTTTGGAAAAGACAAGAATATCATCAATGTAAACTAAGCAACAATGATTAAGGTTATTGAAGAGGTTGTCCATTCTTTTCTGGAATATTTGAGGCCCATTTGTAAGACCGAATGATATTACTATCCATTCATAATATCCTTGTGGGGCACTAAAAGCAGTTAAAGGAATACTTTCGTCATCTATTTTTATCCGCTAATAACCACTTTTGCAATCCATTTTTAAGAACCATGAAGCATCTTGAATTCTATTGAAAAGGACTATTTTGCTAGGAATGCCATCAAAGACAGTATTATCATTAAGGTCTTATAATTGATCACCATTCTTGTTTTTCCTCTTTTTTCTTCCACATGATTTCTTACCATGAAAGCGGGACTGATGTCAGGACTCTTGCTATTCCTAATTAATCCTTTATCCAGCAGTTCTTTGGTTTGTTTATCGAATTCCTGGATATCTTAGTGTGTATGCAGCATCTGTTTGACTCGGATAATAATATTAGGGTTTAATAGAGTGATTTAGCAAATTGTTTTATCTTTTTCCCAAAATTTTAGTAGATTATTAGAGTGGAGTTCTTTACATAATTTTTCTTGTTGTTTGACAATGCGCTCTTTAATAGATAACTCAAGTAATAAAATTGTTAATGCTATTTCTCGTTGTGCCGGTATTACCTTCTCGTTATGCTGGCAGCATGTAAATTCAATTTTCTAATGAGTGTAAGCCCTACTTAATTTTTCAAGAGGAATTAAGTGACCATTAATTGTGAATGTTATCTGATTTATGGTCTATGTGTACCGGAAATAAACAAACAAACAAACAAACAACACCACCCAGTGTGGGTCCCGCATTCACGGGGTCTAGGGAGATCTAGCTGTAGGCAACCTTACCTCCACCGACATTCCTATCCGTAGAGAGGCCGATTCTAATATATGTGCGCGGGAAATATAATCTGTAAAAGTTATTTCCAAAAATTATATTATGAGAGGATTGGCCAGTACTCCATAGAACTAGTATAATGTATTGAACTCCTCCCAATTCTATGGATAACCCTTCTATTGCTTCATTGTGACTTACAATGCTATTATTTGCTATCCTCACTTATAAAGGATTTTTAGTTTTTTTTCGCATAAACTCTGGAAATAATGATCTTTTCCCAATGCATACAGAACAACCACTATCTATGTAGTCATACAACTCATATTTATTATATCCTTCTAAATATACCTTTATTAGGATATAGATGCTATTAAAATTTGTATTGGTAGCTTCATAATGTATTTCCATAGTCACGTTTTTGGCTAATTCATCCTTATAGATTGGTTCACTAATAGTTTTAGTTTTGTACCCAATGACTTTTCTTTCTAGGCTAATACTTCGATCTACACTGGATCTTATGGATTCAAAACTCATTCTACTCATTTCACTGGTCAGGCTAACTGTGTCATCTTCTTTACGCTCTTCTTTAGCTGATGAAGATCCTTCTCATCAATCTAATCTTATACTCATGCTTCTTAATAATTGGGGTTTAACAGTGATTTTTCCTTCCTCATTGTTTTCTATTATATTTTTCTTATTAATATTTGTAGGGTTGGCAAAGTTAGATATCCATGAACGATCAATCTTTATCTATTGTGGATTGGATTTAATCCTTTGAATTTTTTACATAGGGATAGGGCTCTCAAATTTTTCTGCCTCTGTCATGGTGACCTTAGTCTTTAATCTATAGTATTATCCAATTTGTAGATAATTTTTCAGAATATTCTTAATGGATATCCACCTCTTTACATGTCCATTCCAACTGTTTTTATCTTACGGGATAGAAAGTTTTTAGCAAGTTTATCTTTTAGACTCATATAATATCCAGGTCAACAATTGAACCCATAGATCTATTACATAAGTTAGTCTTTATTCTTGTGATAATTTGATTATTGAACTTGGTATGCTTAATATCACACAGTAAAGCATAGAGATCAATATCTTTACTATAATATTATAATGGAGTGATTTGAATTTGGATGTTTCCAACATGGATATATATATATACTTTCTATCTTTGTTATATTTAAGTATGTTTTTCCAATTAATGATATTAACTTCTTTCACATCATACTCACAATCTTTGATTTCTATATCTCCTTCCATCATTATTTCACATACATAATTGCTTTTTAATTGAAAGTTGGATTTTTTATAGGTCATGTCTTTCTGGATTATGGGAAGAACCCAATCCCCTTTGACTTCTTCATTATCATTGTCCACAACAAACTCTTCCCCTTGAAGATCACCAAGACTAATTGAGCCACTTTCCATCATAGGACTTGTTTCTTCTTAATCGCTTTCTTCATATTCATTATCCATTATAATTTCAACAATCCCTTTGTTGTTACGTAGAGCCAGGTCTAATACCTCGTCTTTACTAAGCTTAATATAATCTCGGCTGCACAAGGTTTCAATAAGCTTGTTATTCTTTGTAGTTTTGCATTCATTAACATATGTCCTACTTCTTCGCATGCCTAGCATTTACAGTTGTTTTTTCCTGTAGGTCAATAAGTTGCTTTCCTAAAAAATCTTTGTTTTTTAGGACTTGGTTTATTTTAATATTTTCTTCTATATTTCTCACCCCTTTGCTTATTAAAACTCTTTTTCTTATAGAATTTTCTTTTTCTTCCTTTTTCAGGTTCCTTTTCCCATTGATGAGATGAATCCCAAAAAGTTAGGAAATGCTTCTTAATTTTCTTTTGCTTTTGGAGATCAAGATATTGATTATTGACCCACTTTCTTAAATAAAAGATCCTCGAACCAAGGGTGTCAATGACATTTGCACGTTCAAGCCATGCAATGTACTTTTAATTAATTATGGAATTTATCGGATACGAAAATTTGTCATAAAATATACCAAAATTAGTCTCATTATGTCTAATTTTGTAATAATATTGACTAAATTTAGTAATGTAATTTTTCAAATATGTCATATCCCATAATTATATATTATTAATTTTTCTCTGCCATTCTCTTGCCTTTTCTTCAAAAGCAGGTTTTGCACTGATAAATTCGGTTTCAATTTCTTTGTATAGATTTTTAAATACAGCAGCTGGTGTTTTAATCATTCTCAATGTATTTTTACCTTCTTCAGTTAATGAATCATACCAGTCAGCTATAGTACTAAAAAAACTATGTTCGATGTAATTTAGAAAATTTGCAGCAGTGTAAGTAGTATTGAGGTTTAAGATACTATTCATACCTCATTTCCAATATTCAAATATTTTTTCTCTATTTTACGCTCCATCTGTATTTAAGATATATCATATCTGACTAATTGGGGTAAGATCAACTTTTTCAAAAGTTGTAGTTTTCCTTGGGATGAACCCGAAGGAAAAATTGGTTGTTCATCCGGTTAGAATGTACCTAGGTCTTAGGAAATTAGTATTTCTCCTAGAAGGTTCATCGAATTCCTCCTGCCTAGGAACAACATTATTAACTAGATTAGTCTCTATTGCTCCTAAGTTGAGTTCTTCTCCAATTTCATTAATCTCATATTCAATAGTCATTTTATCATTTTTTTAATCTAATTTTCTTTTAATTTCTTCTAAAGTAACATATTAAGATCTTCTAGTTTAATGGGGTTCATCTGCTGATATATTTCTTCTTCTAATAGGATATTACTAGTCGCTTCATTATCATTAGATAAAATATCATATTTATTACTAATTATGCCCATGATTTTGTTTAATTCTTCTGGATTCTGTTCTTTATCGAACATATTCTACAATTGTTACAGAGTATACTAATCATACTCCAGCTTCTTCTTCTTTTTCTATTTTTCAGCCAATTCTTCACCTGATTTTTCTCCTGCTTCTTTTTGGATTTTATATTGTGCAAAGGAAAAGGATTTTTATTTTTTGGGTTTTAAAAAGGATATTTATGTTGAAATGGAGTACTAATACTAGAAGTGAATTTTCCACTATGCCTTACTTCGTTAACAAGGGAAAGGTGAATTATCGATAATTGCTTCTTAAGCTCCTTGACTTCAGTCTTAATTTAGCTAATTCTGCTTTTAATTCTAAAACTATATCAGTGATATAGTTTAACTGAGGTGCTATTAAAGAAACGTCTTCTGGTGAGTGAACAATATGTGAATGATTTAGTCCAGGGTAAGCAGGTGATGATTCTAGTATTAATCACAGTTAATCACAGCTAATTAGCTTAGTTAATTATTAATTACCTTAATTATCTTAATTATTTTTGGTTACGTGGCTCTGATATCAGTCAAAAGAGGGCGTCAGGTAGTACTCATGAGCAAAAAACCATATACACAAATTTTTATTTTTTCGAAAGTTTTTAGGATTTGGATTAGATGTGCAAATATAATAAACTTAGGGTCCTTGGTACAATTTTAAAAAAGATAAGTTTGGTCGACTTTGGTCCCAAAAAATGTTTATCTAAAGTTGGATGGACTAATAATTATTTATCAGAACATGTGGGTCTAGGAAATTATTTGCCCTAACTTCGATACTCCAATAGATAATTTTTTTGGTGATTTCTCCTTGGATTTGCATGAGACTTCGGTATTGGTAGAGTTTAATGAGAGCTTTAATTTGATATATTATTCACATAATTATTTTTGTGTAATTTATGAGTAATTGTGATTCTAAGTTCTATGATTATTTGAATATGCAAAACCTCAATCTGATTTATGAGCTGTTGATTTTATTCAATTTTCTTCCAAATTGATGCACGTTTTTGATTGCCTTGTTGATTTTGACTGAAATCTCTAACACTACCAGCGAATTTGACTGTTCATTGGCCAAATGCTCTAAAAACTTACACTTGCTAATCTTATGGTAAGATTCGTGCTTTTGAACGCATTGTTTCATGAATTGCGGTCATTGCTTTTCTGCAGTTAGTGTGTTAATGTTGTTGCCCGTGAAAATTTGAGTAACAACCCATAATTCCTGGAAATATCTGACTGGATTTATGGCTTGACTTTGTGAAAAGTCATGAGCTCCATGCGATTTGTATTTGAGTGATAAAACCTGATTTTGTGGTTGATTATGACAAATTTCTTTCAAAATTGATTATCTAAAATAGTCTTAAAACATTATTAGGACAAATGTCAGTGCTTAAGTTGAAACAAACATGCGAAATTAAACCAAGAGTTTTCTTAGGCGTGATTTGTGTGCGCGCTGCAAGACCCATCTCTTGTGCCTCCAGGTCAAAGGTTGCAGAAGCATAGAGTTGAGCCCACGTGAGCTGCACATAACAAACGATCATGCATGATTATGACGTACAACCCTTAGCCCTTTAAAAACAAGGAGAAGAACAAAAGCTTATTGACAAGAAGGATTGACCAAAACTTTTTTTTCTTCTAATGATTATTGTTATTAGTATGAAATATTCGGCATTTTTGATGCAATATAATTTGAATTTTTAAGGATCATGTATGTTTTTATGTATGTTTATTTGATAATGTAGTGATTAATTTGGGTGAAAATATTATTTGAAAACTCTATGATATTTTTGGTATTTTTTTTTCAATTGAATTCTGTATGATATATAAAACATTATGTACATGAATATGTTTTATGTATTCATTAAAGTTATGATGCACATTATCAGAATATCTTCTTAATTAAATATAAAAGTTGTGAGGTGTAGTAATGTTGACATTTCCTAATGTTATAATCCATCTTCTTATATCTATGAATATGTGTTGGACCCCTGGACTCCTAATTAGATCTCGATCGGATTCTAACCAAGCTTAGAGTTGACACCCTTATTCTGACTCTTCATTGAACCCCTTATGCATGCAGCTTGACAAGCTTTACTACTAAACCCTAATGGGTCCCCCAAGTTCTATTGGACCTATCATGGATTCAATTCTATTCCTAACCACAGACTACCAAACTCACTTTTTTTTGTCTTCATCTTTTTTTTTTTAAGGAATTCAGGTGGGTCTCTCTTTTTTTATTTTTCTTTTTTTTGGACCAAAACAAACAATTTAAACTAGAGTCAGAACCTTTTCGGATTATAGATTAAGAGATCTTTTAAGACTCAATTGGTCCAGAAGCCACTTTGATTTCCAACTCAGTTCTTAGACTCAAATTTTCCTAATCTGTGCTATCCTGAGACCTACAATTCTATGCATAATCTTTTGGGCTAAACAAGTTAGATCACATAAGGACACGTTGTATTCCAATCGTACCCAACTTAAACAAGAGTTCTATGTTATAGGAGTTTCAAGTCAAGTTTAAAACAATCCTCCCATGACCCAAACACTTTGTATACCATCCATGGGGTGCATGGCAAGAATGGAACGTTTCAGTTGTTTTCCCGAGTTATAGGGACTAAGAAAGTATGTCATGAGTGGGCGAAGCAACTGCCTGCTCAGTTGAAAGTCTAAATAGACCCATTGAGTGACCAACCATTTTCCCGAGGGGCAGAATCAGAGTTCCACCTAGAGATGTTGTTCATCCTCGATAGGCAGCATCTTATAATGCGCGGATGCCTAATGCAAGTATAATTAACATAATTTCTCATATTGAATTTTAAATCTCACTTGAGGATCTGCCTCCTTGGGGGTGCGATCCTTCATGAATAGTTGGACTGGCGGGTTAGGTACTTTATATTTTTCTAGACATTGGTTCAATTTTTTATTTACTTTTTATTGTAAAAAATTAGTAGGTAAAATTGTGTTGCAGCATCGCAGGAAAGCAAGCCTTGGACCTGGTCAAGGCACCCGACCGGGTTCCCTAGTAGAGCTAGGTCTAGTCTTCCTATTTTAGGCCTTGTTAGCTACCTTGGCCTAGCCTAGAGTATGGGTATAGGTTTAATCCAGGAACCCGGATGGAGAATCAAAAAGTCATAAAAAAGAAATAGAGTAGAAGAGTAGAGAAAGAGTTTTTGGCCTCAGTGTAACCCAACTGATTTATCTAAGGACCCAGTAGAGTGACACCTTTTAATGGTTAACCCAATTCTTTACTTACAATGTGTAGAGTATTTCATTCCTCAATTTTGATGCTTTACTCTCTATAATGTTTTGATGTGTTTTATATCTGTCTCATATGATGCCAATTGGCTTATGGGAATTCTTTTTTTGTGTGGCTCTAACTAATGCCTCTTTGTTTAATGGAAAGTTGATGCCAATTGACTGATACCTCTAACCCTTAGAAGTAGCCTCCTATTTATAGCCATTAAGGGGATAGTCAAAATCGGTTTAGAGAAAGGAGACCTAACCCTAGTCTCATTAAGATTAATCTAACTAGGTACACTAATTTAGTTAGGATTCTTATTAATTAGTCTTAGTAAACTAATCAGCCTAGAATTATAGTTAATAAATCCCATTTACATAGAAAAGGACCCAGAGAGAGGGAGCTTGGCCGTATTCCCAACCACAGGATCAGACCCAGTTCTTGTAAGCAGGAACCCGGTTAGGTTCCAAGGCTAGGCCGTATACATCCCAATTTGTTTTGGACATAACATTCACGGCCAAACTCATTTTTGAGTGATTCTTTTTTTGTTTCATGAAGACTTATTGTGTCTAGTTTCTAATAATACTAAGTTCACAACTTTTACATAAGTGTGGAGTAAGATATAAGTAAAATAGTGAACAGGTATAATTTTCAGGAAAAGCCCAAATATTTGATTTATATCTTTCCCGTTGTTTATTGGACTTTACTGCATAATATGTCATTAAAAAGCTCATTTAATGAAGAATGTTAATACCTAAGTTTAATAATTTTATGCTCTCTATGGTGGATCTCAATAGGACGTCGAACACTATCATTTTGCGTTTATTTGGGCTTTTTAGGCTCTATAGCCTTTTGGACTCGAATTCAACGATTACTTTGTGGGGCCCTCAAGTACACAAATTGGAGTATAATTTTGGTCATTGGGAAATTAAATATAGGATGTCATCTTTAGGTGTCTACAGTTAGCCAATAAGTGGTTAATTAAATTAGCCTAATATAGTTGTTATAATGTTGAGGAATTGCAATTAACTTGTAACTTCAGATATTAAACTTCTTCAATAGTTCCTTGATGTATTTGGATTGCTTGATAAAGATGCCTTCCTTGTGTCATGCCATTTGTAAAGAGAAGATAAAGTTTAATTCGCCTTAAAAATTATTTCAGATCCCTTGCTTAATAGATCAGAGAAATTCCTTACATAAATTTCAGTAATATAACCTCATAGATAAATACTTAAAAGGACTGAGGAATTCTCACCTTTGAATTTTATGGACAAGGTTTTCTCAATCTAACCTCTTTAGAACCCTTACTCAAACAGGAACTTAGCTAATCATTCATACCATACTCTGGGAGCTTGATTGGGACTGTAAAGAGCTTTATGCAGTTTGTATACATGGTCAAGTTTCTCTAAATCCTCAAAGCTAGGTGGTTGCTTAATATATACCTCTCTCGTAAGTATTGATTTAAGAAGGTACATTTAACATCCCTTTTTATACAATTTAATAGTCATAGAAGATGCAAATGCAACGAGTCTGATGACTTCAGGCCTAGCTAAAAGGCTAAAAATCTCATCAAAGTCAATTCTTTCTTCTTGATTGTTCCCTTTTACCATAAGCCTTCCTTTGTTTCTAACAACCAACCCAGGTTCCTTTAATATGTTTCTAAACACTTATTTGGTTCCTATCACTAACTAATTCTTTGGTTTAGCAGTCAGGCTCCATACCCTATTTCTTTAAAATGATATAGTTCTTCTTGGTGGCTACAGTCTAGTCAGAGTCATGATCCTGTTAGGGTTCTTTAGAACCTTTGAACGATTCTTGGGCTTAATGAGCAATAAAAATGAATGAAAGCATATAAATTCATAAGAAAGGGTGAGTTATTGCACTACTATGAATATTAGGTATCAAATTCTTTGGTTCGTGCAATTATTCTCTCAGAGTGGTTAGAGGGTCAGAGTCTTTGACAATGTGATCTTCCTTTTGAGCTTGAATATGACTTAGATGTTTTTGAAATAGAGGTTGAGTTTCTTCTTCTTCTTCTTCTTCTTCTTCTTCTTCTTCTTCCTTGTTAACCATATTTAACTAAAATTCTTTGAAGAAAGATGAGCTGATATAATAGTTATTATTTTCGTTAAAGATAACATGAGTACTTAAATAATTATTATATTTTTCTATAAACTCAATAGACTTTGCTGTGGGATGAATATCAATGTAAAAGTACCTTCCTCACTCTTAGCATCAAATTTGCCAACATTGTCCTCACCATTGCCATGATGTGTAAATCTGTTGCCAAAGGCTCTGAAATAAGATACATTTGACTTCGTTCTTTTGGGCAACTCATAAAAGGTTTTCTTAAGAGTTAGTTACATCAAGCACAAATTGAGAATGTAACTCCCTATGCTTATAGCTGCAACTTGGAATGATTGTGGATGATTGTTGTCACATATCATAGCTCTTATCATGTCTTCAATGGTTATGTCCTTCCTTTCAACTATTACCTTCTATTGCAGAGTTCCTTGGGTTGAGAAGTTATGAGATATGTTGTGTTTCTCACAATACTCAATGAAATCTTCATGGTCAAACTCACTTTTATGATCATTTCTAAGAGAAGTAACTATTAGAATCTTTAAAACCAATGCTTGTTTGATCAATCTAGCAAACTCTCAAAAGGGTTGTGTTTTATCCTTAAGGAATAACGTCCAAGTGTATATGGAATAATCAATGACAACGATAAAAACATATTTGCTCTCACTAAGACTTTGAACTCCAACATGATAACATAAATCCATGTGTAAATAGTTCAAGGGGTTTAGTGGTTGACACACACTTAATTTATTGAATGATCCTCTAATTTTCTTTCCGCTGACACATGCACTATGGACTCTATCTTTTGTAAACTTATGCTTTAGTAGTCATCTGACTAATTTATGTTCATCAAGCTTATCAATGGTGTGCATATTAGCATGACTTAGTCATCTATGCAAAAGCCTGCACTCATCATATTGTGCCTTAAGACATGCAGCATTCTCTATCTTAACTTCATCTAGGCATAAGTCACACGTATCGCCAATTCTATGTCAAGAGAGTGACCATTTTTAGTGCCAGAGTTGATAATATTTCATTTTTATATGCGAATACAGCTTTATTCCCTTTGCCATACATTTATGACATGCTAAGCAAAATAAACTTAGGACCTTCAACCAAATGCGCTTTTTCAAGAGAGACTGAAGAACTTTTATAAATTTTAGTAGAACCTATTATTTATCCTTTGTTTGTCTCCAAATGTAACTTGTCCTTCATTTTTCATTTAGATTTCTATGAAGAGTGATGTGTTTCCAATCATGCATTTGGAGCATCCATTGCCCACATATCAGACATCATGCTCTTTTCTCAAGAAAACTTGCATAAAAGGAAACCAAACCCATCTATAGCCTCTGATACAAAGCCGAGTCCCCAGTTAACGAGTAGATTTCAATATCCGCTTCCCTTGGGTAGCCTACTTTATTTCACTTCTTTTCTTTCATAGGAAATATCTAGGTAATAGTGTCCAACTATAACACGCCCTTAATTATTCATGTTTACTTATTTTTAATTACTTTAAGTTTAGATTAATCGTATAACTATAATAGCAATTACAGCAATGAACCGCAAAAGTCTTGAGTAAAGGACATGTTCTAATTGAGTAAATTATGTATTTAAGAAAGTTTTAAACAACATTTGAACATAGACAATTACATAATGATGTGCTTTCATATACAGATATGCGTATGCATCTGGGTAATACTGAGATTTGACCTCAGCTGATTTAATTTTCTTAATGATTAAGAATAAGACAAATATATGTAAAATAAAAACAATAATATCTAATCACATATAGCCAAATGTATAGTCAAGAAATTGACCACATGGTAAAATAAAAAGTGACAAGAACAAATTAAATTGTGGACAGTACTTAAAAAATGAAAAAAAGGGAAAAGAAAGGATAGGGTTGCCTGCCTAGCAAAATGCAAGAAAGACAGAGAGTTGTTTCATTTTTTTTTAAAGAAAATAACTCAACGTGAAAGGAACACACCCAATAAATTCAATTCCTTATATCATGTTCATATTATCCTCAAATCTTCCTCTCACCCTGCTATTATACCTACTGATTTAACACCAATTGCCAATGGGTCCTTGTTATCGCTTGCTAGCTGCCACAGGGACTCTAGCCCAATGCCCTTCACCACTTACATGAACCACCATTACTCTTCTCATCTTCATCTCTCCGTTGCTTCAGATGCTAGAGAAAGGGCAACCACTGCAACCCTGTCCAGCACTGCTGCTCCCTACGATTGGGTGGAATCTGACCACCTGCACTTGGCATCGCCGCTAATGCTTCCCTACCACAATTCCATCCACCTTTATCCCTTAACTTAAACAAAGATAACCCATCTTATCTCGTTTCAAAGTAGATCCAAATTCATGCATTAAGCTTTTAATTAATTTAATTGTATATTTGTACAAGCATATTATCTAAAATGGAATGAGGAATTACAGGTGAATTTTGGGTTGATTTGTACAAATTTGGTGTACCAGAGAGATATTGAGCAAGAATATGTTATCATGTTGGTTTAATGAGTGTTTGTATGTGTGTGTGTGCGTATATATATATATATATATATATATATATATTATATATATTATATATATATATATATATATATATATATATATATATATATATATATATATATATATATATATATATATATATATATATATATATATATATATATATATATATATATATATATATATATATATATATATATATATATGTGGATATACATACATACATACATACATATACGTACGTATGTATGTATGTGTATATATATATATATATATATATAACTCAATAAATATACATGAGTGTTTGTAATTTAGTTATAGTTTGAATGCGTTATATCGGTTATTACCTTGAATGTGCTAAAGAGATAAACTATTCAATGTAATTGATCGTAGAGAAAGCATTAACATGATTATGAATGAGGTTATGAGCTATATAATTTGACTTACTTAAGCGAAGTTGATCGCTGATTTCGGTAGGAATTAATAGTTTGAATATTGGGAATCTTATTGAGTTTCAAGATAACTTTAATTTAGAATATGTTTGCACATAGGTGAGTGACTGTCTTAAACTATAGAAGAGAATAGAGCATAGCTAGGCCGTCTGTTATGTGAGTCACCTATTTGTAAAGTGAAAGTCAGTTGCTCCACCAGAATGGGGTGATATAACTGAAAATGGGTTTTAGGCTAGTGTTAAAAGACTAAGATTTAGGAATTATGTTCGAAATAAGGTCAAAGAATAGATAGATAAGCGATTTGATCTACATAAGAAGTTAGGATTATTGTTCACATGAGGATTGATTTAAGTAATGAGAATTAATTTAGTGAAAGTTTGCTAAGTAAATAAAATCCTTAAATTCCTACGCATTCAATCTTTAACAGCCTATAAGAAAACCTTGAAAGACATCAAGAGGAAAATCCAATCTGCAATGAGTTCATTGAGCTATAAGAGATAATTTCAAGGTCATTATAGCAAGCAATTGCATAAAGTGGGGAAAAATAGAGTGGTTTATTAGAACCCATGAGTTGGGTGGAGATCACAAAACTCATAAATTCCTTTGATTTCGTGTATGTGTCCTAAGCTTGGCTAATAAAAGTAGATGACTATAAATAATTGTTAAGTTTATTTTACCAATTATGATTTATAGCAATTGATTTTAAGTAGACGCGTACTCACTGGCCCTTTAAACTCCATTTTACTATACATGGTAACATAGAGGGCTCTGCATCATTCTTCTATTGTTCTATTTCTTTTTGTTTTTTTTCATTTTTGGGAGGGAAGTGCATGGCAAACACAAGCATTCTTGTGTAAGCCTAAAAGAGGAAAAAGGACAAAGAGGAAAAAGGACAATGTTTCTCTTTAGAAGTGATGTTGGTTGCTCATCTTAACTCTGGACATAGTGTCTATTAACGTTTGGCTTATGACTCTTCTCAAATTGGTTCTCAACATCTAAATGAGTTCTATTAGCATTTAATTGAAAACAAGCTCTATTTTTTTTTAATTAAGAAAAAAATTGATGATGAGCGAAAACATACTTTTAAATTCATTGTTTTACATTCCATACACCATGTTAGTCACTGGTCTCTATTAGTGCACACATTTCTCCTTTTTGTTATAAATATGGAATGAACTTCACTATGCTTTCAATTACTGCGCACATTTCTCCTTTTTTTATTGGTTATGCTTTGATTTCAAAATGAAAATGGCAACAAAGTTCTCTAGTATTCAAGCCCTTCATTGTTGATGGATATCAAATCAACATTACATATCTAATTGTCTGAGTTTAAGTTGAATGCATTACACTATCATAGGTAGAGTGACAATGAACACCTCTTGGGTGACTAAGGTTCCTTTATGTGACTCCAGAGTTGGAGTAACCATGATATCCTCAGTAAAATTTAGAGTGCCTATATCTTTCTCTAAAGTAGAAACTTCTCTTATACATTCAAGGATATCTAGAGTGCCCTTAAGTTCCTTTAAAGTCTAGGTCTCCATGATGTCCTCTGTGATATTCAGAGTGATTTTGGTTATTTTTTGAAGTTATTACCATTCTAATATCTCCTACAATAGTTAAGGTTCCTTTTATCTCTTTAGGGATTTCCTGAGTTTCTTAGCTTACCAACCTTGGAAGTTGTAGGTTTATCCTTTTTGTTCTCTTGTGTGTTTTTCTTTTGCAAAGAAGTCTTTATAAGCCTCTTTCTCATTTGAAGGATCAAAGCCAGGACTATCTTTGTCAAAGGATACCAATTAAGAGCCAAGTAGTCCTTCTAAGTTCTTCTATAGTGAACTTTGAAAAAGTTTTTAAAAGCATTTCATTTTCTTTTTTCAATCTATTCACCTGATCTTTAGCAAGGTAGACCTTTCTTATGAAATGTCCATAAAGATCATAGAGAGGATGTTTTTCATTTGAGGCAGCATGTAGACATCCTTTTAAATCATCGATATGTTTTGCTAGCCCCTGAGTTTGCTAAAAGTTCTTCATAGATTTTTGATGCATATCAAGCTCCAAACTAAGTCTTAGGAAAACCCTCGTCCTCACCAAAGTCCAAGCTAACTTTCGTTGGTTAAGATGACCACAGCTCCAGCATTTCACTTGGTTTCAGCATGGCTTCTCAGCATCCAAATGATGTCTAGTTGACTTTAGGATGATGCAAAAAAATTCTTAAGTCAGATTGCATTTTAATTCCATAAGGTGATTAAAAACAGAGCTTATATAGCGCAGGTTTTTGTCAAAAAATTTACCGAACTTGGGTCGGGTTAAAAGCGTACCTAATGAAGCCCAAACAACACGAGCCCAAGTTTTATGATTCCCTAAGATGGCTATTTTAGTCCTATGAGCTAAAATTTAGTATTAGTTTCTAGTAATAGGAGAAATGGCCCAAATATGTACAGTGTGCACAAAATTCTAGTTTTGGAGCAATCTAGAAAGTGGCATTAATTACGGAGGGTACAACTATTATCTTTGATATTAATTAGAATGAGGTGATTCTACACATACGAAGGAAGAGTTTTTATGTGGCGAGGCATCCGTGGAGGTACGGAGCCTTCTAGAAGTCTCTTAAAAGGAAGGGGAAGTATCTTGAAAAAATACAGCTCATCTTGGCTATAATTGTCTTAGTAATTTGATTTATTATCCTAAGATAATTTGTAATCGCTCTATTGGTACACTTGCTCCACTATTGCAATAGCTCATCCCCTCCATTTTGGGTATTTACAGACCGCAATGCCCAACTCAGCTTGAGTTGAATTATGAATGGAAAGGCAAATGGCCATTTTCCCTCACTAAAAGCTCTACATATTTATCTCTTTAATCAAGAATGATGAGTAGAGTCTTTCCCTTAGGATTCTTCTTTGGTGGCTAGGAGCCATTAGAAGAGGAATTTGATGGAAAGTAAATAAACTATCATTACTTTCTTACCTTGGGCAGAAACTTCACAATGTTATCGATTGATTGAGAATCAACCCAAAAGAAACATCCTTTGGTGTGATTATTTTTCTTGTCATCTTTGATCTTGGGCGCTTGCGGAACCATCCTCATTAGGTTGGTATCAGATTTAGAGCTTCTTCTGTGTGGTTATTGAATCAAAACCTTCATCGATTCAAGCACCTAACTATCTTTTTAATTTCACCCCAAAAATCCAGACTTCGGCTTGTCAAAAATTTCCTTCATTTATGTGCTTTCATCTATCCTCATGAGTACACAAAGAACCTTAACCATAGCCAAAAAACAATTCCTAATGTAAACACATCTCTAAAACTCTATAAAAAGCCTCCATAAAAAGCTCGTCAAAAAAATACCCAGGTAGAGATTTCGTACGACCTACCTGTGCTGATTGGCATGACTGTGCCACCTTTCTTGCACTCTCATTGCTGTTTTAACGATTAAGCATGACCACCCCCTGCCTCAGAACATGGCCATTTCCCTTTACACTGTTCTCTTACCTATGCCACTTCTAGTACATCCGTGCTTCCTTTCTTTTCACTCTTTTCCCCTCTTTTCACTTTACAAGTTACTACCATGGCTGGTGACGGATATGCTTCACACTCCAAGAGCATTCCACCTGAGCAATCCCATAAGATAGTTAGGGCCCTTGTAGAGCTTTAAGAGCAAGTTAGGAAACTCACCCAAGAGATTGAACAAGTGAGTGGATCCGCACAACAAAACCTTTACCGACGAAGCTATCATGTTAGCCCTACTAACTTTGCATACTCTTCTTCTTATGAAGACTTTAATGATGAGGAAGGAGGGCCTAGAAGAAGAAGACATCCAAGGGATAACCTTAGAGATCTCATAGTTGAGGCTGTGGAATTTGATGACAATCTTAACCATCGAACTATCTTAACTGTGTTCATACCATTGAAAGGATCTTTAAGCTCAAAGCTTTTAATGATGGAAAGTCCTTCAAGTTGGCCATTTTTAAATATAAGGGGATGCCTCACTATGGTGTGAGCAGTTGAAGAAGAGTAGGTCTAGAGAAGCCAAGTCCAAAATCAAAACTTAGTCCAAGATCAAAAAGCATATGATCAAGAGATTCATACCCCCTTCTTATAAACATGAACTCTACCTCAAGATCAGCTCTCTCAACCAAGAAAATCTAAAGATAGAAGAGTACATTATGAAGTTTGAGCAATTCCAAATAAGGTTTGGCTTACATGAGGAACCCAAACTCAAGATTACTAAGTTTATCATGGGGTTATATCCTAGCAATGCTAACATGGTGGATCTACAACCTTACCTATCCTTTGATAATGTGTGCCACCGAGCTATCAAAGTTGAGAAGCAACTTAAGGGTTAAAAACCCTTTCAAACCACTCCCTTTGCTCATCCTCAAAGTATACCCAAGGATTACTCCTCCCACAACAAAGTTAACCATGCCCCTAACCTGTCAAAGCCCTTGGCAAGGGTAAAGGGATTGCTAGTAAACCACCAAAGAAATTCATGGGTAAAAAGTCTTTTAAATGTCATGGTTATGGACATTTCAAATCCTATCCTAATCGAGAACTCTCACCATTAGATAAGTGGAAGAAATCCTAGGTATTGAGAAAGCAACTAATGAGTAGGAAGTAAAGGATGAGGACCAAAGTTTGATCACTCTAGATGTGGGTGAATTCTTGGTAATTCGAAGAGTAATCCATGTCGAAGAGGCTCCTTGTGAGCTAAGCCAAAGGGAACAAATCTTTCATACTCGATGCATTATTATAGGTAAGATATGCAAGCTCATTATCAATGGAGAGAGTTACACCAATATAGCTTCCACAAAACTCATTGACAAGCTTCAATTACCCACCAAAGTGTATCCCACCCCTTATTATCTCTAATGGATCAAGCAAGGACATGAGGTAACCATTTCCAAGCAAACTCTTATTGCATTTTTGGTTGGTCTATATTGTGGTGAGGTACTATGTGATGTCCTTGCTATAGATGCATGTCACTTTTGTTACTTGGTCGACCTTGGTTGCTTGATAGTCATGCGACTCATGATGGGGATGCCAATACATATGCATTTCAAACACAAGGTTCATAATCTTACTTTGACACCACTAGCTCCACCTAAACCCCTCAAATCTAAACCAGGGAAAGAAAGTGAGAAAATCTTATTTATGAGTGAAACACGGGTGAAGAGAGCCATTAGTAAGAGCAAGCCTTTATTTGTCATACTTACGTTAGAATCAAACACATGTGAGGGAGTGAAACCCATGCATCCCCTATCTAAATCACTCTTGAGAGAGTATGTGGATGTGTTTCCCAATGATTGACCTTTGGCGCTCACTCCTTTGAGAGGAATTGAGCACTAAATTGATCTCCTATTGAGTGCTCCTTTGCGATACAAATTGGCCTATAGATACAATCTTAGTGAGTAAAAAAAAACCACAAAGACATGTCTAAGAGTTGTTAGATAGTGGTACATTAGATAGAGCTTGAGTCCTTGCCCAACTCTTGCTCTATTAGTACTTAATTTTTAAAAAATGAGACTTGGCGTATGTGTGTTGAATCTAGGGCCACAAATAACATCACCATCAAATAACGATTTCCTATTCTTGGATTAGGTGATGTGCTTGATGAGTTACTTGGTTCCAAGGTCTTTTCTAAAATTAATCTTCCGCGTGGCTATCACCAAATTTAGATGAATGAAGGAGATGAATGGAAGCTCGCTTTTAAGGCCAAGCGTGGGTTGCATGATTGGCTCGTGATGCCTTTTGATCTATCTAATGCTCCTAGTACTTTCATAAGTCTCATGAATGAGGTCTTAAGACCATTCATTGGGAAGTTCATTGTGGTGTATTTTGATGATATCTTGGTGTATAGTCGTGATGTGGCAGCTCATGTATAACACGTCTCTTAAATGTTCTAAGTGTTGAGACAACAAAAGTTATATGCGAAGCTTGAGAAGTGTGAACTATCACTCATCAAGTCGTCTTTCTTGGTTGTGTTATGTCCAATGAGGAAATTCAAGTTGATGAATCTAAGGTCGAGGCTATTAAAAGTTAGCCTACTTCCACCCCCATCGCAGAAGTTGAAAGCTTTCATGAGTTGGCCTCTTTCTACTGCCAGTTCATGAAAGACTTTAGCTTCATTATGGCGCCCTTAATCGAATGCATGAAGGAGGGACACTTTGAATGGACAAAGGCAGGCCTTTGAAACAATCAACGAAAGGCTGTGTTCAGCTTCTATCTTGACTCTTCCCAACTTCGATCTCTTTTTTAAAGATGAATATGATGCTACCGCCGTTGGCATTGGCATTCCTCATCGAAGACAAATGACCTTGGCCTACTTTAGCGAGAAGTTAAGTGGCTCCAAACTCGACCATCCACTTATGATAAAAAGTTTTATATCATTGTTTGGGTTCTTACCCATTGGAGTCACCACCTCAAGCCAAAGCGAGTTTTGATGCATTCAAATCACAAGGCCTTATCTTTCATCAATGGGCAAGCTAAACTCAATTCAAGGCATGCCAAATTGGTGGAATTTCTCTAATCATTTTCTTTCACTTATAAGGACAAAAGATGGTAAAGAAAATATGGTGGCCGATGCATTCTCAAGAAGATGTACTCTTCTTTCTACTATAGAGGCTAAGGTTTTGGGATTTTACACCATCTACGAACTTTGTAAGGAAGATGAAGATTTCTAAGGAATTGTGGAAAATCCCAAGGATCATGACTCATATATCTTGCAACATGGGTTTCTCTTCAAGCACAACAAGCTGCGCGTTCCTAAGGGCTCTCTAAGGGAGTTATTTGTGACAAAAGCCATAGAGGAGCATTAAGAGGTCATTTTGGCATTAAAAAAATTGAGATCTTAAAGGAGCACTTTTATTAGCCTCAGATGGCAAGTGATGTTCATAAAGTTCTTTCCAAATGTACCATATTTCATAAGGTCAAGAGCACCTTCCATCAAGGATTGTACACTCGTCTTTCAACACCGAATAGCACTTGGGAAGACGTTTGTATAAATTTTATTTTGGGCTTGCCTTCCAAAGAGGGTATGACTCAACTGTGGTTGTGGTTGACTGGTTCTCCAAGATAGCCCATTTCATTTCATGTTACAAGAGTGATGATGCTTCTCATATTGCTTATCTATACTTTAAGGAGTTCATCAAGCTATATGGTGTGCCAAGGAGTATTGTCTTTGATAGAGACATCAAATTCCTTTACCATTTTTAGAGGTGTTTATGGATATTTTTAAGAACCAAGCTCTTATTTAGCACTACTTGTTACCCTCAAGCTAATGGGTAAATACAGGTTACCAACTGGACTCTATCTATCCTTAGGGGATTGGTGAGTAAGAACGTCAAAGCATGTGATTAAAAGTTTCCTCAAGCTGAGTTTGCTTATAACTAGACTCCTACTTATGCCACCCCACTCTCCCTTTGAAACTTTTTATGAAATTATTTGTCTTACTCTAATAGATATTCCTACTTTTCTTATTGAGCATGGGGTCAGCTTTGAGGCCTAAGAGAGAGCTAAAGAATTGAACAAGCTTCCTGAGCAAATTCATGCTCAAATAGAGAAAGTCAATGCCTCTTATAAGGTTAGAGTAAAGAAACATCAAAAGCCCGTGGTTTTCAACCCAAGAGATTTGGTTCGGTTGCACCTAAGAAAAGCATAATTTCCCTCTAAGAGACAAAATAAACTCATGGCTTGTGGAGAACACCCTTTCAAGGTGCTTGAAAAGATTGGGAACGATGCCTACAAGTTGGAGTTGCCAAGTGATATGCATATGAGTGCCACTTTCAATGTGGGTGGCCTCCCTCCTTATGTGGAGGATGACATTGAGGATTTGAGGGAACATCCCTCTCAAAAGGGGGGGCTGATGCATATGAAGCTCTATGCCAACTCTTAGCCACACCGTCATCCATACTAAAGTGCAAGCTAACCTTCCTTGGTCAACATAGTCACCGCTTCACCCTTTCACTTGGTTTTGACATTGCTTCTCTCCATCCAAATGCTATCCAATTAGGGCTATCTATATTACATTAGGAAGCTTAGAGAGTGGAGTTTAGGATGATGTAATAAAATTTCAAGTTATGTTGCATTTTAAATTCTCTAAAGTGATAAAACCCCGAAGTCATACACTGCAGGTTTTTGTTAGGAAATTTACTGGATTTAGGTCATGTTAGAATACTACCTAACAAAGTCCAAAAGAAGTAAAACCAAGTTTTAATGATTCCCTAAGATGTCTATTTTTTGCCCATGAGCCAAACTTTGGCATTGGTTTCGAATATTAGGAGAAATGGCCCAAATACCTAGAGTGTGCATAAAATTCTAGTTTTTTAGCAATATGGAATTTTGCCTTCATTAAGGAGGATAAAGCTGTTATATTTGAGATTAGTTAGTATTGGGTGAAGAGATTAGTTAGTATTGGGTGATTTTATGTGTATAGAGGAAGATGTTCCAAGTAGAACAATCCCATTGGAGGTGTAAAACCTTCTAGAAGGCTCCTAGAAAGAGGAAAAAGAATCCTGAAAAAAATATAACTCACCTTGGTTATAATTATCTTAATAATTTAATTTGTTTTACTAAGATAATTTGTACTTTCCCTACTAGTATATTTGCCCCACTATTGTTATACCTAATCCCCCTATTTTGGGTATTTATAAACCCCAATACCTCAATATAAACTTAGTTTGAGTTGAATTATGAATGAAAAGACAAATAAGTATTTTCTCTCACTAAAATTTCTGCATCATTGTCTCTTTAATCAAGAGTCATGAGTAGAGTCTTTCCTTTAGGATTCTTCTTTGATCGCTAAGAGCCTTTAGAAGAGGAATTTGATAAAAATTAAATAAACTATCATTAGCATCTTACCTTAGGCACAAACCACACAGTCTTACTGGTTGATTAAGAATCGACCCAAGATAAGCATCCTTTAGTGTAATTATTCTCTTTGTTGTCTTTGATCTTCAATCCATGAAATTTTTGGTGTATAAAAGTTATTTTTATTTTTTTTTAAGGACTCAAAACAATTTATTGCTAAAACACATGAAATTGGCATAATGAGAGATTTACTATTCATCCTATAAATTACTAGTTCAACAAGATTGCTTTTGAAAGAGTTTGAAGTTAGAGTTATGCCTGCTTAGACGATGATGGTTCCATCTCTTTTCGTAGCAATTCTATCTCAATTTCATCATCCATTCTCGCCCTTTCTCAAGCATATTGCTCTAAGCTTCTATTTTGAGGGTTGGCTACCTCGTCATTTTCCTTTTTGTCATTGGAGTAACTGTTGCTCCAAGCAGCTACCATTGCCCTTTTCTCCTTCCCTTTAGGATTTCTCATCTTAATTGATTTCTCAAGAGGTGGAAAGTCCATCATGTTGCTCGACTGACCACAACCAAAGTAATTCATGTTAGAATTGAAGCCATGAGGATAATATTTGTTACCTTCAGGTTTTGATGACATTACTCTAGAGAACCTTTTGTAAATTTTATTTGTTTAAAAGGTTTTTGAATTGTCTTGCTATCATGTCTATTGCTTTGTCTTCTTCATTAAAAGATTGATCCTGATAGAAAAAGTACTCCTTAGTCCCCTTCAGGGCGGCTCCTTCCCTAGGTGGATCATCTAATTACTCTTGAAGATGAATTTCATGAGTGGGAAATTTTGCTAATAAATCACGTAGTCGAAGAGTCTTGGGATGTTGTGCCCCTTCAATGGATATTAGATTGGGCCCCTAATCGGATTTGGAAAGGCACCTAGGTATCTTTCTGGTGATTTCTTCATTTAAGTATGTTTTTTCAGAGAGATTTAAGAATATTAACAATGCTTGTTTACATTGTATATATTTCTTTAAACGGTTTATTGGGTAGCACTTTGAATAGTTCATATTGATGAACACAAATGCATATCTTAGTCCCTTTAATGCGGTAACAAAATTGTCCTACCTTTCTTTGGTAGTCTCACATGTAGAGATTTGTTGAATCCACGAGGATTAGTTGCATGCTCTTTCTTTTTCAGTGAATTCTTCTTCTACTTTTTGGGTCGTTCCTTCTCCATTTTCTCCTTATTTAACTTTCATTGAAACTTTGTCCCCTTTGTTAACAATAATGTCTCTAATTCTTAACCTTTAGAAATATCTACATGAGGTTTTTTTCAAATAAGCAAAGTTAGTTCCCTTAAAAGAAGACGTCTAGTGTATAATCCATTTTGATCCATCTCAGAGGTGCTAACGTTTACCATGATCTTCATTCATTTTTACTGTTAGCTCAAGTACAAGTGTGACAGATTCTTATACCAATTATTGGTCCTACTAATCAGGGTAAATCATATGAGAGGGGGCTAAACATGGTGAAAGCACAAACTTTTATTCTTTGATAATTCTTTACTAAAGTTGAACACTAGAGTTAGATAAAATATAGTTTTGAGTTTGAGCAATAACAATAAACCAGACAGAGGGTCTAGTTAGTAAAGAGCAAACAAAGTTTGGAGCACATTAAATACAGAAATAAAGATATTAAAGATGTAAAATTTTTCATAAGGTTCAACTAAATCAATCAATCCACTACCTTCTTAGGACATATCAACAAGTGTGCTTAGGTACAATCAGAATTTTTTTAAGGTACTCTGACAAGCCTAACTTTTCGAGTTCCCCAAAACTACACCAGCCAACAAAAGTCCCACTGCTCTTTGTTGCCTACAATGTTTTCTCTAAGCACTCTGCAACAGTTCATACACAATCCAATAAAGGCAGCATAGCTCCTTGCCCGCAAATGGAGTTCCCACAAGATATTATGACAATCCTAACTCCTAGAGCACACCACCCTGAGGAGGACAACACTCACAATACAGAAGGAGTGACTCTCACTCACTTCTGCCACGCTTGTAGAACAGAGAATAAAAATGTATAAGTTAAGTACAATGGTTATAGGCTATCACACAACATGTTCATTCCTTCATTCAAGTTTTGTAACGCTTAATCTATATAAAGTTCTTCTACTCATGGATCTTCTTAAAGCTCCAAAATCATAGTGAGTAATGTAGCTATTATATATTTCATTTAATACAACCGTAGATCTTAAAATTTGGAAATATTTGCACAAGGACTTTTATAGCTACTTTGGATAGTTTGGTTTTTTTTCCCTCTTCTTTGGCAAATCCTTTATTTTAAGTTTTAATCATCTTTTCCACAAGAGGAATAACTACCAGAGCCCCTTTTAAGAAGATGACCATTGAAATGGCTGTTGTGTCCAAATTATTTTACTAATCGCCCTATTAGCAACCTAATTAGCGAGCAACTGAAAAGCATTCTAGCAACATTTAATATTTGATGTTGACTACTAGTCATTGCAGATGCATTTTGAATTCTAAATTGTTTGATTGCTTTTGGATGAATTTATCCCTTTACCTTGATGCATTATTGTTCCTAAGCATATTAAAGAATAATCATCTGAACAATGTTAATAATTATGAGATGAAAATGATTAAATTAGATTCATATTTTCCTTAATAAATGACATATGGAATGAGAGCTATATTGACTATGGCGTGTTAGAGAATACTTTTCTCCCAGAGAATGATGCATCATGTGATATTCAATAAGGTCTCAAGCATTATGAATTCAATGTGAAATAAATGACTTTAATAATAAATTTTTCTGATGTACCTGACAAAATTCATGTTTTGATTGGATTGACCAGAGTGGGGCTTCCTAATAATGTTAACATGAGTTTCATTATAGCGACCCCGACTTCATTCTATAGTAGTAGACTATTCCTAAACTCTAATAATTCTCAGACATTTGCTTTTTGTCTATCATCAAAACTATTGTGCAAGCCTATTAGTTGTCCTTGTACCATGGTTTAGGTAGGTTAGACCTCTATCACATACTTTGACTTAAGATTCGATTATGAAGTATTGTAATAGTGATGTAATGAAAACAACAAAGTTAATCTTACTTGTTGAAAATTAAACCACAAATATATAGCAATATTATCAGTTGATTAAATTCGAAGTTATTTATTTAACCAATTTCTAACACGTGTGCCAAGTCATTGCTTTTAATAGCGAAATACATGGCCAAATATTTATTAATGATGAGAAAATTAAGACAATAACTTGATTTATATTTACCCATCATGAAATTGTATTAAATACACAATTTCCAGCATGAATCCAAATAGGACAATTAATAAGAGCATAAAACTCATTTTACGCTCATTTCAGCTTGGAATATTTCTTTAATGTTCTTAAATGTTCCCCTCTTCATTTTTAGCTTGGTCCTCTTTATAGGCATCTCATGACCATAGAACAATTGATACTAAAAAAGATAGTCATTGGAACTTCTAAAATATTCTACAGAATCATTTTCTCCAATGGCTAGTAGCTGGCTTAAGGAACCTGACCTTTGTCCCTAGTATATTTTTGCCTTAACATCTATTAAGGAGTATCTTCATTTGTAGTCCTCAGGGGTGGTGTTGAAATTATGCCACTTGTTAACTAATTTAGCTCATATCTAAACGAAGAAAAGCAAGTAATGACTTCAACATGCAAATAAATAACTAATCAAATGCCAATCCCAGCATAATCATGATTAATTAAGCTCATTAAATCCTAACCTACTTTAAGCATTCTTAATCAAAACTAATGAATGCAATAGCATGACTAGTACAATTAAAATAAAAGCATCATCTAAATGATTCAATAACAAAAAACCATAAGATTAACTAAGAAAGCAATAAACTAATCTAGAGAGAGGAGAGAGAAAAGGAGGTTAGCAAAGGGGTTATCTACTCAGGCTTAGATTTTGCCTAGTTTATACCTCATTTCATCAAGGTTTTAGCTCATACTAGTTCTTAAAATACGTTGTTTATTAGTGTTTTTTTTGACGTGGTAGGTAATACAGAGAATTACCTAAATAGTGCATCATCATAGATACGAAATATGCCAAAAGTGTAGCATGCCTATCTCCTAAAGCTAGAGGTATTAGTGATTTCTTAAATTTTGAAACAAAATGGATAGAGTTTTACCTAAAAATCAGCCATGACTTACGCTTGTAGCCTTCTATTAGGCACTTATAATAAACAAAAACATAACAGACACATTCATCAAGCTTGACGGCTACACACTGGAGACCATAACTATGAAACTAAAAAAAAAACCAAAGAAATAAAAGGTATAGCTCGATGGATCACACATATACAGCATTTGGCTTTACAGCCTAAAAACAGCTCAACTCTGGCCCACAAAAATGACTGACAATCCATATAGTTGGCCTATACGACCATACAGACGATCGCTATGCAATGTGCAATACATGAGCCAATGTATTTAAATTACATATGCTCAAGAACTTATGAGTACATCATATTACATCATTAAACTCATGAATCCCGATATGCATACGTATGACTCCTTTCCAAGCAAAAGGGAGGTTTTGACTCAATTTATGTGAACCGAGGACTTTTATTCTTCTTTCCAAAAACTTAGGAAAAAGGGAAACAGAGATGAGGTGAGCTCCCATATGCTTAGTGGATAATTCACAATCCCAAAAGTAAAATGGTTGCATGTAATACCGTAAGTAGTAGTCACACAAAACTTTACTTAATACTAATCTATTAAGCATAGAAAACCAGACCATCTACTTATACATGTGTGTGATACTTGCTGTGGGTTGAAAGATGAGGAGATTGTTGCTGACCAGAATTAATAGCATGGACCGTTATAGCCCTGTGCTAGGAACCGCGAAGCAGTTGCACCTGGTACATTTATCGTGATATAGATGCTATTGGGATTTGTATTGGTAGCTTCATAGTGTATCTCCATAGTCATGTTTTTGACTAATTTATCCTCTTAGATTGGTTCACTAACAGTTCTAGTTTTATACCCAATGACCTTTCTTTCTAGACTCATACTTCGATCTACACTGGGTCTTTCAGATTCAAAACTCATTATAGTAATTTCACTGGTTAGGCTAATCGTATCATCTTCTTTAGGCTCTTCTTTAGCTGATAAAGATCCTTCTATCCAATCTGATCTTGTAGTCATGCTTCTTAATAATTAGGGTTTAATAGTGATTTTGCCTTCCTCATCGATTTTTATTATATTTTTCTTATTAATCTTTGTAGGGTTGGCAAAGTTAGATATCCATTAATGATCAATCTTTATGTCTTGTGGATTGGATTTAATCCTCTAGATTTTTTGCATAGGGGTAGGGCTCTGAAATTTTTTTCCTCTATCATGGTGACCTTAGTCTTTGGATCTATAGTATTATCTAATTTGTAGATAATTGTTTAGAATATTCTTAATGGGTATCCTCCTCTTTTTATGTCCATTCCAACTGTTTTTATCTTACAGGATAGGAAGTTTTTAGCAAATTTATCTTTTAGACTCACATAATATCTAGGTCTATGATTGAACCCTACAGATCCATTATATAAGTTAATCTTTAATCCTATGATAATTTGATTATTGAACTTAGTATGCCTAATATCACAGAGCAAAGTATAAAGATTAATATCTTTACCATAATATTATAATGGAGTGATTTGAACTTAGACATTTCCAACATGGATATATCTGTACTTTCTGTCTTTGTTATATTTACGAATGTTTTCCTAATTAATGATATTAACTTCTCCCACAACATACTCACAATCTTTGACTTCTAGATCTCCTTTCATCATTTCACATGCGTATTTGCTTTTTAATTGAAAGATGAATTTTTTATAGATCATGCCTTTCTAGATTATAGGAAGAACCCAATCCCCTTTGACTTCTTCATTATCATTGTCCACAACAAACTCTTCCCCTTGAAGATCACCAAGACTAATTGAGCCACTTTCCCTCATATGACTTGTTTCTTCATAATCACTTTCTTCATATTCATTGTTTATTATAGTTTCAACAATTCCTTTGTTGTTACTTAGGGCTAGGTCTAATGTCTCGTCTTCACTAAGCTCAATCAATTAAGCTTGTTATTCTTCGTATTTTTGCATTCATTAGCATAATGTCCTGCTTCTCTGCATGCCCAACATTTGCAGTTGTTTTTTCCTACTGGACAATAAGCTGCTTTCCTAAAACATATTCATTTAAAGGTTTTAAAAGCAATAGGGTAGACCTGATGTAATACAAATCTATAGTTAACACAATACCACACATATGCCACACATGTAAACCGAACAACATAGAGGCAAGATTGGACTAGGTGCAAGCTGTTGTCTGGTTCCTAGCACTGGGCTACAACAGTCCATGCTATTAAGCCTGGTCAGCAACAATCTCCTCATCTTTCAACCCACAACAAGTAACAGACACACGTACAAGCCGCTAAGCTCAAATAGGGGGGCAGAATGGGGTTACCATGCATGTTTTCTAAGAAGTCGTGTTCGAGGTTTGCAACTAAGCCAATTGGACAAATAAAACTCGAAGCATGGCATAGAGATATATATGTGCTTATTAGTGGAATTCCCATATCATGCTCAGTCAACACCACCCACAAATTACACTTTAAACTCGCATCAATGACAACCCAAAAGTCCTAATCACTTATTTCATCCTTTATTGTTCCAAGAATTTAATAATTCTCAATCAGCCAAAACTTCCATAATTCTACCAATATTCACATGGCCAAGGCAATAAAACTTTTGAAATTAATTACTGGTTTTAGGGATGGAGAATCACCTGCCTCAATTTCAAGCTATAGGACCCGATTAATGGACTAATTGGATAGATTTGAAACTATGTTTTGAGCGCCATTATTGTTTAGCAACGCGCCTACCCTACTCCGTACTGCTACCGCTACTTGTGCCCCCTCTTCTTCTTCCCCCCTCCTTCACTCTCTCTTCCTAGTCGTCGAATCCACTTTAGTCCGCTAATTGCGATGGTCGTAGTGGTGGCGCTCAAGGCTTTAAAACACTCGCTGCTCAATCCCCAACCTATATGGCACTAGAGCCTAATTGCGGCTAGTTAAGCCACTGCGACACGGATGATCACCTCTCAACCCCGCTGCTGACGCCGCCTACCTCTGCACCCTCTCTTCTCCTCTATCTCTTTCCAGGCTAGTGGCATAGCAGATGTGAAGAAGCTCACCTATGCTTTGTTTCGCGTGAAAGAAATGGGGTTTGACACCCCCTTTTGTCTGTTTTTGTTTTTAAACTCACTAAACCGTAGTGAGCTTTTGCCAAGCATAGCAAGCCTAGTTAATTTCGATATCAAACAACCAAATCCAACTTCGCTAATCTTGAGTAATTATACCTCAGTCTTATATTAGTTAACTCATAAACTTTACATAATCATGCAAGAAATTGAGGAAATTACAAAAACTTATTAATATAAACTACCACACTTAATTAACATGCAAGAATTTAACCTAAAATAGCTAATATAATAAAACACATCTATTAAAATTACTAATATAAATAGTTGCCCTGAACTCAAAATCCTTGACTATTACACTCTTCCCCTCTTAAAAGAATTTCATCCTCGAAATCTTAAAGTCTATGGTATAGTAAAGCATAGCATAACTTTCAAGTCAGAAAGAAAAAGTTTATGATATCGAAACTTCTTCTTGCCAACCCTTCTTAAGTATCTACTCACTCTATTTCAACGTCCAGGGCAAATTGAGTCCAAGAGGGTAAATAAGTTGGCATTGATAACCATATCAAAATTCATTTGTAAATGAACAACTTCTAATGTTATGTTTAAATAGCTAATATGGCAATTATTGAACCATGGAGCAATGTGAGCTAGAGGAAACAATCAGAACTACAATGAAACCATATTTATCGGCCAAACAGCATGAAATAGCACATCAAAACAGTATATAGAACCAGAAAGCAGTACTCGAAGAAGTAAGACTATTGCACAACAACAACCGGAGCAACAATGTAGTCGTAAACTAATGGTGACACTGAGCACAATTGCTGACAAAGTCTCGATCCATTTGTCCCTTTTATGAAACTTAAGCTCAAACTCGTGCCCTTCATATGAAACTGGGCATATATAAATTATATGTGCAGGTACATAAAATGACACACTTATAGATATGATGCTCAGTTATCATTTTAGGAATTCATGTCATTTGCAACTAATTAAACCACACAAAAGGAAATCAGAAAGTATGTGATGCATGATAGCTGAGTCTCATCATATTAAGCATTAAGATCATACGTGCTAACATTTATATTCCACAATTCATTAGTCGAGTTTTTGCTCGAAGCGCTTAAACCAATGCCTTAGGTTATACATGTAATTACAATTAATAAAATGGAAGCTCTCTAGCCAAAATGCACATTTAAAATAGCAAGCAAACAAGATAATCATGATAGCTTCGCTAATGGGAACTTCTACCATAGGGTCTTCACGCGGAACTAGTTGTCTCTAAATCGTGGATATATGTAAATAGAATGACGTGCTCATTGGCATGACTCAAGGCCCTTTAAAATCCTAATGAGAATATCATAAATATTTAGCACAACACAACCCAGCCACACCAAATCATGCATTTCAATTAACCACATTAACAATCATGCTTCATAGTTTGATGATCAAATGATACACTAAAGACCCTAACACGACCACAAGCATGCCTGGCAGATCATTATGTCGTATGAAGTGTATAGGTAAGCCCATATTCATGCATGTGTAGGTTTACAATATTGCAAAATACTAGTTTATAAAATGATAGTATGACAGTAGGCAGATCAACTATTAAAAGTGCAATGCCAAAGTGTTCCCCTTGAAGCTTATCACGTAATGTATAGTACAACATAGCTTATAATCCCATGCCATAGCACCTGGGTTAACTATGCCAACATTCCAAAAGATATTTCACATGGCTCACCAGTACGTTTAGAGCTAAGAATTCAACTATGACCTTGGATACACTAGCATGCTTCTCTCCTTAAACATGAAAGATACCAAGGTGAACACGTGGAATGCAGCCCCTTACCGTCGCTACATCATGCATTAAATACACGCATATGCAGCCAATTAAACTATGACATAAGATAATAGAATTCATGGAGTATAAATTATGACTCAGAGCTTAGACCATGTGACAAATCACATAAGTCAAATCGCTAAGCTAATTCAGCCACATACATAACTAAATCATGCTAAGAAAACAACAAGAAGTTCATTTACTAAACAATGTATTCCTAAAACACATCAATGACTGTTTTATAACAAATTCAAGTAACTACATCAACTCCTTTGAGCTTAGCATTATACGTAATGCCATAAATGTGTTCTAAAATGCAGAGACTCATGGTATTGTTATTGTTACATAGAAAGACATATAGATAAGAATATACAAATGCGAACTTAGTTTGTACCCTGTAGTCGAAGATAAGGCTTGAGACTGTTCTAAAAATAATGAAAAGTTAGCTGCCACCAACAACTTTATCTGCTGGTGGGGTGTCTAACAGCTTATGTCAATATGCGAGATAGATATGGGACCAACATGGTATGGTTTTAGACAACGCTTGCAGATACCCAAGTCAAAGCTTGCTTGGCTAATAGTTTCATTGAAATTTAATAGCAATCACATCGAGGCACCTACATTAATGGCCTTGTAGATATGTTTAGATGGTCTATGAGACATTGCTATCCCACAAGTGTCGTAGGAACCTTAAGGACTGATATTACAAAAAGGAAGGTTCAAATTCTTATAAAGAGTTATGGTTTCTGAACTTTGTATTAATACTTAGGAAGATACTAGCAAGGTATGGATCATTCACCCTATGAGGTGCTATATGTGGTGTAATAATTTGAAAGTCTGCTAGGATTTTCCTTCCATTTTGTTTCTAAGTGTGTTGGGGTTTGATATAATTAAGACACTACTAATCCCACAAAAGGAACAATAGCCCATACAATCGAAATCATATCACATGATTAACTCGGTAGCAATGGTAATTACATGAAAAAACAATAAATAACCCATGCAAATAGCATCGGGCCACCGACCACAATGGCGACATACATGTAGCATAATAGTGGCACCATACAAGTGGCAATGACAAGGGTGTGGAATGATTGCAATAACAGTTATGCAATAATTAACAAGACTCTATCACTATCACCCAAATTTGCATGTGTGCATATAAAAATCTCATTAATTTCCTTAAGCAATTCCAAACTACCACAAGAAAGATATCATATAGTGAGGTTTTCAAATATAGGAAATAAACTTTAATTACTTTCCTAGAAGTTTATCACTAACAAATACATTGATATACACATCTCAGCATGTACATGCTCACAAACAGCATCTAGTCATTCATAAGAATGCATACTCATAAATCTAAGCTCAAGCAATATCACAGAATGAATGCAATTCTTCAAATACCAAAGCAAAACCTAACTAAATAATTAGAAAAGACTTTAAAACTCCAAAATCTTTGAATTTCAAAAATGGACGAATAGTTTAAACCATTTTAGCCCCTTCTCTGCCAACTTTTTACTGCATCTGCTCTTTCTATTATAGAGTCCGAGAAGCAAATCACACATAAGGGTAAGGAGTGAGCTTAAGATTAACCATTTCCAACCTTTTGAGTTCAAGACCAGGCATAGCCTCAACTACGCTTTCAAAGGTGCATGCACAAGAATAGTTAGTAATGAAGCTAGCGCTTAGCTAACTCATGTGAGCAGAAGTCATCTAACTTATATTCTAACACACAATACACTTTTTCAATAGATTGGTTTCCTCCGATCACACAATAATCAATTAGTCAAATCAAGTAATACACCAAATTTACACCCTAGGATACCCCATATGTTTATTATATTAGAAGTACTTAGGCATCTATATGAACTGCAAGACAAAGGCAGCGACCTGTGGTTGTGGGACCCTGTTCTGACACCATCTATAACACCTATACCCCCTAGGGTTAGAGGTATCAGTGATTTCTTAAATTTGAAACTAAAGAGACAGAGTTCTACCTAAAAATTGACCATGACTTAGACCTATAGCCGTACATTAGGCAGTTGTAATAAAGAAAAATGTAAAGGACACATCCAACAAGCTTGATGACTAGACCGTAACTCTATAGATCACATAAGCAAAGTACACTAACTATCAAATTAAGTAAAAGAAAGAAATGAGAGTTACAACTCGACGAATTACATCAATTACATCCAACTACTGAGGTTTATATCCCGAAACAACTCAACTCCAACCAACAACAATGACTGACTATCACTATGGTTGGACAATATGTCCATTCAAAGCGGTCGCTAAACAATGTGCAATAGGTAGGCCAACATATTTAACTTACATATGCTTAAGAACCTATGAATGTATCACATTACATCATTAATCTCATGAATCAAAGTATACATACATGACCTACCAGGGAGTTTCTGACTCGAATTATGTAAACTGAGGACTTCTACTAGTCTTTTTAACAACCAAGGGAAGTGGGAAATAAAGAGGGGGAGAGTTACCATACACTTAATGGCTAATCTGTAATCCCAAAAATAAAATAGTTGCATACAATACCATGAGTAGTAGTCACACAAAACCGGGGATGTCAACAGATCGGATTTTGGAAAATCTGAATCTGCATTCGATTCGGATTTGGATTTGAAAATCCAATCTAAATTCAATCCGACGGATTGGAGGAGAACCTACAAATCCGATCCGAGTTGGATTGGATCGTAATCGAGTTTAATCCGATCCGAAATAATTTATTTCGCCTCATGATAATTTTATACATTTTTTTTAATATTGTTCTCACCTGTCGATGCGATCATATGCGTTAAACATTTAAGCTAAACAAAGAACGAAAAAAGATACATATTTTACACTCAACAAAATAACATGTTCCAACAAATACAAATATTAACAACTGCAACATACATCTTAAATATCACAAACACGTCCAACTCATATTAAAAAAAAAAAGGAGTACAAATCCTGCACTTGCTCCATTCAACCCTTCTCTTCTATTGGTCTTGACATTCTCAAATTTGTAATCCACAATCTATAAAATAGTGAATATATAAATTAATTAAAATGAAAAATAGAAATGTAATTTTCAAAATAAAAGAAATAAAAGACCAACATTACCTTGGCTTTCTCTTTGAGATTGAACATCTATGTCTTCATCTTCAAGGATGGTACCTAATGCCGAAGCATTCTCCTTCATAGTATCTACAAATACAATAACAAAATTAGATAAAAAAATTATATGAGATGTAAAAGGCAAACAAACATGTCTAAAGAATGCTCTAGTAAATACTTGCCTTTGAATTGCATAAATAGCCAACTTTAAAGACACATCAAAGCTTCTACAGTTGTTGGATGAAATCTAATACGCTGCAGGCTAACAGCTTTGCCACCCATACTAAACGTACTCTCCGAAGGGACGGTAGAAATAGGCACCGCAAGTAGATCTCTAGCTATCCTTGAAAGGATAGGATATTTGCCCGAGTTAGCACTCCACCGTGCCAAAATGTTAAATTTTTGTTCATCCATAATGAACCTCTCTTCATCCAAATAAACATCAACTTCAAATTTACAAGACCTTTTGAGTGGCGCTTGTAGCACATGGCTTTCCCACAAGTTCTCACAATCATCTATCTCATCAAATGATTGTTTCCTAAGAATAGCATCAAACTCCATTGTCCTCGAGGAAGAAGCCTCATTCGTAAAATGCATTTTGCCCTTGTAATCATCAACTAAGCCAACCAACAACCAGTTGATTCTATCACATTCAAACTCATACCCATCACCATAAATAAGATGAAAATAGAAGGACACACATTCTAACTTCTTCCTAGGATCTGGAATCGATGCCATTGCTAAAATATAATTAATTACATCCCAATACTTGTCAAATTTCAAAATCATATTTCTCGCCATCGCTTCAATCACACTATTCCCACATCCTAACCACTTTCATAAAGCCAATCTTATTTCATAAACTTTCTGAAAATCTAGATTTGCAGTGGGATAGTGTCTACCTGAAATTGCTTCACTTGTCCTACTAAATAATGCCAACCTATTACAAATATCCTCTACCATTTGCCATTCATATGGAGTAGGTAAAGGAAACTTTTCCTCTTTTCCTTTGCTATTTTTCTTCAACCGAGCAAAAACCTCTTTATACATTAGAGCAATCTCCAACATTTCATATGTTGAATTCCACCTGGTCTTACAATCTAAGACAAGCTTCTTACCTCCACCAATCTTAAAATATCTATAAGCATCTTCAAAATTTTCAACTCTTTTGGGAATTGCTGTCGAAAACGCAACTGCTTCACAAACTTTCTCAATTGCATCACCAATGACATCTAAACCATCTTTAACAATCAAATTCAAAATGTGAGCACAACACCTCATGTGTAAAAATTTGCCATCAAAAATGAGCATAGCAGGATCAAGCTTTTCAAGCAAACCCTCTACCACACCATCGTTAGTAGTATAATTATCCACAGTAATAGTAGATATTTTCTCATCCAAATTGAAATCAACCAAGCATTCAAGCAACACTTTAACTATGGTCTCTTTGGTATGTGGGCATGGGACATATGCAAACTTAAAACAATTTAATTTAACAAATATAAGCAAATAATTAAATAGACAATATCACATTAAATCAAATACAACGTAACAAAGTCAAAGATAGGTTAAGTAAGACAATTACCTGATAAGTCGACTTTCCAAAATCCAATCATCATAAATAAAATGTGTTGTCACAGCCATGTACCCCTTCTTTTGATTCTTACAAGTCCACATATCGGTCATAATAGCAATCCTTCCCTCAACCGTTGATAATAATTTTTTCAACTTTTCTCTCTCCTCCTTACAAGTACTAAAGATTTTAGATCTAAAAGTATTTCTTGAAATCATTTTAAAATCAGGGTTTAAACTTTTTGAGTATCTTCTAAACCCAATATGGTCAACCATAGCAAGAAGATACCCATGCAAAATGATCATATTTGCTAGTTCACTTCTTGTAACTTCAGGCTTGAATTTGTATTTTCCCATTGTAATCGAAGAACTATCCCTACTAATGGTTGCTTTCAAGAGAGTTTGCCTAATATTGGCTTGATTTTTCAACTTAAAACATCTTTGTAAATGGTCTTTCAAATGTGCAGTACCATTCCTACCCCCACCAACAAAAATTCCTTTACACCCATGCAAATTGCCTTATCTTTTCGATTGATGGACTTCATTTCAAAATGTTGCCACACCGTTGAAGTTAGCTTCCTCTTAGATCCACTAATGCTCGGGATTGGCTTGGTTTATGTCATCTCTAGTACAATTTTAGGTATTTGGTATACCTCTGGGAGCAAATTATTCTCCTTAAGCTGATTGCACATCACAAGGATAAGATGAATCAACATGTTAATGTTAATCCATGTTAATAGCACCTGGCAAAAAGAATAAGATAGGTCTTAAACTCTTAGCCAAGCCATGAGCAATTCATGCTGTAAAATGGGACAAACAATTCACAAGTTTGAATTATCATCATTATGAACAAAATGACAAGACACCAAAATCACAAGTTCAGTTCGGTTTATGGTTAACCGAGCACCAAGCACCATCAACCCCAGTTAAAATTTAGCCAACCAATCACCAGGAAGAGTAATTCATACATATAACTAGCACCCGGAGTAATAGAACAGTGCAATACACTATTTAGTTGTCATGATTTCATTCAACAATAATAACAAAGGCAGGATGAAGGTGATGTTCTAAGAAACTACCAAATTGCCCACTTTGATTAAAGCTTAGAACTTTATCATTTTCCTTTCTTTGTTCCTCATTTGCGCGTTTGCTTTTTTGGAGGGAGGGGTCCTCATAGAATTGTTCAATTTCTAATATCAGACTCTCAATTGATGCACGCAACACATATTAACAGACCCACGGCAATGGAACATTCTACATTCATTGACATCCCTAGCAGAAACATTCTAACACCAAAATCAACTAAATTCTCATACCAAAATCAGCAGAAACAAACATTTTAACACCAAAATTAGCAAGTAAATCAACAATATCATAATATGGCTCCTCGACCACCGGGCGCCAAGCAAGTAAATCAGCAAGTTAGAGTGTTAGACAGTTACTCACCGTGAAAGTCCAGCCACTGGAGAGCACAATAGAACCGAAGGTGACCGGAGAAACCATCGATTGGAGGGCGAATACTTGAACCGCCGAGGGTTACACTTACAAGCAGGGATCGAACAGTGGACGACGAAAATGGAGGGAAGCCAGGCAAAAATCGGCCTCCGACGACTGCAAAACGGCGGTCTGCGATAGATGTGATGCCGCCGTGAGCAAGAGGAGAGTGAGGGAGAGACTGCGAACGGCTGAGGAGCGAGGCGAGGGATGAACGCCGACTGCTGAGAGTGAGAATTTAGGGTTACTGCAGTTACTGGGTTAGGGGGTCAAGCGTGGACGATGGGCTCAAATACTCTGGCCTTTCTTGGGATAGGCTTTATTTTTTTAAATTTTATATTTTAAATTTTAAAATACATAAATAATTAGTCAGATCGGATTGAAAGTTGGATCAGATTTTACCCTTTCTCTGAATCCGATCCGAATCCGATTCGGATGCAGATTATTTTTAGCGGACTCAAAATCGAATTTTTCTATCTCGGATTCGAATCGGACAATTTTGCCTCGGATCGGATTGGATTTGCTTCGAATTCGGATATAACTGCCATCCCTACACAAAACTTTACTTAATACTAATATATTAAGCATATAGGGGCACAACATTTGATAGCGAAAACATTAAGTATGTTTTCAAGAAATTGCTAATATGTTTTCAACGACACTTTTAAAATATATTTTTAAGATTCTAAATACGACATAGATCATTTGAGACTGAGTGATTCATTTAAAAGGGAGAAATCAACTAGAAGCATCAAAAGTGCTATCAAAGTCGCCACCAAATGATATAAATGGCACACCCACCACATATGGAGGAATCTAGTGAATTTGGATTTGTTTAGCATGCACTATAGGAAACTTTTAATGACATAGTCTCAAAAGGATCCTCAAAAGGCTCACAATCACTTGAACTAACTAAAAACAATCACAAATGGATCATGTCCAAAGCATGCTTCTAAATTCATTTCAAAATGTGGGATGCTCGTGAAATCACTTTGACCTGAGTTGAATGCTTGAAAATAAAAAGGACTAAAGTGACCTTCTAGCCAAATAGACTCTCCTAAGTTTGCTTTCAAGGGTACTCAAATGGCACACATATAAATTCAAGTAATCTCGTGATCATAGACTATCTGAAATCAACAATATTTACGGTGACTCAATTAAGACCTATTGTTGCTACCGCAAGTGCACAGTTGTTGTACCGCAAGTGTAATCTATCGAGTTTTAACCTATTATAAAAGGCTAAGTAACCAAATTTTCAATGGGTTGTCTCAACTATCACTATTTAACTACCGAAAATTTAATCGGATTAAAAACATATAGTGAATTGTTTCGCCTAGTAAAGAGTTAGGTCGTTGGATTTAAATATGCACTTTATCTAGACTGGATGACTCAAAGAAGCACAATCTCACTAAGAATGCAATCTCTTCTATCGAAACAAACTCAATTTCCTAAACTAATTCAATTAACGTTCTTTTAAATATCCTTGGTTTAGTCTTGCTTATGCATTTTTTATTGCCACAATTTTCCTCTCAACAAACAACTCTCTTTCAAGTAGTCATTAAATTAAGTTCTAGTCTCTTGTTATAATAGTGAGTTTCTCCTTTTAGTACTTCACTCAACTATCTAGTATATGCAAGCAAATTTGCCCAAAACTCACAATAGTTCATCAACAAGATAGAATACAATCAAGCCAATTTTAATGGAGCATAAATATTGAAAATTAGAGATCCAGCATCAACACTTTGGCTAAAAGTCCCTAAATTAAGAAAAACTACTCACATATAATTGAAAGAATCAACATCTAAACAAAAGTTTAAGAAGAGATTAGAAGGGGAAGAAAACTTAGCAACTATGGTGGTCTTCAATGGCTTCCCAAACTCCAAGCCTCTAAGTGCCAATCTTCCACATCAATCCCTCTCTTGCTCTAAAAAAAACTTTGAAAAATCAGAAAATTATGTTAGATGTCTTGGATTTTTACCCTCTTCCCTCTTTATAGCTGAAAAAACCCTATTTAAGCATGAACTCGACCGTCCTTAGCTACAAAATGAAGGAAGACGAAGCGGCCGGCGGTTTCAGGCTCACCACAGACTGTGGACTTTACCACGAAGGGTATTTGGTGAGGTGTATTTCTATGTTCTCTAGTTCATTTTTCTTTTCCACGGGCATGTGACTTGGGGTAATCCATGGGGAGTCAAAACACACTCAATTGTGGCTAAAGCAATGACAAAAAGGTCCAAAACCTACAAAATATAGAAAAGAACCATATCCAAGTATAAAACGAAAAAAAGAGTACCGATTATAACATCAAGTTTATAATTTTACATAAATTTTATAATTCTCCCTAAAAATACAGCAAAATAACCCCAAAATAAAGTGCACTGTAAGTATTTATCAAACTTCCCCATGCTTGAACCATTGCTTGACCCCAAGCAACCATGAAAACCAAAACTAAAATGAAAAATCTCCTTAGATAAACATGAGTAGCTATGTCAATAGCCTACCAACCCAAAAAGCTAGCCTAAAAGTCACGGAAAATATTACAAAACAGTTGAGAGAATGAAGTTTGCAAAATAAGAACAAATACCATCACATCAAACATTAAATCGATCACCAAAATCAACTTAAACAATCATATTGGCACATACAATAGAGAGAGCTAAAAGAATCGGCAGACCCTCACTTTAGGGATGAAGCACTCATCACTCATGTGTTTAAAGATATAATACGGTTCTCTCAAATCTCATTTCAAAGAATCAAATCTACCATAAGCTTGACAAGACTCTTAAATTTGCCACCACTTAAATGCAACACATGCTAGGCGATCATGAGGACTTTGACATGGTTGTAACGAAGCTATGGGTAAAGGTAAGAGGGAAACAAATACATTAGAATTTGTGGAGCTCAAAGCCAAAGACTAAAAGTATAAATGATCTTTACACCACATCTCAAATACACAAAATAACCCCCAGTTGGTCTACAATGCAAAAAGTGTTAAAGCATATGTAATATGAAATCTCTAACAAATCCTTATATAATTTTGCTTCTCTTTTTTTTCCCCCCTTTCAACATTCTTTTTTTCTTTTTTTCCTTTTGATTTTCTTTTGATTTTGCTTTTTTTTTTCTTCAATTTGTTTTGTTTTATTAAAGAAGGATTATGGCAAGAGAAGTCGTGCACTTTTCAACACTTTTTCTAACAACCTGCAAAATTCAACCCCAATGACACCAAGGAAAATGTTGCATGGATCTCTCACTACATACAAACGAACCACATCAAACAACAACGTCATTATCCACCAACTACTCTCAATCACTAATGAAACTCTATAGTCTTGTCTACAAAGGTAGAATATGTAGTTGGCCAAGGTTTAATATTATAGGTTTGCATCAAGAAAAAAAGGTCAAGGCTTGATGGGGGTAGCAAGGGATATATCATAAAAAGAGTTGCTATTTGGTCAATGTAGCTCATAAATTCAAAGAATGCTTCAATCATATTCCCTAAACATGCATGCTAAATGCGATCTTAAATAAGAGTCAAAGCAAGTTCTGGAGATTTCAATCTAGGAAGAGCCACACATGAAAAAGAATATGAGACTAAAATGATGAATTAGTCCAAATAAGGCTCAAAATCTCATGAGACAACTACTAAAGCTCAATTAGCTCATTAGATCACACGCGCCAAATATTCATGCAAAGACTCATTGAGTAATCGAATCGCAGTAAACATGATGGACAAAATATAAAGCACATTTTGAAAACTTATAATCAAATGTTTTGTTCACAAATTGGCACAACAAAAGGCCAGAATAAGCTAAAGAAAGCTACTTAGTCTAAGACTCCTCATCGGAGGATTTTATTGCCTTTTCTTGTTTGCTTTTGGGTTTTTTCTTTTTTTTTTGTATTTGGAATTTTTCTTTTTTCTCTGCTTTTTTTACACTCTAAAAGTCAATTAGAAATTAAAAATATAAAAATAAATCTAAACTAAGAAAAGAAACCTAAAAATAGAAAGAAAAATGAAACATTATCTAAAAATGCAAACTACTCCTAAATGTAACACCTAAAATGCAAACCACTCACACATCCACATCACATACACATATTCACACATATCTCCCCCATGCTTGGACAAATCATTGTCCTCAATACAGGGACATAAAAATCAATAGGGAAGAAAAATAAGAACTAAAAAGGAGGATGAGGGGGAGAAGAATGGCGGGGATGAGAAATATGCCAGTCGTGCCAAGTCTCTAAATAGGCCCTAAAGTCTTGGAAATATTAGTTATGGGAAGCAATCATCCCACAAAGCTTATCATACCGCTCTTGAACAAAGTTATAGAGCGTGGTATGCTCAAACTGAATATAAGCTCAAAGAGATGCTTACTCCTCTTGAATGGACTAAAGGGTAGCATGCAAACCAGGATAATTAGAAGGGGAGGACAGTTGGGACAAGCTAGAGAGTAGAGGCCCTTAGGTGAGGTGGGCAAGGAAGTGTTGTGGGTTGCGCCAGCTCCTTATTACCCTACAAAAAGTATAGATTGGTCTAGTTTAAGAGAGTGGTTTAGTCAACATTAAGGAGATGCACGAGATGGCTCACAGGATAAATCCAACAAATACGCCTAGCCTCTACCTTGCAAAACTTCATTTGTTCAAAAGCAGTTAAGTTCAACCATTCGATATCGGAAACTCTATTCTACCCCAACAGACCTTACAATGGGAGTAATAAGGCCAATAATCACAATCCTTTGTATGGAACTGGAAGCCGCACTATGCAACTGATTAACCAAGGATGAACCAAGGTCAAAGCGATCACCTTGGAGCATGATATATAAGAAATATAATTCAGACAGGCGAGGCACCTTCAAGCTATCCCCCCTCACAAACAAACCACAGGCAAGTAATCGTTGGGCCACTTGAATATAAGGGTTTCTAATAACAGTGCCTTTAGAGTTGCTTGTATCATACTGATAATCCCGAGAAATCTCATTCCAAAAAGTTGGGTTAAATTCTTTAGGGACATGTTGACAAGGCAAGTCCATACTCGATGGAAAACCAAATATACTATTAAATGGAGTTAAATTTAGTTCCTAAAAGTCCTTATTTAGATTGAAGGAAATGTATTCTTCTTGATAAGGAGGCCAACTCCTGACCTCCACATGCATGGTGCTCAAAAATTCAAGGGTGAGGTCACGATAATTGTGGTCCCCTAATCTTTAAAAATTGCTGCATACCTCCCCTAGCAAACCACCAATGTAGGTCATCCAACAAACCTAATCTAGTTAACAAATCCGCGTCATAATAATGAGTAGCAACTAGTAGCTTACTAATCATTATTGTATCTAACAATATGCTAGGGATATGTTAAATCAAAAGGGTTAGGGATATTACCTCGATTCGTTCGTTGGTAGAGGTTTGAGAAGTCCGGCGTGCTCATTGAAGTGCTTGACTGGATGTCCCTGCGTCTTGGTTGGTTTTTGCGTTCTTCTGGATGCCACTGTAATGGTAAATAGATGGTGAAAGCTTTAAACTCTGACCAAATAGAAAATGGAAAAGAAAATAATTAAAAATGCAAATTTATGAAAAATAAGGTGAAATGGCAAGAAATATGAAAGAAAAAGAGAGAATTTGGAAGAATGGAAGGTGAAGCGGAGTTATGGAATTTTGGGTATCAAGATTGGTAGAATATGTGAGAAAGAGGGTAAGAAAAGAGAAAGTTTAGGGAGATTTGGGGTAAAAGTGAAGAAAATAAGAAGAAAGGGAAGAAATTTGATGAAAAATGATTAAAAAAACTGAAGTTTTAGAGGTGGGTGGTTATGAAGGTTTTAGAGAGAGAAGGGGAGAGTCTAGAGAGAGAAGGATGAAAGGCAGAAGAAAGTGAAGGAGTGCTCATGTCAAAGGGTTTGAAGAACCCTTGACCGGGGACGACGAGCGTCACCACGGAGGGTCCGTGGTGAGCTCTGTTTATGTGTTTCTTACGTTTTCTTGACAGCAGCTCCATGGATCGATTGGGCTTTATTAGGGTCTGTGGAGAGCTCTGAGATAGCTGTTAAAACTCTCTTGTTATTATTATTAATTTTTTGGGTGATTTTTGATGATTTTTCACTCTTCTTTTTGCTTCTTTTGCGTTCTTTCCTTTTTTCTTCTTCTTTTTTACTTTTTTTCTTTTTTTCTGATTTGTTAAACAAAAATAATACATTATATATAGTCAAAGAAAAGAAAAACTAGTAAACGGGAAAAACTTGGGTTGCCTCTCTTTTAGGGTCGGGGGCTCGACCGTCTCTTCTAAACGGGCAAGGGATCAGAAAAGTGCTAGACAACAGGCTTGTCAATGGGTTCCACCACATAATAAGGCTTAAGGCACTTCCCGTTGACCTTAAATGCATCAGTTGTCTCACTCTAGACCTCCACAACTCCATGAGAGAAGACCTTTATGACCTCAATGGTCTTGACCATTGGGATCATAGCTTGGCCTGAAATAATCGCTGCTTGGAATTGAGCAATAGGACTGAGTCACCTGCCTCAAATCTTTCTTAATAATATGCTTGTCATACCAATGCTTGGTCGTTTTCTCATAAATTTTTGAGCTTTCATAGGCTTCTAGATGCAACTCATCTAATTCATTCAATTGCAAAAGCCTTTTCTCACCGACCACCTTAAGATCAAAGTTTAGAGTTCTAATTACCTAATACGCTTTGTATTCTAACTCAACCAGCAAATGGCAAGACTTTTCAAAAACTAAGCGGCATGGAGGAGTGCCAAGAGGAGTTTTCTAAGTAGTCCTGTAAGCTTTTTAAACCAATCTTTTCGGGATCGATGGATCATTTTTTTCCAAAGTGCTTTTTAATTATTAATTAGATAACTCAACTTGACCATTTGTTTGGGGATGATAAGGCGTAGCAATTATATGAAAAACTCCATACTTCTTTAAGAGTGACTTAAGTGGCTTATTGCAAAAATGAGTCCCATTATCACTCGAAAGAGCTCTCGGTATGTTAAATCTTATAAATATGCTCTTTCTAAGAAACTTGATTACCACCTTAGAACCATTGGTAGGAGAGGCAAGGACTTTTAACCACTTAGAAACGTAATCAACCACCACGAGGATGTAAAGATTATTGTGAGAAGGAGGAAATATACCTATAAAGTCAATCCCCCAAACGTCAAGAAGTTCTACCTCAAGAATCCCACTTGGAGGCACCTCATGCCTTTTTGAAACATTCCCCATTCGTTAGCATCTATCGTAAATCATAACAAAAGTTCTTGCATCTTTAAAAAGAGTGGGCCAATAGAAGCCGGCCTGAAGCACTTTAGCAATAGTCTTGTCTGGTCTAAAGTGCCTACCACAAATTAAAGCATGCAAATGGTGAAGGACACAAGGAACCTCATCTTCCGACAAACATTTTCTATAAACACCATCTCCACACATCTTGTGGAGGAGAGGCTCCTCCCACACAAAATATTTCGCATCAGAAAGAAATCTCTTCCTGTGTTGATAAGATAACTCGGGTGACATTACTCTACACACCTTGAAATTCACAAATCAATATACGATGGCGTTGCCTAGTAAAATATTGTAAGGAGGTCATTTGGAAAATAGACTTCTATAGGAAGTTCCTCTATTGGAGTGGCCTCGAGACGCAAGCGAGATAAGTGGTCCACAAGTATATTTTCTTATCTCGCCTTGTCTCGAATTTTCAAGTCAAACTCTTAGAGATGGAGGCCCTAACAAATGAGACAGGGCTTAGAGTCAGACTTTTTTAAGGGATGCTTCAATGCGGTATGATCAATAAAATAATCACCTCTGAATTGATGAAATATGAATGCAATTTCTCTAAGGCGAACATATCAGCTAGGAATGCTTTCTTAATTGTGGCATAATTCATTTGAGCGTCATCTAAAGTTCGACTCGCATAGTAGATGACATAGGGCTTATTGTCCTTCTATTTCCCCAAAACTGCTCCCCTTGCATAGTCACTAGCATCGCACATGACCTCAAAAGGTAATCCCTAATCTGGGGCTTGTATAATTGAAGCAGAAACCAAAGCCTCCTTTAATCTATGAAAGGCACTTAAACACTCTGTATTAAACTCAAAGAGCACATCTGTGACAAGTAAATGGGTGAGAGATTTTGTAATTTTTGAAAAAATCTTTTACAAACTGTTGGTAAAGACCAACGTGTCCAAGAAAACTCCTTACAACCTTTATAGAAGAAGGTTGCGATAATTTCTCAATTACCTATACCTTTGCCTTATCAACTTTAATCCCCCTATTTGAAACAACATTCCCTAAAACAACCCCTTCTTATACCATAAAATGACACTTTTCTCAATTCAAGATCAAATCCATATTCTCACATCTTTGCAAAACTTTAGACAAATTATTCAAGCAATGGTCAAAAGTTGTACCGTACGTAGAAAAATCATCCATAAAGATTTCCATTATGTCCTCACTAAAGTCGAAAAAAATAACCATCATGCATCGTTGAAATGTGACAGGCATGTTACACAGCCCAAATGACATTTTCCTATAAGCAAATCTGCCTTACGGACAAGTAAAGGTAACCTTTCTTGGTCACTAGGGTGAATAGGGATTTCGAAAAATCCTGAATAGCCATCTCAGTAGCAAAAATAAGAAATTTTTTGCCATCCTCTCGAGCACCTGGTCGATGAAGGGTAGGGAAAATGGTCATTACGGGTGGCCTTATTCAACTTCATGTAGTCTATGCACATACGCCAACCTGTAATTATCCTAGCAGGAATAAGTTCATTATTCTCATTCTCTACGAGTATCATTCCTCCTTGTTAGGCACAACATGAATCAGGCTTACCCATTTACTATTAGAGATAGCATAGGTAATATCGGTCTTAAGCAATTTCAAAATTTCTTTCTTGACAACATCTTGCATGTTAGGGTTCAACCTTCTTTGGTGTCCAATTGATGGTTTATGACCATCTTGCATCAAAATACGACGCATACAAACCGAAGGGTGAATTCCTTTAAGGTCATCAATGGTATATCTTATGGCCTTATGGTGCAATCTAAGTATTATTAGCAAAGAGTCAACCTAAGATGCATTTAGACTTGTATTAACAATCACAGGATAAGCAGAATTTTGGATAAGAAACTCATACCTCAAAAAAGAAGGAAGAGATTTAAGTTCTATCTCAGGGGCATGTTTCTCATTAGATAAGGGCGCATCGTCATGCACTAGCGCCTCTACCTTGGTAAAGTTCGGGTAAACCGGTGGAGAAACTTCTAGGAATTAAGCACACATTGCTACTTCCAGATTTTTATCTTGAGTGGTACCATCCTTTAATAAATAATGCTCAAGTGGATCATGAGACACATTGTTAGAAATGGTCCTTTGTACCAAACTATCCATTACATCAATCCGATGATGCTCACCAGAGATAGAAGAAAATTTAGAATCTTTAATCAAGGTAAATTCCACATGTTCATATTCCACATCAAAAGATAGTTAACCATTTTTGATATCTATATGGTGCCCAGTGGTGGCCAAGAATGGCCTTCTAAGAATAATGAAGATGCACGTATCCTCTTCCATTTCAAGGATTACAAAATCTATAGGCACATATAAAACTCCTACCTTAATGGGGACATTCTCTAAAATATCTATGGGGTACTTTACAAAATGACACGTCAATTGTAAAAAGATAGTGGTGGGCCTCATTTCTCCTAGGTCTAACTTTTTGTAAAGAGAGAAGGGCATTAAACTTACACTGGACCCTAAGTCACACAAGGCACGATCTATTAACACATTCCCTATCAGATAAGAAATAGAAAAGTTGTCGGCATCCTTAGGCTTACCCGAGAGCTTATTTCGAATCGCGGCACTACATTCTTCAGTCAATGCCACTATTTCATGCTCTTCAAGCATTCTTTTATTAGACAAAATTTCTTTCAAAACTTAGCATGAGAAGACATTTGTGATAAGGCATCGGTGAATGGAATGTTAATGTACGATTTCTTAAAGACCTCTAAAAACTTTCCAAATTGTTCGTCAAGTTTAGCCTTAGTCATTCTTTAGGAGAATGGTAAAGGTGGTACATATGGTCTTGGGAAAATTTTCTTGGGGTCATTAGGAATCTTATTAGAATTATGGGTATCATCACCTACGAAATCATTAGAAGAAGTAGACACTTCCTTCTCAATAACCTCATCATTTCCATAATGTGAATGCTCATTTTGGCTAACTCCCTTAGGTCCCTCAAGTGTGTTACCCCCTCTTAAAATCATGGCATTGCATTGTTCTCTAAGGCTAAGTTTGTTCTTACTAGGAAGTCTACCCAGCGGTGTAGATGAAGAGGTAGCTTGTTGGCCGATTTGAACTTTTAACATCTTATTATGAGTAGTAAGAACATCAAGCTTAGAGGCCAATTACTAAATATACTCATCTTGCTTTTACTGCGCAAGAAGCACATTCTCCATCATAGTCTCTAAGTTGGATTTTGAGGTTTTTGTTGAGGATAAGGTCAACTTTGCAATCTAGGAGGTGGTCTAAAATTCATTTCAAGCATAGAAGCGGCATTAGACCGGTAGGAGAAATTGGGGTGATTCTTCTAAATAGGATTATAGGTGTTAGAGAATGGGTCATCGGTCGGTCTAGGATTAAAATTGTTGACATAGTTGATTAATTCACTAACATCTTAAGCAAGTAGACTCTCGACTTGACAGTTCACAATCAAATGATCAACTGACCCATAGATTTCACATGATGGAGAAGAGGTACTTAAACTAATAGAATTAACATTTAATCGTTCTAAACTTTGAGACATGACATCTACCTTAGCAGGGAGCATAGAGATAGCATCAAGTTCTAACTTACCTCCAACCCTCTTACGTTTGCTTCTCTCATTAGACTATTGGAAGTTATTTAGCGCTATCTCTTTAATAAGATTGCACTAACATCCACTATTGAAGTCCATAATGTAGACATAGCCTCTATAGGTTTTTAAAATGCTCTCAGGCTTTATATAGCGATTCATCATCCCTTTGAGCAAAAGTGGTGATTTTGTTTTTGCCATCATACTAGGAGGAAAGAACTTTACAAGAAAGACTTTGGTGAGCTCATCCCATGTTCTGATGCATCCCAAAGGCAAAGAATGTAGCCATGCTCTTACCTTGTCCCTCAATGAAAAGGAAAAAAACCACAATCGTATAGCATCGGTAGAAACACTGTTAAGCTTCAACGTGTCGCACATCTCTAAGAATACCGAGAGGTGTAAGTTGGGATTTTCTAGCGGGGTGCCTCTAAATTATGATTATTGCACCATGTAAATAAGGGTCAGCTTAAGGTCAAAGTTGTGGGCTTCCACATTAGGTCGAGCAATAACTAAAGGCAATAACTTGGATTCCTGAGGCGACAAAATCCCGAAGCATCCTTCTTTGATCATCTACTCCTCCCGCCATTGTTGAACAGGCTTTTTAAGCTTTGGCTCCTTGGTCCTCTAACTTCAACTTCTTCCTCCTAAAGGGAAAAGTCATTTCTACTTTCAAATAGAATTCAAATGGAAAAGGACTTCACATATAAGAGGATAGATCTTGCAAAAATCACCCCAAGACACTACCAATGCAAATCAAGAAAATACAATGAAAAAGAAAAAGAAAAACACAAAAAATACTTAGTCAATCTAAATAAGTGAACTCAATATCCACAAATTGGTTCCCAATAACTATGCCAAAAACATGATTGCTTTCGCAAGCGCACAGTTGGTGCAGCATAGTTTTAATACCGATCCTATAGAGACCTAGTATAATCTATCTAGTTTTAACCTATTACAAAAGGGTAAGCAACCATATTTTTAATGGGTTGTCTAAACTATCACTATTTAACAATCAAAAATTCAATTAGATAAAAAGCATCTAAAGAATTATTTTGCCTAGTGAAGAGTTCGATCGTTGGTTTTAAATGTACACTTTATCTAGACTAGATGATTTAGAGCAGCACAATCAAACTAAAAATTCAATCTTTCCTTTTGAAACAAACTTAATTTCGCAAACTAATTCAATTAACATTCTTTCAAATATCCTTGGTTTAGTCTTGGTTATAGATTTTTTTAATGCTAGAATTTTCCTCTCAACAGACAAGTCTCTTTCAAGTAGTCAATAAATTAAGTTCTAACTTGTTGTTCTAAAATAGTGAGTTTCTCTTTTTAGTACTTCACTCAACTATGTAGTGTATGTAAGTAAATCTAGCTAAAGTTTACTCACAACAGTTCATCCACAGGATAGAGATCCAACGTCAATATTTTGACTAATGAGTCCCTAGATTAAGAAAACCTATTCACACATAATTAAAATGATCAACATCTAAATAAAAGTTTAAGAAGAGATTAGAAGGGGCCGAAAACTTAGCAACTATGGCGGTCCTCAATGGCTTCCTAAACTCAAAGCCTCCAAGCACCAATCTTCCACTTCAATTCCCTCTCTTACTCTAAAGAAAACTTTGAAAAATCATAAAACTAATGATAGAAGTGAGTATTAGATGTCTTGGCTTTCTATCCTTTGCCTTCTTTACAGCCGACAAAATCTTACTTAAGCATGAACTCGGCTGTCCTTGACCACAAATGAAGGTAGACGAGTAGGCAAGCAGTTTTAAGCTCGCTATGAATCATGGTCTTCATCACAGAGGGGTCATGATGGGCTCTGTTTCTATGTTCTTTGGTTCTTCTTTCTCCTCCACAGCCATGGTGACTTGCGGGCATCTGTAGGGAGTCAAAGCACACTCAATTAGGGTCAAAGCGAAGGCAAATAGGTCCAAAACCTGTAAAACACAAAAAAGACCACACCTTAGCGAAAAACAAAAGTTCATAATTCTCCCTAAAAATGTAGCAAAATATCCCAAAATGAAGTGCACTCTAAGCATTTATTAACCCGACACATGTAGGTACATAACTTATAAGGCCATTCACATGAAGATTTTAAAAGGAATGTGGCAGGCTTGATGTAATACAAGTTTGCAGTTAAGGAAACAACCCGTGCATGCCATACATGCAAACCAAACAACATCAAGTTGAGATCAAACCAACCCCTTGGTTCCTGCTGCTGGACCACGGTGGCCTATGCTACTAAACCTGGTCAACAACAACCCCCCTTCCTTCAACCCACTAAAATCAAAAAACACATGTATAATCAGCCAAACTCAAATAGAGGGGTAGAACAGGGTTACCATTCAAGTTCCCTGAAAAGCCGCATTCGAGGTTTGCAACTAAACAATCAATTAAACACACAAAACTGGAGCCGTAGCATAGAGATCTATATAAGCTCATCATTTAAATTCCTCTATCTCTCTCAGTCAACACCACCCACAAACTACACCTTAAACTCACATCAACTACAACCTAAAAGTCCTAATCACTCATTTCGGCCTTCATTACTCCAAGAATTTAACAATTCTCCATCAACCCAAACTTCTATAATTCTACTGATATTCATATGGCCAAGCCAATAAAACTTTTGAAATTAAGTAGTAAGTTTAGAGGCTGAGAATCACCCACCTTGATTATAAGCTATAGGACTCGATTAATGGGCAATTGGATTGATTTGAAGCTTGGTCTAGGCATCCCTTGCTATTCACTATCACGCCTTCCTTGCACCACACCAGTACTGCTGCTCGTGGCCCCCCTTCTTGTTACTACCTATTCTTATTCACTCCTCCTTCGCTCTTCTCTTTAAGTCATTAAATCCAGGTCAAATTGCTAATAGCGGTGGTCGTGGTGGTGGCACTTAGGCATTAAAAACCCTAGCTGGCCAATCCCCAACCCGTGTGGCAGTAGAGCCCGACACCAACTAGTTACGCCACCGCGATGTGGACGCCCACCCCTCGACCCCGCCGCCATTCCCGACTTCCTATGCACCCTCTCTCTCTCTCTCTCTCTAGGTTGGTGGCGAAGCAGAAGTAAAGAAGCTCACTTCTTCTTTCTTTCGCGTGAAAGAAACGGGGTTCCCCCCCTCTTGCTTTTTTTTTTTCCCTAACTAACTAAACTGCAATGAGCTTGGGCCATCCATACCAAGTCCAATTGATTCTAACATCAAATAGCCTAATCCAACTTCCCTACTTGCATAAGTATGCTTCGGGCTCATTTTAGATGACTCATAGACTTCATATAATCATGTAATAAATCGAGGAAATTACAAAAACTGATTCACATAAACTAGCACACTTAATTGATGCAAAAAAAGTTAACCTAACATAGCTAATATAATAGGACACAGCCACTAAAATTATGAATACACATAGTTAACCAGAACTCAAAATTTTCGACTACTACAAAAAGTGGGAATAAGAACCTGGGCAGACCTAGAAGGGAGATAACATTGAAGTACACTAGGGTAAGCCATCAGAAGTTGTTAAGAAACCAAGGAAGAAAAAGAAAATTGAGAGTTAACACAAGTTGTCTGCGCCAAGTGGCATACCCATGCCACCTGTGCCCCTGCATAGTTGTCGATGTTGAATTCTGCAAAGTTGGCATGGTCTACCTTGCCACATGGCATGACTGTGCCCAACTTGCAGACTTGGCCCTATTAAAACTGACTTTCCTCCATTTGCGATATTATCTAGATTTCAACTAGGATTTGTTCTTAGATTAGCTTAGGAAGAGAATACCATAAGGTTAGCTTAATTTGTGGCCACATTAAAGCTGCTTATGCATTTAGGTAATAATTTAGTGTTTTCTCTTTTTCTATGTTCTTTAGAATCTTCTTTTTGTAATTTTATATTTTCCAACCTTTATGTTCTTGTCTAATGATTTATAATATTAGCATTGGGATTAATTTACACTTGAGTTTGATGATTTGGTTCTCTGTTTCTTTTCCCCCCTCTTTTGTACCCTTAATCTCTCTAAGTCTTCTTGAAATGTTGCAAATTTACAACTTTCTCTCCCTTCTCAAGTTAGTGTTTCAAAACCTATTTCTACAACTTATGACTTTTAGTTAACTATGGGTTAAATTAGAGGCAACTATTACAGATTAGTGCCCAGTGACTGAAAATAAGTCAAAAATTCCATGCTTTTTGCTCATTCAATTAAGCTCTAACCTCTAGTTTTAGAGTTTCGCACTTTTGAGGCACTCTCCTTTCTCTCTCTTTTCTAGTAAATTAATGCTTTTCTAGTTACGTTAGATGCTTTGTTAGTTTATTTTTAGTTGTAATCATATTTTATGTTGATTTTGCTGATTATGCTTGATTTTATATTAAGTTAAACTAATCGTAATTAATTTAAGGATTAATGCTTAATTAGTGTTAGATTAGTGTTTATTTGTATGTTTTAGCTTTTTATTGCTTTCCTTAACATGGATTTGTGATATGTTAGCTACCAAATGACTTAACTTCAACAATGTCCTGGAGGATGACAAATATCTCCCTTCTCCTAAAAATACTGCTTAACAAATTGGCATTGTTACTTGTGATGGGCGTCTGAAATCATGTTACTTTGTGTTTGTCTTAACACTTTATTGTTTACCTTAGTGATGTTTCTATCTTAGATTGGTTATTTTTCTTTAAGAATCAAAAAATCCCTAAAAATTAAAAATTTGGAAAAATTGAAAAGATGGTGGTTTTTCGTTTTCCCTAATATAAGCAGGAACTATTTTACCATTATGAGGATCATTTGACTGCTTATCTTTCTCAACCTTTTCATCATGCTCTTTCGGCATATCAGGGTTTTCATTTTGAAAGTGTGGAGGAAGCTTAGGATATGGTTGAATGGTTCGTTGGTGATACTTATAAGTTTGAAGAGATTAGTTAAGCCACTAGAGTGTCTTTTCGTTATCCATCAACTTTTCATGTTAGATCATATTGTAAGGAATAATGTGTGCAGTCTTGTGCTCATCCCTCTCAATCACTGGAAAGTGGTTCCCTTGCGCATGATTATTATCGAACATTTGACCATTATACCAATTCTTCAACTTATATTACTTCTATGAACTCAACACAAGCAAATTGAGTAAAATGGAAAACTATGGGGAGTCTATCGAGAACATGGTAAATACACTCATAGAGTTATTTTAAAAGTCGATTAAACATCAATTAAGGAACACTATACCGGTATTGCATGAGTCAGACCTCATGACAGGACCTTCCCCCCCCCGAGGCTTGTGGTGATTTGTGGGGCCAGTCGACGATCCATGAAACCGTTGCTGGTAATATCCCGTGACCCAGGAGGGGGCCGGGGCATTATGTGAGCGAAGACAAAACACGCTGGAAAGCCTTGTGATGATTTATGGAGTCAGTTGACGATCCTGAAAGCCGTTACTAGTAAATGTCCATGACCCAGGAGGGGTCAGGGTGTTACAACTTGTTATTCTATTGACTCCTTTAGGACTATTGATAAGTTCAAAAGAGCACTATACATCATTGCCATATTTGCATAGGTGTTCTTTTGCTTCTACTTTTTTAAATTATTGGCTGAGCACAACATTATTACCTTATTTTTATGAGAATTATTTAATTCATTTGATAATTTGCTATGGGCCTTGATGAGGATTGATAAAAGTGGCAATACGATGATAAGATCAAGTGGTCAATGCTCCTCAAGCCTTCTATAGCACATCAGTGCGGCATAATTTGGGCGCACTCAGCACCTAACTGAGTATGATCATTTCAACTCTCTACTTTTCTCCATTTTCTTTTCTTTCTTTCTCTTTTGTACATGCTTATGGAATTAGGATTGTTCTTTTATTGATGATCGAATTTTGAGAAGTAATTTAAGATTTGTTGAGCTGAGATAGCTATGATCATAATTGCTTCACTTATGTGTTGGGCTTTGTGATTGTTTGATGCGTCGCTTGTTTTGTATGTATTTTTTGGCCATACTTTGGTTTTATAAATATATGTTGGTTACATTTATTATGTTGTAGATTGGTTGATTGTGTGATTACGTTGTGGCACCTTACTTTTCATGATGAGGACATCGTGTAGTTTTGGTGTGGGAGCGACGTGTTCAGTTTTGTAGAAATTTAAAAATAAATTTAAAATCTAAAACTATTTTCCCTTGTGTACCTTTTTAGGTTAGCATGATCACGTGTAGCCAGGCTATTGAGCAATATGTAAGTAGAGTGCACATGATATGCTGCTTAGTTTTTTGTGTACTTTTGATTTTTCTTAATAATCCTGTCTCATGTGTGCAATTTCTGCTTCCCTTGCTCATTTACCCATCAACGCTTGTGTTTAATTGCTAAGCAGGCACATGAATTTTTGTTTATCTAGTTTCCTTCAAAGCACATACCCTTTCTGAAATAAAAAATCATAAAAGTGTTGAAAACTCAAAACCTATATTCGAAGTTGTTATTTTTATTCTAATTCTTTAATTGGCTTTTGAATATGTGTTATTATGCTTAGTTACATCTCACTTTAACCAATGAAATAAGTGCTTTGCACAATCTAGTAATACTTCTTAGATAAAGGAAGGGCCGAATATAAACATAATGAATTAAGTAGATTTGTATCTGTGCATTTTAATCTTAATGATGGATTATTGAATAAATAAATAAAGAAGTGAAATAGGCAAATGAATACTCTACTTGTATATATTTTGATGAAAAATGGGAATCAAAGTGCAACTTTTGGCTTAGGTGTCCCTAGATTGTATGCTCTATTTGTATACACTTTGATGACTTGGTTGCTAGGCGATTCTTTCACTTTGATTATGCGCATAATCTCCTCAATGCTTGTACATATCTAATGTTTGCAAATCAAAAAAGACTTTCCTTGTTTTTTAATGAATTTGGGGGTAAATATTTTGGAAATCCTCACAGGACCAACTCATCCACTTGGGGGAGCCAAGAGGTTGAAAGAGTTTGTTGCATAAGTAAAATGCAATTGTGATTCTTAGGAAAGTGAACAAGGTTTTAGTAGTTTTATTTTCCTTTACTAAAGGATTAGCAAAGTCTTGGTGCAGGGGTATTTTCTCCAACTTAAAACATGCTTATGTTATACCTCATTTCACCTGGATTTTAGCCCATGAATTACCAAATTAGATTGTTTATTGGTGTTTGCCTGATTTTGATAGTAATAAAGAGGATTACTCAAATGGTGGATCATGGTTACAAAACATACTAAAAGTTAGGTATAGAAACCCATAATAACCTAAAAGAACAACCCAGGATAATTTGAAGCATGGTCAGGCTAACCGTCACAAAAGTTACCAGAAAAATAAGAAAAAGAAAAAAGATAGTTGGCACAAGCTACCCTGCCATGCGGCACACCTATGCCATCCATGGTTCTATAGAGTTGTGGTATGGAATTCTAGAGAGTTTAGGCGAAGTACTCATGCCACATGGTGCGACCATGACAAATTCGCAGAGTCAATGCTATATACACCCTCGTTCCCCTATTTGATTAATTAAATAGATTGTAGCTTGGATTTTAGTGTTCGTATGTTAGCTGAAGGGGACATGAATGTAAAGTTAGTTTAATTTGCATCTGCATTAAAATTATATACGCATTCATGTTGATGATTTAATGTTTTCTCATTGTCTCTTCTCTTTACAATCGTCTTATTGCAATGTAATCTTTTGCTATGTTTTTGTTCTTGGTTTAATGCGTTGGATAGTTAGCATTGAGGTTGAATTATGCTTGGAAATTGATGATTTTGTTCTTCAATCTTATTCTTATTCCCTTTTCTACTCTTAGTTGCTTGAATTCGTCTTGAAATGTTGTAACTTTATAAATTTCTCTCTCTTCTCAAGTTAGGTTTTAAAACCTACTTTTGGAAATTTGAACTTTTGGTTAGATATGAGTTATATTACAATTAGTGAGGATAGATTAGTGCTTGATTAGTGGAAACAAGACCAAATTGCCTCTTCTTTCTCCTCCAAAAGAGGTCTAACCACCCTTGTTAGATTTTTAAGCGTTTAAGATACTCCCCTTTCTCTTTCTTCTTTAGCTATTAAATTTACTTCCTATTAAATTCCATAAATTAGATGCTTGCTTAGCTTGTATTAATCTTGCATTTTTTTGGATTAATTAAAATAATTTAGAATTAGTGCCTGGTTAGTGTTAGATTATGTTTATTTGCAAGTTTGGCTTTCTATTACTTTTTTTAGCATAGATATGTGCTAGATTAGCTAGAAGTGACTTAACTTTAGCACCGTCCCTGAAGATAACAAATTTCACCCTTCTCCTTAAAAATACTACTCAACATTATCCAAACCATAGAGCTTGAATCTGTATGCTTGAAGTACAGCAGGACTGGTTTACAACTAGTCTTCATGTACTGAGCACTAATCTACCCAAAGTGTTCATAGTCTAATTTATAGTCAACCGAAAGCTTAAACTTGAAAAAATGGATTTTGGAACCTTAACATAGAAGAGATAGAGAAGAAAGCATTAGAATGGAGTTTTAAGAGAAGAGAACGGAGATTAACAATAGAGAATGGATGAAAAACATGACTAAAGGAGAAAAACATTAACTTTAAGCATTAATCTAATCAAAGCGATAAAATTTAAGTATGAAAATTAGTAGATCAAAATGGAAAAAAAAGAAATTGAATGCAAATAAAAGTAGAAGAATAAAAAAGATAGAAAACTATATGAAAGTAGACTTGATTGATTTTAGTGTGGCTACAATAATCAAATCTCACTCTAGACTACTCCTAAAAACTCGAAGCTAAGCCTACTTAAAATCTACTTGATTACAAATGAGAAGAAAGGGGTTTTGATTACCCTCGAATAGCGAGTTTGTCAAAGTTGTATCACATGGCTTAGGCTAATCATGCCAAAACACTGAAAGAAGAAAAAGTACAAGAAAGGTAGTTGGCACTGTCTTGCTAATAGACACAGGCAGCATGAGCTAACTAGCACTAACAGTGCTGCTTTTGACACTAGTAGTGATCTTTAGTATTGGTTGCTTTGATCTTCTTACCAACTTTCTTGAGTTTGAATCTTGAGCCTCTTTTTTGCATGTTTATACTCCATTAAGCCTCAAAAGCTCGAATGTTGTTGGCTCGGCTTATTTCTTACGAGAGAAACACAAAATATAAATAAAATTCCTAAATTAGCATTATTAAAAGCAGGCATTATATGCAACATTTTTAACCCAACAAATACCCTGATGCCAAGATTTTGCTCAACCCCTTTTTTTCTTTTTCCTATTTTTTTCAAAGACTGAGGCAATATGACTAGTAATTAGCATGGGAAATCATGAAAAATATGCATACTTTAACTCAAGTGCCATCAAGTGGCATCTACAATGAACTCTCTAAACAAAGGGGAAGATTTTCTTATTTACATTGTCATCATCCCTTCACTACAATAAGAACTTCATAAACCACCGATTGCACTTATTACCTATAGACTACCCACCATAATTCAATCAAATGAAGCTCCATTAGTCTTGGCTTAGGTATATAATGATATGTTTGGCCGAAGGCTAATTGGAAAGGTTCGAAACAAAGAAGATTAATTAAATGCTGAAAATTGCTAGCAAGGGCCAAGGGGTATATATTCATTTAAGGGTTGCTATTTGTCCATTATAGCTTTCAAAAAAACACAAAGAATGCCTCTATCATTTTGTCAACATGTATATAATAGAATGTTAATTATGGAAGAGACACTCATAAGGAAACATAGGACTCAATGTGCTGAGTTAGTGTATTGTAGCTAAAAAATTTCACAATTTCATCTGTCTCACTTGCTCTAAAGATATTGGGGTAAAAGTTGGAGCATGGGTTGACAAGAATTAGGCAAAAACTTATCCTACGCACCCTAATTAAAAAAAAAAAAACTTGTACCTAAACCCCAAGGAATCAATATCGATAAAGGTTCCACAACTACCTGGGCACTATTTGTAGAAATTAAAAATCTTTTTGGTTTTCAAAAATTTTTCCTCTTTTTTCCTTTTTCAAAAACTTAGAAGTACCCTTGCTCTAAAATCACACAATGTCCGCATTATGGGAACCAATGTGCCACAAAACAAACATACCACCAACACACACACACACACACACACACACACACACACACACACATACACACGCACAAACACACACACACACACACACACACGCACACGCACACATATATATATACACACACACAATAAAAGTCCATAACTAACAAAAATTCCATAAAATCAAACACACAACCAACATATATTTATAAATAAAAGCATAGCCAATGATAGCACTAAGAACCAATACAAAACAAACAAAAAAAATGGTGATCTTAACCATCTTGGCTTAACAACCTCCTAACTTTCACTCAAAGTTGATCAATACTTAAATTACAATTCTAAATATCTTCAATTATGTAAAAATAAAGAGAAATAAAAGAAAGATGAGAAGAAGCAAGGGATGGAAAAATCATACCAGGTTGATTACTTGTTGTACCCAAACTAATGCCTCACTAAGATGATGTCATAGAGAGGTCAAAGGAGCATTAGAGTCACTCCTTTACATTCAAGATGAAGGGCACTCACTCAAATGCTTTACATCTTGAATAAGCTTATCAAATACCTAGGAACACAACCCAGAAGCATTTAAGTAAAAGGCCACAGGCACACATGCATTAATAGTGCTCAGTATCCTCTTAAACTTATCACAGGCCTTAGAAAAATCAGAAGAGTAATAAAAAAAGGTGGTCCACATGAATTTTCTTAGCAATTCATCTAGGCATGCATGAAAAGGTCAAGGGAGGGATTGCAACCTCCAAAGTTACTATAGACAAGCAATCATATTTCACTTAAGCATATCAAACAAGCAGTCTACATGACTCAAATCCACATAAACATCATAGCTCACAAGATAGTTAAGGGCCTTCACAAAGTCATGGTAAGGGGAAAGAAGGGTGGTGAACTAATAGAGGATGCAGAGATCAAATAAAAGGGGGTGGAGAACACATGATCAACAAGCTCAAGAGAAGGAGGGGGCTCCTTTGAAGGTCCGGTCTTAGGTACAATCTCCTTATCACAAATATCCTCCAACTCGCCAACCACGTTACACTTATAGAGAATAGACTCAACCTCACATTCCTTACTCTCTTTGGGCTATTCTAAAGGAGATAGAGAAGAAGTAAAAGGGATGGAAATTACCGAGACATCTTCATGGGAGTCCAAAGGTACAACAATCCCAATGGGATATGCATATACAAAAGATGGCAAAGAGAAGTCACCATCTACCTATTCAACCAGACATATGATATTTTATAACTTGTTATTATCTAATAATTGCTCAAAATATATTATTGAATTAGCGTTTTAATATTGTTTTGTTTATTTTGTAGGAATTAGAAAATTTAGAAATAAATAGTTAGCTCAAATGGGGCTTTGGATCAAGTGGAAGATGAAAATGAATAGAAAGTGAAGCATAATGAGCCCAAGCCTAGCTAAGACACCTCATCGCTCCTTTCTCACTCTTTTGCAGGCCTAACCCACAAGTAGCATCCCTCCCCCCTCTTCCTCTGGGCCTGGCCAAAACGTCTTCCACCCGAAGCCCAGCTCGAGCTAACTCCTTTTCTCTTCTCTTCTACTTAAATAGCACGTGTGCCTCACGTGACCCATTTACCTTTTCTACTTCTCTCTCTCTCTCTCCCCCCCTTTCCCTCAGTGCCTGGATCCGTTTGATTCTGCAGCTCATACTCTCCCGAGTCTAGCTCTTCTCTTCATTTTCCTCCCCTACATGAGTCACATGAGCAAACCCTCTCCCATCCCTTTCTTCTTCTTCTTCATTCTCAACCCAAAGAACTCGAGAAGTTTGCCTTTCGCATGCTCTGCTATTTCATCTTCACACAACCGCTACTCTCTTTCTCTCCTCTTTCATCAATTAGCACATTAATTCTACCATCCGTTACTTGGCATCAATCATCAGTTTGCGATCATGGGTTGAAGATTAACTCAAGTATAATGTCATTAACCAAGGGGAAGAGCTACATTTTGTGAGGTCTTCAAATGGATTGAAAGCAGAGGAGTAGATAAGGAGCGGAGAGTAGGGTTCTTGGTTTTCATTTTTCATTTTTCGTTTTCAGTTTCAAATCTAATTTTGGACTCACAAACTATTGTAATCGATTCTGGGCTTTAATTGTTGAGTGAAAAAATTCCTACTTTGGTGTTGAATTTACTAAGGTTTGGCTTGAATTTTAGTCTTTGTTTTGATATTTACTTGCTCTGTTCTTTGTCCTAATCCCGCTTGTTTGTTTTCCTTTGTGTTAGTTGTGGTTTAACGTGGGTGACCCAAGTTTTGTTCTTCATCTACTCCTTGAATGCTTGACAAATCTGGTGTCTCAAGTTTGGTATCAATGGAATTGAATGCGGACCTAGGCCATGAATGATTTACAGATTTTGGTGCTGCATTTTTATTTTATGTACACAATTGTTTATCAGGGTCTGCTAGTGTATGTTAGTGATTTAGGCTGTTTAGGCTTTTTTTATTTTTTCTTATTTCACTACTTCATATTCTTAACAAAATCTTCGATACTAAATTGTAATCTAATTTCATAATCCATCTCTAAGGATCGACACCCGTAAGTGCGACAACGATAAACTATGCACTTGCAGAATTCCCAACAAGTTTTTGGCGCCGTTGTTGATAATAAGTTGTGAGATTAGGTTGCATTGAGTCATTTGCACCGATTTCATTGTCATTTCATATTTTTGATTTTTGATTTTGTGTGTTAGTTCAGCCTTAGTTGTTTTAGTTTAGTTTAGATTTCTTTTGTTTTTAATTTTTGATTAGTGTTTTTACTGTCATTATTATTTTGGTCAATTTTATTTTGCTAGTTAGTGATCATTTTGCTACTGCAAAAAAAAAAAAAAAAATAGTACTAACAACTTCGGGGTTCGTGCAAGAACTGGGGAAAGAAAGAAATTGATAGTGCAAGCTTTTCAAGATTTTGGGTTACTGTTTGAATTTTTCATGGCAGTTATGGATGAAGTTTTCTAATTTGGTATTTTTGTGGATTCTACATAATTTTTAGAGTCTAGGTGAATTTTTAAAGGACATTTAGCCTTTTCTAGAATTTTCTGTGCTTTTTAGAAATAATTTTCTATTTGGAATTTTTTGCATTGTTTGAGGACCAAACAAAATGTATATTCATATTCCTTGTGATTATGCTGAATTTCTTATGTATAGTGTTTTGATTTTGGAGTTTCAGTTTCTATTCAATTTATTTTTAGCTTTTTCTTTTTAGAATTTTCTTTTATTTTCAACCTTTTGTGTGTAAAGAAAAATCAGAAAAAGAAAATGGTGTACATGCTTTGTACATGTGCTTCTTTTCAGTTTTTAGTGTTAGGTTATTTCTTATTGTTTAAGTCTTTTTGATCTTTTCTTTCTTTTGGTAAACTAGTTTTATGTTTATTAGTTTATTTTATTTTGTTGGCTTAATCATTTGAGTGTTTTTTTTTGTTTTAGTTGTTAGTTTGTAATTAGTTCTCCTAAAAATCTGACCCAAAAAACATAAGAGAAAAAATTGAAAACATAAAAAAAATTGAAAAATTCTTAAAACCAAAAAACAAGTTTGCTAGTTTTTAATTTCCCATAATTTGAGCATGAATCATTTTGGAATTATTTATCAAAATTTAATGATTATCGTGCTCAATGAAATCAATATTTTGAAAAATGAAAAATTTGTAAGGTCATCGTTGTAGGTCTAAATGCTGAAGCTACATGTTATGTTAAATCTATTGATAAGTGCTCAATATGTACATCATTTTAGGACTATTTTGTGTCGTTTTTAGAGGAATATTGTGCTTTAAGTTATTATTTATACTCCTACTCTCGATTTATGCTTGGGTATGGTTGTTTGATGTTTTGTAGGATTTTAGGCCTTTTTAGCCGATATTTGACCCTATATAATGTATTTTGACTCACCACGGATGCCCCTAAGTTGCCATACCCATGGAAGAGAGGAAGAACAGAGAGAATGATGAACCAGCAAACACCATGGTCGGTCCGTGATGTTAGCCACGATTTGTGGTGTCTTCATTTCACTCGAGACTTTTTGTTTCCTTACAGCTTTTCGACTTCCTGGCAGTTTTAATTCCATTAAGTCTCGTGGCTCTTCGGCTTCCAGGACTTCCATTATAAAAAGGGCTCTTCTCTTCTCATTGCCACACACCACACACCACACCCCATCATCTCATCTTCAACACATTTTCCTCTCTTAGATTATTGTATATTAGATTAGAGAGAGAGTGAGTGGAAGTGAAGATTTGCGAGGATTCCACCCTGGGTTTGCATGAAAGTTCAAGCGCGATCTTGGCTGAGCATCTCTTCTCTCTTCTCTTCTTTTCTCTTTAGATTTATTGTTTTCGATGTTTAATTTAATCATGTTCGAGCAATTTTCTTTTGTCTAGGGATTTTTTAGTTTATGAATGTGTTGTTGGATTAAGTTTTAATTTATTCAATTGTGCTTATTTTCATGATTGGTTGGATTTCATTCTATCAAGTGTTATTTATGTTCTGAGTGCATTTGTGGCCAAAGTTTGCTTGCATACTTAAAACAATCGAGTGAACATTTGAAAGACAATATTTGACTGTTGGACTGCTTTTTAGAACCTACGAATTAAGTAATCGAAAATATTAAACTTAGATTAAGTCGAATTAGCTTAAAAGAGTGATACTTGCTTAGTTTAGGCAAATTTGATTGATTTCAAAAGAATAGATCAAGTTTCTAGGAAAGATTACAATTTTTCGGAAATAACCAATTAGAGAAAGGCACATGTTTATCGTTTTAATCCGAAACTCTTTCATAACTACGAATTCCTAAACATGAATTAGTGATAGTTGTTTCCTTATCTTTTTATGTTTATCAATCTATAAATTTGGATTCGCTTAGCATATCTTGAGGAGATATAGCCTAATAGATCAACCTAGTCTCTGTGAAATCGACCTTGAATATCTACAATGTCACCGTGCGCTTGAGAGCCTATCAAGTTTTTGGGGTCATTACCGGGGATTAGCTTCGAATATCGGGTTTTTCCTGATATGTTTAACTAAGCAATTTTTTTCTTTGAAAAAACTAAAAAAAATTTTAAAAAATAAAAAGAAAAAAAAGCATGGCAATTTTTCATTTCCCCCAATTCGAGCATGAATTAATTTGGGGGTATTTTAAGTGATTAAGTGCGTTTCTTACTCGATGTGGTTATTGTTTGACTAAATGAGAAATTTAAGACATTATTGATGAGGGTGTAAATAGTAAAACCTGCACTCTTTCAGGGCATTTGGATTTTCATGGTAAAACTGTTGAAGATGCATGTTATTTGCTTGAGTGATTTGCTTGGGATTCATTTGAGTTCGAGAAGGCTACTCGTGTTTGTAGATATTGAATTTCTAATCATTGCACATTCTATTGTAGATCTTATTATGTCCCATTTTGGGCATAATTTGTGTAATTCTTCTGACCATGCTACTAATTCGTGTCCTTATTATGCATGCTATGATCAGTTTGATTTGTATCACCCTGGGTAATACTGATGTTGTCCTAACCTTACCTGATTCATTCTTTTCTTTAGCTCAGTGCATGGGGCTCGAGGTGGGTGAGCCTTTTGGGTTTGATGCTATGTTTGATTTTGCTGATGCATGTTTTGAGTCAGAAGATATTTTGATAAGGTGCATGATCTAGTTAGGACTCCTTTAGAGGGGTGTCGTTATGAGTGTCTGCAAGAGGAGTCTACTAGCCTTAGTTGTAATAATGATCTCCCTAATCCCCTTAATCATTCACATGTTTCACCTATGTATTTACAACCCTCGCCTTCTGCTGAGTATGACATTGTTGTAACACTCCCAGCCCCTATGGGCAGGAACGTTACGTTTTCTTAACTTCTTATTTAAATTCTGGGGCGAAACAGATAGAGTTTTCCCTAAAAACTGGCTGTTTTCAAGCTAAAAGCCTGACAATAAACCCCTGCAATCAACGGAAGCATACAACATTTTAAAATAAGCTCAACGGCTACGCGCCGGAGTTCATAACTCAATGAGCAACTCACTCGGAATACTCAAACAATATAGTTCATTAATAAAGAAGAAATGAAAGATACAACTCAACGGTTCACACAACCGAAGTATTAGGGTTTACATCCCAAAACGTAATTAACTTTGACCAAGAAGACATCTAACTAATTAGATGGTTGGCTCATATGGCCATACAAAGCGACCTTTATACCATATGCATTACATGAACTAGAATTCTTGTTTACAAATGGTTACAATTCTAGGAATACTTTACATGACTTCATTAAACACGTAGTAGGCACACATGACACCTTGCAAGTGAGAATAGATTCCATCTTGACATAGCTGCTTCAACTTCTTCCTGTCACCAAAAAAACCTGGGGGAAAGGGGAAAGAGTGGTAGGATGAGCAACCACAATCTCAGTGAGTGTCTCCCGACCCCCTTAAAACCAAAACCGTTGCAGGCAATAATATCTTTAATAGTCACATATTAGGTATTCATACTTTACTATCATATTAGGTATTCGTAAAACCCTTATGAAAGGTTCACCATTTATAAACTTCATTTTTGCCGCTCAAATTCATTTTTTTGGCTCCTAAATAACCAACTTCTTAAAAACTAAGCACTCAATTCACATAAGCAAGCAACGAGGCTAAGCACAGAAACTTTATTTTTCATAAACATAACTCCTTAGCATTCCATTCAAGTATACATGAAACCTCATTCATACAATGTGCACATAAGGTTATCACTTTTCATAATCATACTTTTCTTGGCATTTCATTTATATGGTATGCATAAGATGCACATTTTGAGTCTCAATCAAACCTCATTCATAGGTTATGTATGAAATATGCACATAAGGCTTTCTTTTTTATATTCGTATCTTACTTAGCATCTCATTCATAAGTTATACTTGGAATATACACATGTCATACATAGGAAGCTTTCTTTTCTTTTTACTGAAAACACTTCATTTAGCCTCTTGAGGCTCATAAAAACTCTTCTCTTAGCCTCTTGAGGCTCATATTCTTTAAAAGAGATCTCTTTCATATAGGTCGCATACTGACCCTTATAAGCTTTCTACGTTTCATTCATCTGGCCTCTTAATGGCCCATAAAAGGTTTCTTTCTTAAATACTTGAAATCGCGTAATGCCGACTGCTTTTCTTTGCTTATTAGGAAAATAAATCTGGCATAAGATCATTACAGGGTGCTGATGGGGCGAGATCTATTCTCAACCCCACAGTGAGACCTAACGCTCACGCTTAAGCTCTTACTTCCCGGATGGCTACATATAACATATCGGACCATTACCCTCATCAGGGTCTTCTAGGGTTTCCTAGTACCAGGACTTATCCCCTAGGCTAATATCATTCATATTATATTATCCGAAGCACATTATCTTAGCCAATTTAAACTGCATGGGCCATAACGGCTAATAATTTTGCTGCCTCTCATAGCGAAATCCCTTTTCATACATCGCACTTTCTTTTTACTCAAATTCTTTAGGGATTCCACCATTCAAGTGAGTTCACTTCCAAAACAAAGTTCGTATCGCTAAAATAGGCCATTGATTGCTAATAGTCATGGCTACTATTATTTTGAAACACGAGAAACATCCTTTTTCCAAACAATACCTTCACACGCATAATGTATCTTAATAAAATAAACGGGGAGGGATTTACATATAACACATTCAAGCACTTCATAATCATTTCAACACAATGAGCCACATACAGCCTCTCAATCCACACAATTGCGGTAATCACAACCCAGACTCCCTCCTCACATAACAACTGACCACAGGACCTCGAACCACTCATAGTTCTACCTCAAACCATCCGACTACCATCTCAGTTTTCAATTCCATAACCATAGTATATTATCATAAAAGTCATATGAAATAGATACGTATAACTTACCAAGCGAGCAGCCATTATCCAGCTATGTGTTATAGCATATATATGAACACATACGCATATATATCTATATTGCATTAACTTGAAACAAGTACTTAACGAACTAAAATAAACTCACAAGGCATGAAACTAGCCTACCTTCATAACTTACAAATAGGGGGTAAGCATGTCAAGTTCATGTCATTCTCAAAGCATGGCTAAGCAGCTTAACATACATCGTTTTAAGACATTCTTAGGTTGTTTCGATAACGTCTTCAAGCATGGATCCACTAATTCAATATACAATAACTTAAGGCATGTTTAGGACAATGCAAATGCTACTTTCAAACATTAATTAACTAACTTAGTAAGCATCAATTCAAGATATGCTTAGGTTAATTTAGGAGCAACTTTTAAATGTGACTTAGCTAGCTTAGCAAGTATCGATTCAAGTATGACTTGACTAATTTAACATTCATTGATTTAAAGCGCGTATAAGTCGTTTCGAAGCTTACTTTTAAACATAATTGAACGAACTTATCAGGCAACGAATCAAAGTGTACTTAGGTTATTTTAAGGGTCACTTTTCAACATGAACGAACTAACTTAGCGAGTGTCCACTCAAGGCTTATATAGGTCGTTTCTAAGGTTAACTTTAATTAGGAGTTAACCAATTCAGCATACATTAGCTTAGGGCATCGTTTGAAAACATTCTTCAATTATTTCCGGAGCTACTTTTAAACATGAACCGATCAAATTAGCCTATTTCAACCTTAGGTGCTCTTCGTTCATTTCAAACATACATAAATTATTTCCAAAGCTACAAGCATGGTTCAACTAAATAGGCAGGCATCGATTCGAGGTTTTTATTTATCATTTCGAAGTCACTATTCAGGTATAAATTAACTCACGAAACAAGCATCGAATCGAAGTCTTCATATATCATTTCAAAGCTACGATTCAGGCATAAATTAACAAATGAAGCAGCATCGAATGAAAGTGTCCGTATATCATTTTGAAGTACTAATGAGGCATGGATTAACTAATTAAGCAAGCATCGAATCAAGGTATTCATATATCATTTCGAAGCTAATAATGAGGCATGGATTAGCCAATTAAGCAAGCATCGAATCAGGGTATTCGTATATCATTTTGAAGCTACTAATAAGCATGTATTACTAAACTAACATATACCGATTCGAAGCTATTTTCAAGGTTAATTAACTAAAATTAACATATATGAATTCAAGGCCACTTTCGAGTATTAATCAATTGAACTAACATTTAACGATTCGAAGTTATTTTCAGGAATAAACTAACTAAACTTAACATGCATCGCAACTTAAAGGTTAAAACAATTTCGAAACTACTATTACTTAGGAGGCGAGAAACATCCACCTGGACTCCAAGCTTGAGGACTCGATTCCTGGGCTAATTGGGAACATTTGAAGCTGAATTCGGGTCCTAAGCATGCATGGTATTGGAGTTTGTCACTACGATAGCCAAACCCTAACCTGACCTTGCTGCCTCTTCCCTTGCTGTTCTTGAGTTCCGGGTGTCGAGGTCGTGGCTATCATGCAAACTGCCGGTGTGGCCCTGCCGTCACCGCCGCTGTGCTCAGCCGGCCCCCTTCTCCCTCTCTCTTTCATTCATTCTTTCTCCCTCTCTTTGCTTGTCGCGGAGGTCCGGCCGGCGCCTGTCTCGCCGATGCGCCGTCATCGACCTCGGCCCTCCCCTCTCTCTCTCTCTTCCTCTCTCCCCCCTAATGTAGGTCACAAAGCTGGGATTTAAGAACCCCCCATCACATGTGTGTGTTTCCCCGTGAAAAAGAAGGGGCTTTGCCCCCTTTTTGAATTCTTTTCCCCTTTTTTTGGTGTGTATTGCTTGCCTAATCAACTGACATTGCTAGTCTAATTTCTAATCTCGTATCTCATATCCTAACCCGAATCAATGATACGACCTTTCATCAATTATTCGACCCCAAATGCGTCGAGGTTTGATTTAATAAACCTCGAAACTGCTTCTAAGGTAAACAACCTAATCGTATTTGGAAAACGGCTAAATTAAACTATCGATATAATTTAAGGGCACAATTAGCACGAATTAACTTTAAAATCAGTAATGGCGTTAATAATTCTTTTTAATAAAATTATCGCTCACATAAGCATATCAATACTAATTTAACTCATATGGTTAATAAAATATGAATTTTGTAACTTAGAAGTTAAGGCAGCCAACTTAACGTAAAATAAAGGACGCGGGTCTTACAATTGTTGAGCCCATTGATATTTCTATGATTTGTAATGCTAATAATGATTTGGGTTATGAGGACAAAATGTTTAGCATGCTTGACATGTCCCTACGTTATTTTAGAGGGTATAATCCCTTCATTGACCCTTATTGTATACGCCTAGAAGAGTTGCTTAGGAAAATCATGTGGACTACATTCTTTAATCCTTCCTGTGATTTTTTTATGGGTTTTGATAAGGTTAAGAGGATATTAGTTGTCTTTGGTGTAAGTTTGGTTATTGTCTCTTACCTTTTGTTTTCTGAATTGTGCTCACAGGAGTTTGATAAGCTCCTGCATGCTTTAACGGCATCTACTTTCATGAGCTGAGTTTTGACAACAGGATGGAGTAGCTGATGCTCCATGTGCCCCAATTATTACGAAGCCGCATAGCTTAGGTGCACTTTCCACCTAGCCTAATGAGATCATTATATTTTGTTTTCCTTTCCCTTCTCTTACTTTCTTTCCTTTGAATAATAATACTTTATCTAAACATGGGGGAAGGCTAGTTTATATGCTTTCTATTTTGGTTATTAGTTTGCATTCTTGCTAGAGCATATAGTTTTCGATTTCTTTTTCTTTGTATTAGTATTTTGTATTTAGTTGATTTTTAGTTTTGCATATAGGATTGCATGTTAGATTGGTTTGAGATCATGTCGGATGATATGTTTATTAGGTAAAATAGCTTTCATGAGTTTGAGTAACTTTTGCTGTGTAATTCCCTTTTGATGCTAAACTTTGTGAAAGTTTTATAAATATTTCTTGTTTTGACCCTTGTCTTGATCGAGAATTTTGTTATCCCATGGAGTCTTTAGCACTAATGTTCATACATGGAGTCATTTTATGAGCTAATTGAGACTTTGGTAGATATCCCGTGAGCTTTTGAGCCTTATTTGGACTAATTCATTATGTTTAGTCTCATATTTCTTTCATGTGTGTGACTCTTCTATGTTGCATCTCTAGAACTCGCCTAGATTCTTGTTCAAAACCACATTTGCATATGCATAGTTGATGACATAAAAGAGGCATTTCTTTCTTTGAATATTTTAACCACATAGCCAAATAGTCTACCCTTGTGTTACATGTTTTTTTCCCCCCTTTGCTAGCCCCTTTGAGCTTATATCCATCTTTGTTATGATCCCTTCATATTAGCCCTTGGCCAAACACATATTCCTAGGTTTGAGCCAAGTCTATGGAGCTTCATCTATGTAGTGGGTGGTTTTGGTGATATTTGAGTTTAAGATGGTTTTAATATGTTGGTTTGTTGAGGGATTGATAATATTGAGCATTTGCTTTGGTTCCCTCTTATTTGGGTTGTGTATATATATCTTCGGTTGTGACTTGATAGTTAGTAATCCTATACCTTTCAATAATTGCCATTATCAATTATATGCCCACATTGAGGGCAATGTGTGATTCTAGCATGGGGGAGTTAGACGTTACATTTTCGTTTCATCTCCCGAAAAAAAAAAGAGGAAATATCATAAAAAAAGCACCAAAAAAGGACAAAGTAAAAAAAGGAAAAAAAAGAAAATCGTCGTAAAAAAAGGAAAAAAAAAAACTAAGTGATTGGCATTAGATACATACATAGCTTGTGTTCCTTCTTTGTTAACTCGTTTCCTACTTAATTGAGTTGGGTATATTCATTGTATTTTGGAGTTTGGAGTGTTGGTAAACTTCATAGTTGCATGGTATTTATTGGTTGCTCTATAGTCACGTGGCTAAGTAGCTCCACATTTTCAAATTCAATTGTCCACACCTTTCCCTTAACCCTTATAGCCCACATTACAACCTAAGTAACGTCCTCCTAATTGTTTTGTGCACATTGTATTTTAGTGGTGGAGAATTTAAGAGCCTTGTTAAGCATATGGTAGATTACATCCTTGGAATGAGTCTTGAGTGGACCTATATTATATTTCAAACACATAAGTGGGAGTGATCCATATTTCCCCAAAGTGACGTTCTATCAGTCCATTTGGCTCTATATAATCCAATGTGCTTACATGAAATGTTTTGTGGTTCTTTGGGGGTGATCGAGTTTGATCTAGAGCTTATGGTATTATATTTTATCAAAAACCTTCTCCTCCTCCCGATTTTAAAATATTTTACGCACTATTTTGGGTTGCCGTTGATAGACATTCTTGCTTGTGATATGCTGTGACTACCTACTTGAACAAGGCTATTATGTTTTGAGTCTTAGATGCATCTTCCCTTATCGATTTTCTATAGTATTTGCTTGAGAACAAGTAACAGTTTAAGCATGGGGGACTTTGATAAGTGCTCTATATGTACATCATTTTAGGGCTATTTTGTGTTGTTTTTAAGGGAATATTGTGCTTTAAGTTACTATTTATACTCATATTCTCGATTTATGCTTGTATATGATTGTTTGATGTGTTTTACAGGATTTTAGGCCTTTTTGCCCAGCATTTGACCCTATATAGATGTATTTTGACTCACCACAGAAGCCCCTGAGTTGCCATGCCCGTGGAAGAGAGGCAGAACAGAGGAATGACGAACCAGCCCACACCACGATTGGTCCACGGTGTTGGCCATGGTCCGTGGTGTCTTCCTTTCAACCCGAGGCTTTTTGTTTCCTCATGGTTTTTCGACTTCCGAGCAGTGTTAATTCCATTAAGTCTCGTGGCTCTTCGGCTTCCAGGACCTTCACTATAGAAAGGGCTCTTCTCTTCTCATTTCTACACACCACACCCCATCATCTCCTCTTCATTCCATTTTCCTCTCTTAGATTAGTGTAGATTAGATTAGAGAGTGAGTGAGCTGAAGTGAAGATTTCCAAGGATTCCACCCCGGGTTTGCATGATAGTTCAAGTGCGATCTTGGCTGAGCATCTCTTTTCCTTTCTCTCCTCTCTTCTCTTCTCTTTAGATTTTTTGGTTTAGATGTTTAATTTAATCATGTTTGAGTAATTTTATTTTGTCTAGGGATTTATTAGTTTATAAATGTGTTGTTGGATTAAATCTTAATTTATTCAATTGTGCTTATTGTCATGATTGGTTGGATTTCGTTCTATCAAGTGTTATTTATGTTGTGAGTGGATTTGTAGCCAAAGTTTGCTTGCACACTTGAAACAATCGAGTGAACATTCAAAAGACGACATTTGGTTGTTAGATTGCTTGTTAGAACCTATCGTTGCATTGTCTTGAAACAGAGAATGTTAAGTTAGGAGGACTCGAATTAAGTAATCAAAAATATTAAACTTGGATTAAGTCGAATTAGCCTGAGAGAGTGACGTTTGCTTAGTTTAGGTAAATTTGATTGATTTCAAAAGAATAGATCAAGTTTATAGAAAATATTACAATTCTTGGAATTAACTAATTAGAGAAAGGCATATGTTTATCGTTTTGATCCAAAACTCTTTCATAACTACGAATTCCTAGACATGAATTAGTGATAGTTGTTTCCTTATCTTTGTATTTTTATCAATCTTTAAATTTGGATTCGTTTAGCATATCTTGAGGGGATATAGCCTAATAGATCAACCTAGTCTCTGTGGGATCGACCTTGAATAGCTATAATGCCACTGTGCACTTGCGGGCCTATCATCTATGGGTCATGGAGGTGTTATTAACTAGAAATCAAGATGAAGTTTGGGATTTCTTTGAAAAATTAGCTTGCAATGCTTAGGAGCTTGAACAAGCTAGAAGCACCTTAGGATACGTCACTACTAGTGAGTTTGCTTTTCATGCTAATCCTTATCACCGGCATCACTTTGTGAACTCGTATGACCCATCTTACTCTTATGTGCGTCTTTTTTTGTGCGATTATTGTTAGCCTTCTGATCATGATGCCTGTAATTGTCCATATCATAATTATGCTGATGCTATATGTACAAGTATTGAAAAGACATTAACTAAAATGACTGATAAAGTGGTAGAGACTATGAAAAAGAGAATTGCTGAATGTTCTCACTGTTTTAACCATAGTCAGGAGGATTGTAATTTGCATAAGCCTGACTCTACTTTAGGATCTCCTAAAACTAAAGTTAGTTTTTATGATGATTTTGAGTCCTCTTATCAATCTAGATCTAATTTGCAAGATGTTATGCCTTTGCCTAACCTAGAACGAGATAATGACCTCCCTATGTCTCTATCCCCTAATTTTGTACCCCACAATAACTCACATAAGGATGTCACTGGGAATGTCCTAGTCTTTACTGACCCAACCGTTCCTTTAAATCATTCTTGTGAGTTTACAGACTGTGAAGAATTTGCAAATGCTACTAAGTTAGACATAAGCATCACGACTAAAGTTGAACATCATGATTTAGATGAATCAGAAGCTATTTGTTTCCAGGAGTCTTGTAAGGGGTAGTTGAACCCACTAATTTGGAATATGGTGGTGATATTCTTTCTATGGAATACGAATGTTTTCCATGTGGGTTTGACATCAATGAAAGTTTTGACAAAGGTTTGTATGTTGAATATAGATCCTTCTCCTTCGACCCTATAATAATTGACCTCCTTTTTGAATCTTGCAAGTCTGAACTTTTAGATCTGAGACTTTTGTGCCTATGACTTTTGCTTTAAACCATACAGTTGCACATTTTGATATAAGAGACTTGTAGATTTCGGACCCATTTATTTGCCGAAAGAGCCCATTCATAATCATAAATGCGCTAGGCCACTGATCCACTTGCTGGCTAATTTTAAATATGTCCATCTATTTTCTGATTAGGCCTAACAAATAGACTAGTTGAAGCGGGCCCTTACTTGTGCTATAATGATGCTGTGGACGTACTCTATTTTGCACTAGCTCTCTAGTTTTTACGGCATTTATCTTATTGAGAGTTGTTCTTGCTAGTTTGATAAGCTACTTCATGCGCTGATGGGTTTTGATTTACATAGCAATGAATCCACTTGCTATGGAGTGACTGATGCTACATGGGCCTCTATCTAAATGAATTTAAAGGGGTTATAGCTTACTTTTGCACATGATGTGGTATGATTGTTCCTCTCTATTTCTCTTTTTATTTTATTTTCTTTTGGACATATTTGTTGCTTAATTTATTTTGCTTTTATTGTTTTGTTTTTGTATATTTGTCTTTGTTTTTAGTCTTATTTTGTGTTTTATGTTTCCTTCGACTTCTAATGAGGACATTGTCTGACTTTGGTGTGGGCTAAGGAAACTATGCTTTAAAATTTAACTAGAAAAAAAAGAAAAAAACATTTGAAATTCAAAAAGATTTTTGTTTTGTTTTTGGGTAATATGTGTGTTATTCTGATTAACTATGCTCCCTTGTACCTAAGTTATTAGGTTGTGTATAAATGTGATCTGCATTGATAGAACTTAGTCCTAAAGTGCGATATTTGTGTACAGACTTAACCTCCGACATTATTTAAGCAAGCTTGACATTGGTAAATGAACCCATGAGATTTTGAGCCTTATAGACTAATGCATCATTTTAGAATGATATGTTTCTTTTATGTGTTCCTCTCCCATGATTACATCTTAGAGTTTGCTTTGATTCTCTTTGAAATCCTTTTAGCATATGCATTATGATAATATGTTAAAGGCATTAATTTGATTTTATGAACTACTTAGCCAAATTGCCACCCTAATTTGAAATGTTTGACCCTTTATTAACCCCTTTTGAGCCTTGATTGTTTTTGTTGTGAATCCTTCATTTTACCCCTTGGCCTAAACACATTTCTTATACTAAGCCAAGACTAGTGGAGCAAAATTCAATATTTTTGTGGGCTGCTTTTGGGTGTTATTAGTGGTTGATGTTGCTTATATGATGGAATGTATCATTGTGATTATTTTGAAATAGATTTGAGTTATTTTCGTGCATGTCATCCATTCATTTTCTTAATTAAAAAAGAAGTAACAAAAATAAAAAAAAGGGAAACAATTCTCAAGGGAAATTTTGAAAAAAAAAAAGAAAGTTGAAAAATCTCAAAAATCTCAAAAAAGAGTTGTAAATAAGAGTGTTTGGCATGAATGTTATCATTGTATATAGTCATTCCCAATGGTTTAATTAAGTGGGTTGTGTTCTTATTTTGTTTCGGAAGATTGCGGTTATTATAATTGGTATAAGGGTTGGTTGCTTATTAGCTATGTCTTTCAGCTCCTCATTTCCCAAATTGTCTGTCCCTCTTCCAACCTTTTAACCTTAACCCCATTACAACCCTTTAAAAGTCTTCCCGATTATTGTTTTACATATTGCACTTAAGTGGTGGAGAATCGAGAATCTTAGAAAGCCTATAGTAGCTTGTTTGATTGGAAAAGAATTGAGTGAACCTTGTTAAATCTTAAGCACATAAGTGGGAGTGATTCCACATTTCCCTAAAGTGAGGTTCTACCAGCCACGCTTGTACATAATTTCTAAGTGGGGTGAAAGATGATGAATAGATGTCATCAATGAGGACTGAGGATTTCTTGATGTGTATATAATGTTTATATGTGATCTAATTCTTTGGTTACTTGAGTGATTTGGTTTATTAGAAAGTGTACATATGTTTTCCCCTGTGTTATGTATATGAGTTTTTGAAAAGAAAAGAATTTTCAAGATTTTGTGGGTACATCTTCTGCAAACTCTTAAGAAACCTTACTCATCCACTAGAGGTAATTTAGGGGTTTTAACGATTTGTGGCACATGCTAAGTGCAACCATGATTCCTATAAAAATTAGTTGGGATTGTATTTTTATTATTCTAGGATTTTTAGTTTTGCTCTACTCGAGGACGAGCAAAACTTAGGTGTGGGGATATTCGTTCAACGGGAAATTATGATATTTTATACCCTGTTATTGTCCAATAATTGCTCGAAATAAATTACTAAGTTAGGGTTTTAATATTGTTTTGTTTATTTTATCGGAATTGGAAAATTCGAAAAAAATTAATTATCTCAAATGGGGCTTTAAATCAAGTGGAAGATGAAAAAAAAAAAAAAAGAAAGTGAAGCAGACTGAGCCCAAGCCTAGCTGAGGCACCTCCTCTCTCCCTTTTCACTCTTTCACAGGCCTGATCCATAACTAGCATCCCTCCTTTCTCTTTCTCTAGGCATGGCCCAAATGTACTCCACTCGATGGCCAGCCAAGGCCAACTCCTTTTCTTTTCTCTTCCACGTAGATGACATGTGTGCCTCATGTGACCCGTTTTCCTTTCTCTCTCTCTCTCTCTCTCTCTCTCTCTCTGGGCCTAGATCCATTTGATTATACGACCCATACTCTTCCCAGCCTAGCACTTCTCTTCATTTTCTTCTCATACGTGAGTCACATGAGCGAACCCTACCCCACGCTTACTTCTTCCTCTTCATTCCCAACCAAGAGAACCTAAGAAGTTTGTCATTTATGTGCCCTACTACTTCATCTTCCCAGAACCGCAACTCTCTTTCTCTCCCCTTTCGTCAATCAACCATTAATTTCACCATCCCTTACTTGGCATCAATTATTAGTTTGTGGTTATGGGTTAAAGATTAACTCAAGTTTAATGTCATTAATCAAGAGGAAGAGCTACGCTTTGTGGGATCTTCAAATGGATCGAAAACAGAGGAGTCGATAAGAGGCAAAGAGTAAGGTTCTTGGTTTTCAATTTTCATGTTTCGTTTTCTTTTTCGGATGTAGTTCTAGACTCAAAACTATTGTAATCAATTCTAGGTGTCAATTGCTGAGCGAAAAAATTTCTTCTTTGGCGTTGAATTTACTAAGGTTTTAGTTTGAATTTCGGTCTCTGTTTTTATATTTGCTTGCTTTGTTCTTTGTCCTGATCCCACTTCTCCGTTTTCCTTTGTGTTCATTGTGGGTTAGTATGAGTGACCCAAGCTTGGTTTTTCATCGACACTTTGCATGCTTGGTAACTCTAGGTTCTCGAGTTTATTGTTCATTGAATCGAATGTGCACCTACGTCGTAAATGATTTACATGTTTTGGTGCTGCGTTTCAATTTTATTTACACAATGATTTATTAGGGTCTGCTACTATATGTTAGTGATTTAGGCTGCATAGGTTTTTTTTTAGTTTTTTCTTATTTCACTATTTCATATTCGCAATGAAAGCTTTGATAGTAAGTTGTAATCTAATTTCATAACTCATGCCTAAGGATCAACACCCATAAGTACGATGACGATAAACTGTGTGCTTATGGAATTCATAACACTACCTCCAAGTCACATAAAGGGGTATCAACTTGAAATTTAGAGTGTAAGAGATGACTTAAAATCACATAACGAATAACCCTCGATTGGGAAAGCTTTTACCTTAAGGTGGGTCTCATGTAAGACATGTACAATGCTCTTTGAATGAAGCTTAAGAAGCTCTGAGATTTTCTCTATGAACATATTTGTCATGTTCTCCATGGACTATCTATAGTTTTTCATTTCTTGCTTAATTTGATCAAGCCTAGAATTCATAGAAGTAACATGAGGACAAGAATTGGCAGAATGGTTAGATATTTGAAATAATCACACATAAGGGGAGCGTTATCAAGGGTTTGAGGGGAAGAAGTATAAGGTTTAATAATTTGTTCCTTATAATATGATCTAGCGTGAAAAGCACATGAATCGAGGCAAGCCCTCCTGAATGCACAACCAACCTCCTCAAACATATGAGTATCCCCAAGCAAAATATTCAAGCATATCCCAAACTTCATCCACACTTTTGGAATGAAAACCCTAACATTCTAAAAGACTACAGGTTTTGTAATTCTTATCCTCATAAACAGCACTTAAGATTTCCCATTTCCCATAAGGGTTACAACATTGCGCATAATAATTAAGATAGTCATTCAATCTATTCAAGTATCTCCCCACAATTCTTACCCGTATTATGGAAAATAAAAACCAGAAAAGAAAAACAAGCAACTAATCATGATAACCTAATCCAACACGCAAAACTATCAAACTAGCATACAAACACTAGAAAAAGAAAAAATTCAAACAATTTAACACCACTATTCAAGGAACCACGCCTGCTTGTTAAGTAGTATTTTGGAGAGTAAGGGGAAAATTTATAGTCCTCTAGGATGCAGTTGAAATCATATAACTTATTAACTATTTTGGTGCATATCTAAATTAAGGAAAGCAATAAATATCTAAAACATGCAATAATAAATAGCTGATCAAGTGCTAATCCTAGGCTAACTATGATTGATTAAGTAATTAAACCTTAACTGACAATGAGCATGCTTATTCAAGACTAATCAACACAGGAGCATGACTGACACAATTAACAGAAAGCATAATCTAAACTAGCAAATAAAAGAAAACATAAAACAATCAACTAAGGAAACAATAAAACTAATATGGAGAGAAAAGAGAAAGAAAAGAAGGTTACAAAGTGGACTTATTGAACCATGGAAGAGCTTAAATCTCAAAGATTAGAGTAAGGGAGGAATGATTTATGGCTTATCCCAACTTATTGAGTATTAATTTAACCCATAATTAACCAAGAGTTCAAACTTAGAAAAATGGGGTTTTGAAATTCTAACTTGATAGAGAGAGAAAAGTAGGTCAAAACGAAGATTGAGAGAATAGAAGAGAGATTAGAAGCACAAAGTGAAAGAAAACATGATTAAAGTGAAAAAAAATCAACTTCAAGCATTAATCTAATCAAAGCAAGTAAAGTTAAACATGAAAATAGTATATCAAAAAAGAGAAAAATAAGAACTTGAATATAAACAAAAGCAGAAAATAGAGAAAGTGAGAAAATTGTATAAGATTAAAACTTGATTAACTGTGAATGTAGCTATGATCATCAAATCTCGCCCTAAACTACTCCTGAGAACCTTAAGCTTGTCCTAAACTTAAGCTAAACATACTTTAAATTGTCCTGATTGCAAATGCGGTACAAGGGGGCTTATATAAGGCTCAAATAGTGACTTCGGTATGGTCATACCATGTGGTATGGCTTGGCTGTGCCAACTTGCTAGAACAAGGAACAATGTAGAAATGAGGCTTTAGCATGGTCCTGCCAGCAGGAAGAGGCAGCAAGTGCAACTAGCACTGGTAATGTTATTTTTGGCATTACTGGTGTCATTTCGCACCGGTAGCAGTATTTCTAGTAAAGTGACAACTGTCATCTTGCATCAGCATTCTTATTTTTGGCATCGGTGGTATCATTTGGTACTAGTGGCACCATTTTTGGCACTGATGTTGTAATTTGGCCTTCGTTATCTTCCTTCTGACCTTTTTAAGCTTGAATTTCAATCATCTTTTTATGTATTCCACTCTTTTATTCCCAAAAGCTCTAAAATTGCTCACTTTGGTTCATTTCTTACAAAATAAACACATGATGTAAATAAAAATCCTAAACTAACCATTGTTAAAAGCTAAAGTCTAAGTGAAATGAGGTGTGAAATGTCACATTTTAAGCCTAAATAACGAGTACAGTACCAAGTATTGGCTTCTTGTGGCTCTAGGAGGCAAGCTTTCAACCTTCATTAAATGTCCGATCTGTTATTATGCTCATTTGCAAGGACAAACAAGCTTCTTTCAAGCTCTTGACGTTGAATGCTTTTACTTAGGCAAGTTAACTGCATCATGCTCCCACAAATAGCTCGCATGATTCTCGTTGCCAAAAAGCACATAGTGATTATGTAAGATAATTGATCAATCAAATTTAGACAAATTTAATTAGCAATTTGCATAATTTCAAAGGTAAATAGTATAGGCAGCAAAGAGATATTATACGAACAATTTGGATAATTTTGTCTTTGGCTTGCTATGCCAACATGGAAATGGAATTTCTTTGTAATTTGTAATTATGCAACACAATACAATTCAAATAGCTTAAATTAAACTAACCACTAGACATCAAAATCGTTCAAGCAACCTTGGTAGCCATCGAGAGTGTTCAGGGACATTGAATTATAGTGTTGTAGCTCTAAGCTTGCAAGGACCTTAGACATAATATATTAGTCACTTATATTCATTTGGGAATGTGGTGAGATTTAAGCAACTAGACCTACAAAGTTGAACATGTCTTAATTCAAATATATGTATTTAAAGCACTTCGTAGTACACAATTCATACAACACATAGGGACGACGATATTTGAAAGAAAAGCAAAGAAGGTAGGGGTAGCAATGGGTACTGGATCCGATCTAGATCCTTTGGATCTGCCCCATTTAGATGCGTCAAGACCCATAATTTTTATATGTAATGGATCTTAAATAGGGTTTGGATTTTAAAAGGATCTAGACATGGGTCCATTTTTAAAATCCAGATCTGATCCGTTGGGTCTATTAGACCCATTACTTTTGGAAGTTATAACCCACAAAACCCAAACAATTCTTTTAGTTAAATTTTTGAATAACTTTTCTTTTGGGCAAAAGTTTGGGCTTCATCTTGAACCATGCTACCCGTGAACAAGTGCAAGAGATAAGGTGGGCAGTGGGCACTCCAAACTTGTTCTTCCACGCTAATAGCTAAAGCCCCATTAGGAAAAAAGGCCGCAACTCCATTACATCTTCGTTCTCTCTCTTACAGTTGGGGTTTTTCTCAAAGTGGGTTTTTCTCAAAGATAAGGTGGGCGATTTTGTGGGAGGATGAAGAAACGTCATTGATTTCAAATCCCTCAAAGTGAGTTCTCGTCATTTTTTGAAGCAAGAATCTAAAGCTGTCAGTTAGGATTTTCTCTGCTTGTTTTCTGCACATCAGTGATTTTTTGGGTGGGTTGATTGAAGAGTATGCGTATTCAGATCCGCCTCAGAACAAGGATAAATCAAGGAAATTGGTAAGCATTCTGCTTTCCTGTTATTTATTCTTTTTTAAAAAAAATTTCATGTGGATTTTTAAGGTCCAGATTCGCCCTGTTTCTCTCTCCTATATTTTTTGTGGTTGATTTTTTGATTTTAGGTGTTTGGGGTTAGTTTGACATCTTGGGTTTGCTTGAAATTAAAATAACTATGGTGGTAGGTATCAATTTTATGTCTTTCTTCTTAACTGTATTGGTTGAATTATGTTTAATGGTTGTTTGAATGATCAATTATGATTTTAGGGTTTTGCTTGACATTCTAGCAATCAAGTCAACAAACTTGACCAAAATTAAGGGTTGAATTGTTTATTTGATGTGCATTTTGTTATTTTCAGTTGTGTAACTCTTGTTTTGTTTCAGTTTTTTATTGTTGGGTGGTTCAAGTTTAATATATGGCTACACTCTGGTTTTAATGTTAGCTTCTTCATATATCTCAGTTGATTATGACAATTGAAGAAGAGGAAGGGTCTAGCAATCCTTAGTCTAAAAACCCAGCTGCTAAGGATGAAGTTCAAAATTTGGATGAACTATATGTTAATCTGGATGGGGATAATGAAATTGATATACATCCCATTGAACATGAATCAAGTGCTTCCACCCAAAGAGCCAAAAAGAGGATTTTAAAGGCATGGAACTATTTTAAAAAGACATTAGTCAACGGTGTCCTGAAGGCAAGATGCTTCCATTATGAGGCATTGTTATCAACTGTACAAGGTTCTGGAACATCACATCTTCTAAAACATGTACAGAAAGTATGTCTTGGAAAACATTTGAGACTTAGAGATGCAGGGGAAAGAAAAGTAAATGCTGATAGTAACATTGGGTAGAATGTGGAGGAGAAATTCGATCAAGATTTTTCAAGGAAAGAATTGATAAACATGATTGTAACGCATGAATACCCCATAAGCATGGTCGACCATATTGGGTTTAGACGTTTCATCCATAGCCTGAATTCAAAATTCAAGATGATTTTTAGAAATACATTAAAAGGTTATATCATCTAAAGGATTTACTCTCTCATAAATTAAGTCGAATTGCAATCACCACAGACATGTGGATTGCATCTAACAAAAAAAGGGGCTGCATGGTTGTCACTTCACATTTCATTGACGAGGCATGAGTTATGCGTAACAGAATTCTAAGGTACGTAATTTGATTTTGAAAGAGACTGAGCTTCATTGTTTTTGTTATTGTTCTTTATCTTAAAATCCTTCTTTGCTAGCCTTGTTTGTTAGATGCTCTATACAGTATTATCAGAGCTTACCTTTTCTATCATTTGAAATATTTTTGATTTCAGTTTGGACTACTTGTGCACATATATTAATTGGAGGCTCTTTGGTCACTACAACGTTAATCTTAAACCTATAGTGCTAAGATTTACAATCATTTGAGCTATTTATTTTTGTGTTTGCATATGTATGGTGTACATGCTTATAATTCTTTTTATAATTTTATTCATATAGGTTTACATATGTGCCATATCCGCATACTAAGGGTGTCCATGCAAAGATTTTGATAGATTGTGTATCCCAATATGGTCTACCAAATAAAATTTCGTCAGTAGTTGTTAACAATTGTGCGACTAATGATGCAATGATGCATGTTTTGCTGGATGAGTTTGAACCTAGATCACTCATACTAGATGGGGCTTTGTTACACACGAGGTGTGGTGCTCATATATTGAACTTGATTGTTCAAGATGGATTAGGACTAATTGATTGATCAATTAAAAAAATCCACGAATGTGTTTCATTTTGAATGTTGACCCCAAAAAGAATTGAAAATATTGAGGAGGCATATCGAGTTGTGGAAGTGTCTACATCAAAAATGCTAATTCTTGATTGCAAAATTAGATAGAATTCTACCTTTTTAATGCTTCAAACAAGTATTATTTACCAAGAGGTATTTGCAAGATTGAAGCATTTGAATAAAAAGCTCAAATTTGTGCTACCTAGTGAAGCAGATTAAAAAAATGGCACAAAATATCTGTGAGAAATTGGATATTTTCTACAAGGTGACTAAGGTCTTCTCTGGTAGGGACTATCCAACATCACACTTGTTTTTACGAAGAATATGTAAAATTAGACTTGCTTTGAGGTCATGGTTTGCGAATGATATTAATGTGGTAAGAGATATAACAACAAGTATGATGGAAAAATTTGACAAGTCTTGGGGTTAAGTTAATGGGACTTTAGCTATTGCTACTATTTTAGATCCAGGAAACAAAATGGATTGTGTTGATTATTATTTTCAAAGAATTTACCATGAAGGTGCCGATGATGAGTTAGAAAGAGTTAAAAGAATGCTTGACGATCTTGTGTTTGAATATCAAAGGAACAATGACCATAAATAAGTTAGTTCTAAATTGGCACCTCAAGGTTCTCTAAACCGAAAAAGTCCAATGACTTTTGATTATGCTGAAGAGGATGAATTTTCTCAACTAAAGAAAACAAAAACGAGGAGGATGAATGTAAAGTGTGAGTTGGACTAGTACCTTGAGGAGGATCCATTGCCCGATGATGATGATCTCAATGTTCTTTGCTTTTGGGGAAAAAATCGTAAGTACTCAACTTTGAGAAAGATTGTAAGGGACATCCTAACCATTCCTATTTCTACTGCAGCTTCAGAAAGAGCATTTAGCATGGGTAGACGAGTAATTAGTCCTCATTGCTCTAAGCTCCATGCAAAAACTATGGAGGCGCTAATGTGTTTGCAAAATTAGATAATCGATGATGTCAAAGGTAATTTCTTGCGTACTTTTCTCAGAATTCGGTGGAAGGGTCATTAGTCATTATTCATATTTCTTATCTACATTTTGCTCCAGGGTGAAGAAAATAACTTGTGTATTTTCGTTTGTGAGCTGAAGGTAAAAAGGAGAATGGAGGTTCTTATAGTACAATTGTTGATGATTTCGACATATGGAACTCAAACGGCTGATGTTATTGACATGGTATAATACTTTGGCATTCTTATTTTATTTCAAAATATTTGGGAACTATTTTTACTATTGATTAAATTTTATAATTAATGTCTTCTGATTTTGTAGGACCTTGATGCGCATGTCAGAATTGAAGAAGGAGCAGATGGCTAGATCAAAATTTCTTCAAAAATTTAAAGTTTATTGAATTTATGGTTTTGCTTTGTATGGAATTTAGAGTATGAGTAAACAAACTAGTTTTTTTTTTGAACTTTTGTAATTAATGTCTCCTAAATTATGTGGTATCGAACATATTGTTTTGCTTTGTATGATCTTATTAGGATCCATTTGAAATCCATAGATCTATGGGTCCATAAATAGATCTCAATTTTTAAAACCCAATGGATCTATATTAGGTCTAGACCCAGATCTAAGAAATTAAAATAGATCTAAATCTTAACAGATCCAATTTAGGTCCTATCTATTTCCACCCCTAAAAGAAGGAAGAAAATTTATCAAAGTCATGATCCAACTAGCTTGGGCCGGCCCAACAGTAACAGGTTCTCATGTTTCCATTTAGGTTGGGATAAAAGTGTCAGATGAATCAAGAAAGCAACGGCAACGCTCTCCACAGGTCAACACCTCACTCAGCATTTGGCCCAATGGGTAGTGCCCAGCAGCCCAGTACGCAATTTGCCAATCCCTTTGTTTCCCAGCGCACAAGATCAGTGGTCCGGCCGTCTCTTTGATGTGCTGGACTAGCCCACACTAACAGTCAACGCATGCCTATGTTTCCTCGCCCTAGCAGCACCACCTTGCCAACCCAGCATCAAGATAGCCACGCGCCCAACTTGTGAAGCCTGAATCCAGTTTTCCCCAAATTCTATCGCAATAGCTCATCCATGGCGTGCGTAAAACCCTCATAATTATCTTACTCTTGTCATTGATTGATGTCATTTTGGCAATTAGACAAAGACAATGGGATGAACTCATGGGCGGTGGAATATTTTAGCAATTAAATTGGCCAATTAGTAATTTAAAGAGTTTAGGGGATTGCTTCTAGTATAAATAGGGAGTCTCGGGAGTAATTAGTAAATCATGAATTTCTTCTTTCTCATAACTGTCTGTTTAGTTTAGTAATTTTAAAGATTTTATATGTTCAACCACTCTTTTAATTCAAAATGTAATACAATTTTTAGTTCTAATTTTAATTTCAATTTCAATTTTTTTTTCCTCTAAAATTATTTCATTCAAAGTTTTGATTTTCACTACATTCTTGGATTTATGATGTATAGTGAATATTTATGATTGACACTTATTGAACATTCAAAATTCTCCGTTATTTACTCGCAGTTATGATAATCTCTTTGATGTCCCATGTCTCTTAATTTATGAAAATATTATTTCGTTAGTAGTTGTAATAATTTCTTTGATAGTTGTTCAGTTTACAGTTTTAATCATGTTTAGATTAAGTTCAGTTTTCGTCAGTTAAATCACTTTGTTTTGTTTGTTTATTGCTTTCACTTTAATTAAAAAGGGTTAAATTTTAGTTGCAACAACCTGAATTTTGCCCGTCATATGGCATGACCTTGCCACTCTTAAAAGTCTACAATATAGCTACTTTGTTAGAGTTATGCTTTAGGGGGTCGTTCTGATTCCTCCTTAGCAAGGTTTTAGGTGATCTTTACGATACCCTTGCCTTTGCAAAGTATATTTGACATTTAAAGACTTCAACTTCTTGTAGTCAATCAATTTCTGGGTTTTTTTTTTTTTTTTTAAATCTCTCTAACTGTCAATTACCTGTTTGCTTGTTGATTTTACCTTTTGTAGTAATCATGCTTGCAGTGGAAGTTGTGTTCTGATTCTTATAATGATCAATGACTAAATTTTCCAATTTAGATTGGGATTGACCCCTATTATGTCTTGACCATTATGGATTAGTCCTTATTGAGCTTATTTCATGCTTGTGTTTTGAGAATTTTGCATGGTGCTCCATGTGTGCAATGAAAGACGTGAAAGAGTTTTCATCTCTTGATTAGGCATGGGAAAACATTGGAAGATGAAACCTTTGCCTTGTGGACCTAGAAATGATTAAGATTTTGATATGAAAATAACTACAGTCTTAATTGAAAATTCGAGATTGTTTATGTTGTAATTAATTGATTATTAGTCCCACTAGAATAGGTAACTAGTGTGGCTAGAGTCACTAGACTAGTCTTCAGTCCTTTAAAGAGTGAGAAAATTGGTGTTAATGGGTAATCTATCCATTCTAGACGCATCTGTGGGCAAGTTCGAAAGGTTTGGTGATTGATTTGAGGATAATAGTGTTGTCAATTTCAATCTAAGGCCTTTTATTTTCTAATTCCTCGTATCATATTCACAGTATTTAGTTAAATCATTTATATCATTAGTCCAACTTGAGTAATTGAGTCAGCTTGGTACTCGAAAACAAATAATTCACTGAGGAATCACCCTATACTTACCGGTTGCTAACGGTAACTACATCGTGCATTTGCATATTTTTATTGTCATTTTTTTTCCTTCAATGAACCATGGGCGTATTACTTTTCTGTTCCCTTAGGTCTCCATCAATGGCCTCCTCACTAAACCTTGCTTTTTTATCCCCTCTTCCTCTTCTGCCCGTGCTTACCCTTGTCTTGGGGCCGTTGTTGGTGGGCGATTCCACGAAGGTTGATGCCTTGGTGCTTGGTCAATTATATATTGCGGTGGTGGTATTTGCGGGAGCAGGGGGTTGGGGGGAGGGGGGTTTATGCAGCAATGGCTAAGATTTAGTGAATGAGTTGGTGGGTTCAGAAGTTATTGTTACCACTAAAAATTAGTTCTCCATTTTAGTTTGATTATCTCATGTCAAAAGTTTTAGTCTCTTTGGTCGTCTATTTTGTTTTTTTCTTTGCCAAACAAAATTTTAATGGATTATTAGATTTTAATAATGTAAACTTTGGACAGTACGGATGCCAATAATTTGACTTGAAGAAACAACTCCCAAGATGATCTTTTGGGATATTTATTCTTACATAGGTGTTTTAGATTGTATTCTTCACATAATTCTAAATGATATTGACAATACAAGATATGAAGTTTAAGCTGCGTACACTAATTTGAAATTTCAAATTAGCAAAAATAGAATTTAAAATCATCCCTATAATCTTGAAAATAAATATCTCAAAAGGTTGAAGTGTTGGCAACCATTTCTTCGTGTTAGATTATCAATGCCCAAACCTCCCAATGTTTAGATTAGTAAAACCCCACAACCCAATTTTGATTTGTACATATTATTTTATTAATTTTCTTCTCGTCAAATAGATTTCTTTTTAATGAAAATAAATTATAAATTATTTAGGGTTAGTTCAATTTGGCTATACTAGCTATCTAAGAAAGACGATAGCATTTGAAGTATCTGATAGCAGTTCAGATAGTGAATAGTTATTTTAGTTTAACTGTTAGCGCTTAATTGTTTGGGTAGTATATTGAAGGAAAATACATTTAGTAAATTTAGCTATTTGATTAGTTGAGTGAGTTAAAATGGTGTAAAGGCATGATTGTCCTTTCGTTTTATTGAAAAATGATATTATTGTTCAAGTAGTTATTGTTATTATTACTTAAATTGAAGTTACTATTATAAATGGTTTTAGATTCAAAAGTCATTATAATTATAATAATTATTATTATATTTGTTACTGCAAAATTAGAGATGAATATCATTTCTATAATTACTAGTTGATTAATGACATTAGAATGTTGCAAAAAATTGCGCTTGAGATTTCTTTCTTCCCAACATAGCCCTTTCCTTGCTCCAACACGTTTAAGCTAGCTAAAATGTGCGTCGGGATAACGCTAGCATACGGACAAATTAAAACAAATGCCAAGTCATATGCAACAACTGTGGGATATTGGAATAAAAAAAGTGCAGTGCTAAAGTTAGGCATGAAATGTTAACTGGTACAACGTTTCACAAACATTGGTATAAATGTGCCGCAATTAAGAACGATATTAGCTGATCAAGTATACTTAATTAAATGCCCTATTAATTAGCTAGTACATGTATTCTTTTTTTCTGAAAAAAAAAAGAAAGGGGGAGTGTGTGCATGAGTTGCTAGCCAAGCAAGAGGAAAGGGCATGCCCATGCGTTTTCCCCATTAGCACAAGCAAGATGCAACATTGATTTTGGGGGACAAAAAAAAAAGAAAAGATGACGACTTGTATGTGTTCCGCCGGGAAAACAAGCACCCGGGGGGGAGGATGTGAAATGAACTTACCAATTAAAACTACCTACTCTTTTAGTCTTTTTACTCCATATACTCTCCACAAACTTTTTCTACTTTGGGGCTTTACTTTCTACCCTTTTTAAAGCAAGTAAATTAAGAGAGTGATACAGAAAAGAGTAGAGGGGGCTTAATCCAACTTGGTCAAGGTTCAACTAAGTGTTAAGGGGGCCAAAATTTAGATTAGAAAGCTGCTTTGAAGTGTGGGTTCTCTTAATCTCCTGTGTCATATTTGTTTGAAAGTTAAAATTGCTTTATTATAGTGCATAATTGTGCTATTCGTTTATAAGAGTTAGAATGCTTAAGGTACAAAATTTTAGGTTATGTATGTCATATCTTGCTGAAGTATATGTCATGTTAAAATATATGCTTTAAAATTGCTTGTTAAGTCATTTTCTATAAATGGTGCTATTAGTGAATACTCGAGACAATAGTGGTGCAAATATAGTCTTGATATGATATTTTTGTTGATGAATTAAAAGGATGAATTACGTGCTTACTTTACTAAAAATGTATTCATGATTCACAATGTTGAAAAATACATGAAATATTGGTGATCCATATGGTATAATGACACTCTTTTAATTTATTTTTGCATTAAGTTGTGATATTAGAGAATGTTTAAGAAGTTGGTTGAATTGGTGTATTACAGTATGATTCTTGCATGAGTCAAAAAGTTACATTACTTGATCAAAAATAAAAAGTTAAATTACATGCCTAAAATTAATTAAATATGTGTAAAAAAGTATTAATTCAATAATGTGACAAATTATTTGTGTACTCTTTATCCGATATTGTTGTAATATTATGCTTGAAAATTTTAGTATAGAATTCCTGAGCTTGCTATGGAAGCAAAAAAAGAATTGTCAATAATTATAATAATGAGGATGTTACTTGGTTTTGTAAAAAATAAAAATTAGTAGAAATATGACAATGACCACGCAAAACAGAACACTAGGAAGTCAAGTTGGAGCACTTGAACAAGTGCCATTTTGTTAATTTTTGGTACGATCTTATATTGATTATCTAGCATGTGTCATTCACCGTAGGTGAGTTTCAGTTGAAAGGGTGTTTCATGGGCTTTCAAATATCCTTTCAATTGTGTTGTGAAATTTAATGAACGGAAATTATTAAGTTCTACATACGACATCTTATGAAATGGTCTTTGTTTGATATCCAAGACCATATGCATAATTATGTTATAAAGCCACTGAATTTGATTTTTGGTGTTGGGTTGGAGTAAACTAGTGCCTAAAGGGACGGGTAGTTAAGTGCACCCAGATTGATGATTTCTTGGCAGATTCGAACTAGTGTCGAATTTTCCACATAGTGGCCTATTCCGCATTGGTTGATAACTCATATTTTTATATGAGATTTTTCTCTCATCCACCCACTTTTCAGTCTTCGAAATATATTTTTATGGCAAGTAGTGCATATATTATATGATTTTCATATGAGAAAGAATATTCAAATGTGGGAATGAAACTGAGTAATTTGAACAACTTTGTTGAAGAACCAAAGCATATTGATGCATGATGCCCAACAAGAAGCCACAAATAGCCCAAGTTTGACCTGGCAGAATCTGACCTAACGCGAAAATAGCCATGAACCCACCAGAAAGTTTAGAGTTCTGAACACGATTTTTCAACCAGAAACCCGAATTTAACTGAATTCGAAAATCCAAAAAAAATTGGGGCGGGTTGGGTTGAGTACAAGTCGACTCGACGGGTCAACAACTTCAATTTTTGGTTATGATGCCTTTACTTTTAGGCCACCTAAATTGAGCCAAAATTGAATTAATTGCCCAGGGCATCTTTCTTTTTTCTTTGTTAATGAAAATAGACACCTTTGTCATGTGGATGGACAGGGTCACAAATCACAAATCACAAACCCTAACTAGTAGCCACCTGCATCCCTTGCTTACTCAGCCACACTCACTCCCCAATTCACTAGTCTTACTCCCTGTTCACCAGTGAGTATACTATTGCAGACGCATAAAAATGACACTCTATTTTAATAAAGACCAATGACGAAATCAATAATCCAGTTTAAATGTTTAAGTGCCAGTAGATTGACAATCTAGAAATAAATAGAGAGAAAATAGAAAAGTGTCGAGGACGTGCGAAAAAACTTGCCTAATGGGCCAGTTTCCATGTGAACTAGGTCGGGTTCTCAAGAGCAGGAGCCCACCTCGGTTCCCTCCTTCTTTTGGCCGAAACATATTCCTACTAGGCTGAGTCGAGCAGAATTTAATGCCAACTAGAATGTTGAACCTAATTAAGTTAGTTTCTACTATTTCCACTCCACCAAGACAGCTTGAAACTTAACCAGAATTGGATTAGATCTCCTTTTCCTTGTCTGATTCATATAGCCTTTTCAATAGTTATAAAAAGGGGACTGCCCCTTGGATAAAGGGGTTGAAAAATTATTGAGATTGGCATAGAGGTAGGGAAAAAAAGAGTTATAATCCCTTTTCTAAAAGAGAGAGATAGTGTTAAAGAGAGGAAAATCACATTAGTTTTATAAACCATCTTCCGTTGGGTTCCTAAAAGATTCAGGTAGAGTTAGCTTGAGGGTGCATTTTATAACCTTCTCTCCCTTTCACTTTACTGTTTCTTTTGTGGAATTTAGCTAATTGCAGTTTGACAAAGATGTAATCTTTTAAGATAGTTTCATCTATACCCGCTATAAGAATTTGAACAATTTTAAATTTTTTTCTCATTTTGGATAACATTGTGCCTTGATTATATGAATAGTTCTAATTCGTTGCAAAAATGTGTGTTAGTATAACTGAGATTTGGTTTCTGATATTGATTAGTAGAGGTCGTCAGTGACGACAGGCGGTGATGGGATGTATTCCAGTAATTCCATCCTATCACCGTACCATCGCCTCCAAATCTGGAACCTCAGTTCCAAGTTAGCGAGTTAGGATGGTCTCCATATTAGGGATTACTCGGAGGCCTTTCCAAAACTCTTTTCATGCAGGTTCAGTTTGTTCCTTCATTATCAGTGTCCATATGATCTACTTCAAAAGGTATCATGATTTGCAAGTTTTCCGAAAAGTCACTGGTAATTCTATTTAGTTAAAGATTAACGTTTTACTGTTTCATTCGGTATTTGTTCCTGCATTACTAGACTTGGGAAAAATTTTAATAACATGGAAGTGGAATCTACCTAGACCAGAATCAGGGGTCTGATCTAACCTAGGAACCCTTCCGATTTCCTGGATAAGACCTGCACCTAGAATCTGGGTTAGGCTGAAGAAACTGCCAGGGCCCAATCATAGGGGATTGGAATACCCAGACGAAGTTTCCTGGTCAGACCTAAGGCCTATTCCCTTACCATTCTGTGGCACAATTCTTCCTGACTTGCAATAAAAATAAAAAAGAAATAAATCTGTTTCCTAAGAAAAATATAAAAGTACTTAGCAAATGAACACGACCATTCTTAGGGGATCGCACCCTTGAGAAGGTGGACCCTTACAGTGGCGACTTCATTGGGGATGGTTTTTTAAGAGGGCAAGATGGGAACTTTAATACGGTAAATTATCTTAGTTGCACTTGTATTAGGCATACTTGCATCATAAGATGCTGCCTATCGAGGATCAATTGCGTCTCTAGGTGAAAGCCTGATTCTACCCCTCGGGAAAGTGGTTGGTCACTCGATGGGTCCATTTAGACTTCCAACTAAGTAGGCAGTTACTTCACCCACTCATAACATACTTTCTCGGCCACAACAAATCAGAGAAGCATCTAAAACATTCTAGTTATACCATACACCCTATGGGTGGCATACAATCTGTTAGGTTGTGAAAGGATTGCTCCAAACCTGACCTGAAACCCATGTAACATAGAACTATTATTTAGGTTGGAACTTATGTGTATAATTTGGAATGCAATGTGACCTTATATTATTTAAGTTCTTTAGCTCGAAGGATTGTGCACTGATACTATGAGTCCTAGGAGAGCCCATATTGGGAAAAAGTATGTCCAGGAATTGGATTAGGAACCAAAACAACTTCTAGGCCATTGATTCCTAATAGGAATCTTGATACAGAATCCAAAAGGTTCTAACTCCAATTAAGAGTACCAGTTTGGGTTTTTGTTTTAAAAAAAAAGAATGCTAAGAATTATTTTAGCAACCAAAATAGTTTCTAGGCTAATTGAGTCCTAACAGGACTCTTGATCTAGAATCCGAAAGGTTTTAACTCCATTCTACAAGTAAGTTTTGATCCCCCCCCAAAAAAAGAGAATCCTAGTTGGGATTTCCCAAAAAATTGAGGAATTAGTAGTTAGTGTTTGGAGCAGCATAGAGTCTATGTCAAGCGCAAAACCTGGCCAGCATCCATTTGGGTCTAGTTGCTTAAGTCTATCAATTTGCATGCATAAAAGTCTATTAGAGAGTCAGAATAAAGAAGGGCAAAATTTAAGCCCAGTTAGAACTCAACCGGGATCTAGTTAGGAAGTTAAGATAGGCCTCCATCCCTCAAGGTTTATTATGGGTTGTTAGTATTAGAGTTAGATCCATAAGTCAGCATAGTTCATTTAAGTTCTTAGCACATCAGTTGCAGGATACATGAGGCCAAAGAGTTATGCATCATTCGTCACCACTCATAGTCCAAGAGTTCATCTAGACCCATAGTGTATAGTATGGCCTATTAGATCTTTAGAACCCTAGTCTATTTTAGGTTGCATCCAATCGTGTATCATACTCGTAATGCATAAGTGCGGCAAGACATAGATATCTTACCGATTCATAAGTTCATGGTCCATGCATCATACTACCTAGGTCTAAAATCCCTATATGGGTACATCTAAATCCACTCATGTACCAAGACTACCCCTTTCTAGACAAATCAAACCAAAGTCATACTTAGGTCAATATAGGCCTGGGATTCACCTAAGAAAGACTTGAGTCTGACTTTGGCTGATAAGCTAGCTCTTTAAGCCCAACTTACGACCTAATTTAGGATAAGGCCCGATTTCTACCTAGAATCCCATTTCTTAACCCCATTTATTTCCATTATAACATAAGCCTTCAAGTCCACCAAGTCATTGTCTCTTTCTTACATAATAGCAAGTTCGTAGCCATTCTCTTCGGCCCCCATAGTCGATGCTACTAACCTTTCAATATTCGAGCTCTCTAAACTATCGCCTTATTGCTTGAGATGGGGGAGGCTAAGAAGGTATACAAGCAGAGTCTATAAACCAAGAGACTTTTATCTTGAGAAGAGTCCAAGAGAACTCCACCAGTTGGGTCAAAGTTAATTCCTAACTCAAAGTCAAATACTTCACCAATCTTGATGGCAGGAGGTAATAAACTAGCTCAACTCGTGAAAATGATGGAAAAAATCCGAACTAGACTGGATGAGAATGAAGGGAAGATAAAATTGATAGTCACTACACTTTAAACTCTTCTCAAAAATACCCCGAAGGAAAAAGGTGAGAAACATCACAACGAAGGAGGGGAAGATGATAAGAACAAGGAAGAAAAAAGAAAAAGAGCACTCCTCAAATCGATTCACGAGTAGATCGAATAAAACAACTGATTAAAGAATCTTCCATGTTCAATAATTACTTTGATGACTATACAGGATTTACTTATGTCCCAAAAGGGAAATTACCCCAAATTTACTATGCCAGAAATCAAGTTATGTGGAACTGAAAATCCTCATTATCATGTGAGGAATTTACTTAGCGCAATGACTCTCAAAGAAATTGACAAGGGCATCTTCCACATCATATTTCCTTGGATGTTAGACAAGGATATGATGAGGTAATATAATACTGTAGACCCATAAAGGGTCACAAACTAGGATAATCTTCATAAAGAATTTCTATGTCAATATTTATACGATGTTAATTTGCTAATGACACTTAGAAACCCAGAATTAACTAAGCAGGAGGAGAAGGAAGGCTTTTGTAACTTCCTTGCTCGATGGGGGGCAAAAGCTGCTCATATGGCTAAAATCCACTAGAGGTTGATCAAATAAGATTGTTCATCTGGAACCTCCAGCCCTATATAGGCAGCACCTACGATTCATGCCATTTGAAAACTTCATTGGACTAAGGAATGTAGGCATGCTGTTAGAGGAAGAATTAGCCAGGGAACCACCTATCAAGACTGGTAGCAACTAGAAGGGTAACTATCAGAATATGGATAAGAAGGACAAAGGCCCCACAAGTAAGGACGTGCATGCTCTAGACTCTACACCAAATATATCCCCATTGGAACCACTCATAAGGGCGACAACCCGCTTTGCTTGCATGATGATATTCTAGCCATTTTGGACCACCAAATCAAAAAGTGAGTCTCATCTATTCGCATAATGAGCATAGTTGAATCCAAGCCCAAAGTGCCTCCATACAAGGAGTCTTGAGTTTTGTTGAATGTAGAAAATATAATGTAATCCTATGTGTCATGCTTAGGTTTTAGCCATGTGTTGAGCCTTAAAATCATTCACTTTCTTTCCCATCATGGATCCAAGTCTGATATAACCTTGATTTATTAATAAAATCATCTCCTCCATTAGTTTTTTTTATCCTTCTTTTATAGAATGCTTCTATTCTATGATGAACCCAGGGTGACAAAAATAAGGAAAAAACGGAGAAAAAGGAAACCCAAAAAAGAGGGGCTAACTCGAAAGCCTTATAAGGTAAGCTAGGCACAAGGAGAGAAGAATTAAAAAAAAAACAGAGAGATTAAGGATTTCAATCCATCATGAATAAAAAAGAAAAAGATTAGAAATTTCGATCCAATGCTCATGCAGCTTTAAAAGATATGCCTAGGATAGGTGGCCTATAACACCTGCACTTTCTAGCCTGCTTCTTGATATTACGAATCGTATTTTATTATTTTAGTTAAGTTAGATAATTATCGATGTGCTTGTATGAACAATAATTTTATTAAAAAGAATATCATTGCCATTATTTTTATTATTATTAGTATTAGTTTCAAAAATTCTTCGATGATTTTTAATAACCGTTAATAAGAATTATTATTGGGTACTAAATTGAGTAGAATCGCGAATACAATTAGATTATCAACCTTAGAATTTATTTTGTCAAATATTAGACCGTGCCTCATTATCGAAAACGATAAATCGACGAGCAATTGTGTTATCAGCTTGACTTTAAACTAAGAGGCATGAGATTGAGCTAGTAATATTAGTTGAATAAGGCAAGCAACAAAACAAAAAAAAAGGGAAAAGGGATCAAAAGGGCCCAAAGCCCCTTCTTCTTCATAGGGAATCACGAAAGGGGAGTTTCTTCTTTCGCGCTCTTGCGACCCCCCCGGACGAACCACATAAGAGAGAGGAGAGAGATTGAGTGAAAGAGAGAGGAGGAAAGGGCGCCGAGACAGCTGGTGTGGCCAGACTTGCACTCGGACCTGCAACCTCCCGCAAAGAGAGCGAGAAAGAGGGAGACGCAAGGGCATAGGAGAGACGGAAGCACCGCAGGCTGCGCACCACCACAATGGCAACCACCTCCATCGGCGGTTGGGCATGATTCCGGTGACCACCACAGCAGGCTAAAATCAACACAAACAGCCACAGAACCAGGCTTGAAAGGGGGCTGATTCAGGGTCTGAGTTGGGCAACGAATTAGGAGGTTATTTTCGAGCTCCAGCACATTTGAAACCACATCCAAAACCCTTGAATCAGATCATAATCATGGAAGAGAGGTTGTTTCCTGCCTCCTAAATTATTAGTAATTTCAAAAATGATTTAACTCTCAAGTTGTGATGCATGCTAGTTTAAGATTAGTCAGGTTAAGGGAGTGATTATGCATGTTTTGTTTGACTAAATTCTAGCTTAGTTTTTATATGTATAAGCTGACTAAAAATTTTCCAGAACTGAACTAATGTTTATACCTGAACAGCTACTTAATTGGGTCAGGATAACCTTTTTAGTTGGGTAGAAAATACACCCTATAAATCGGCAGAATTAAGGCTGAAATTGAATTGTGAAAGGGCCAAGAATGGGGTTGCTATGGGGGCAGAGTTTGTGGCTTTTATGGTTAGTAAATCAATGCATGTTAAGTGGGTTAATTCATACATGAAAATGGCCTTGAAATGACCTAAGAATGTTTTAAGTCAATGCATGTTAAGTTGGTTAGTTTATGCTTTGAAAATAACATGAATTTGGTAGGCTTACTTCCTAATTATGAGATATGAATGCGAGTTAGTTTCATGCCTAGTTATTCATTTCGGTCCATTGAGGGCCTTTTTAAGTCAATGACATATATATGTTTATATATGTCGTAATGTGCCGCTGCATGGATGCTGCTTGCTCGGTTAGTTTATATGTCCCTATTACATATTTTCTTATGACTTTTATGATGACATGTTATAGTTACGAAGTTGAAACTGAGTTGGTAGTTGGACAGCTTAAGGTTGAACTAATGAGAGCTTTTAAGGTTCTTTATGGTCGGTGGTATGTGAGGAGGGAGCATGGGATGTGATTGACCGCGATCGTGTAGATTGCGAGGCCATGTTTGGCCTACTGGACAAATTCTGCCAAGTTGAATTATGAAGTGTTTGAATGTGTTACATGTGAACCCCTTCCCTTTTATGTCATTAAGCTTTCTCATGTGTGTGAGAGTGAGTTTTGAGAAAGAAGGTTTTCATAGTTGAAAATAAAAGTGGCCATGACTATTAGTGAATGATGGTCTATTTTTAACTATATGAATACAGTTTTTAAGGTATAAAGAATTTTGGAAATGAGTGGCATTGCTAGAAAATTATGTTTTCGTATCATAAGCTTATAAAGTATATATATGAATAGATATAAGTATGTACAGGTGTATATAATTTTGTTTATGCTTATGTGTACATGGAGAAGTTACTCTAGAAACTTCAAGCTTAAGTCTGAGACCTAAGGATGGTGGCTTAGTATCCCTCTTGGTATAACATAAGTTACATTAAGATAATCCAAGCATGGTGGCTTAGTATCCCGCTTGGTATAACGTAAGCTACGTTAAGACAATTCAGGGATGGTGGTTTGATTCCCGCCTGAAGTCTAAGTATGTAAGTTATGTCTCAGCATAGTATGATGTCTGTCCGAATAGGCGTATGTTGCCACTCGAGTTTGGCCGACTCGGGATAACAGTACCAAAGTACCTCGAAGAGTTTAGTCTCCTCACTTATGTGGCTAAATTGTTATGTACTTTTCTTTTAATAAACAATGATCTTATATCAAAAGTATTTTCCGAACAAATAAGGGAGGCAGTTGGCATTTTTCCATTTTAAGTATTTCGAGAAAAAGAAAGCTTTTCAGGGCCATTAAGAGGCCAGTTAGAATGAGATTCAAACATTTTATAAGAGTCATTAGAGGACCAATTCGAAAGAGATTTCTTTTTAAAGAATATGAGTCTCAAGAGGCTAAGTAAAGTGTTTTCAGGAAAAACAAAGAAAGATTTCGTGCTTATCCTATGCATATCTTATGAATGAGATTCCAAGTACAGTTTGAATGAAATTCCAACTAAAGCGTGGCTGTATTCTTGTAATGCATCGAACATTTAAGCTTTTAAATGTGTATATCCTATGAAAGAAAGTCCCATGCATAATCCTTGTTGATTGTTTATGTGCCTAAGTGCTTATTAGTAAGGAAATTTGGTCATTAAGGACCTAGAAATGAGTTTGAGTAGTTAGTATGAAGTTCTATGAGTGATAATCCTTTCTTAGGGACTGTGATTGCTTAATATGATAGTAATATATAAATGCGTGATATATGACTATTATTAGCATTATTGCCTGCAACTATTTTGGTTTTAAGGAGTTGGGGCATACTCACTGAGCGTGTGGTTGCTCATCCCATTACTATTTCTCCTTTTTCCTAGGTTTTCATTACGACAGGTAGAAGTCGATTCACTTATGCCGAGTTGGAGTCTACCCTTGCCTGCAAAGGTGTCATATATGTGTACATATCGAAGTGGATTTACATGTTTAACAATGTAATAAAATATATCCTTAGAGTTGTAAATGTACATAAACAAAGTACTCTAGTTCATGTAATGCATATCGTTTAAAGGTCGCTCTCTCTGGCCATGTGAGCCAACCATCTTATTAGCTAGTTGTTTTTTTAGCTGAAGTATTTTGGGATGTAAAGCCCAGTACTCTGGATGTGTGATCCGTTAAATTGTATCTTTTATTTTTTTCTTTATTATTGAACTTTATTATTTTGGTGTACTCCGGGCGAGTGGCCCGTAGGGTTTTGGACTCTGGCGTGCAACCGTTGAGCTTATTTTAGAGTTCTATACACTTCTATTGATTGCAGGGATTTACTGTACGGCTTTAAGCCTGAGAAATGGTTAGGTTTTAGGTGAAACTCTGTCCATTGCACCCTAAAATTTAAGTAAGATTTAAGAAATCGTTAATGCGCCTAACCCTAGGGATTAGGGGTGTTACAAGATGGTATTAGAGCAAGGTCCTGTGACCATAGGCTGCGACCTGAGTCTTGCATTTCATATAGTCCCCTAGTAACACTTGGTGATAATGTGACATATGCCGTACTCTGTGTACAAGAGTGCCTTACGACATGGACGTTCACGACTTATGTGTGACCCGAGTAGGTCAATCGATTAAAAGTGGCAAGTTATGCGTTACACCTTGAGGTGGCATTGTGGGTGCTCCATTGGTGCAACATGTTCCTAACGTACTAATTGACTTCACTGATAGACTTTTATGTGATTTGCTTAAGCCGATCGGATAAATGTGAATCGTGTGTTAGAATGTGTACCCAATTAACTTGCGTATTCTTGCATGAGCTAAGTGATGGTTCGAATAGTAAATGCTTTATCTGTACTCCCCGGTAAGACAATCGATAGTTAAAGCACGTTGATTTAAACTCGAACGATTGAAAATCTTTTCCCAAGCTCATTCTTTGCCCCTACATGCAGATTGCTCCTCGGGCCCTACAATAGAGAGAGCACACGTACTTAGAGATGGTAGAGAAGAGGCTAAAAACGGATAAGCCATTTTCCACTGTTAAAATTCAAGATTTTAAAATGTCAGTGTCCTCTGGCTATTGAGTTAAGTTTTTCTTTGCACCAAAAGACTTGCATTCCTTTAGTAATAATGAATGAGTTTAGGTTCAAAGTACATGTTCTTATACATATCGAGATGTTGCTTGTGAATATGTACATGCTAAGACATGTATATCGATGGAATCATTCAAAGTCGGCTTGGAGAGGAATGATTGAAGACCAATTGCCATGATCGATGATCCTACTAAATAACAACTTCCTTTTATGAACTCTGAATTGCCTGATGAAATCAACGGATATTTCTATATGCATGCTAGAAAGATTAAATGTTAGTGGTGGGATCTTCTTCAACATTGCGTACGTGTACCTATCATTCTCCATCTTTGTGATTGTTGCTCGTACAGTGCATATGTTTCCCCCTTGTGAATTACTTTCTATATATACGCGTCTTTAGATGAGTTCATGCTGCTTATGATCCTTGGGCTTAGGAATGCTGAGTCGTTAAGCCTATACGATGTCATTATCCTAATGTTGTGCTACATGATGCTATGTGATGCCCTTACTACTCTAGTGTGTTATATGTGTCCCCAGATTAACCGTTCTGATCTTAAAGGTGATTTAAATTTGTGTTTAAGAAAAAAACTACCTGTGCATGACGTTGAGATGATATAGCCCAATTGTCATATCTTTATATGTCGATTCTGAATGAGGCATACACATAGAGTTGTTGTTCACCACGCGAATGGTGTCTACCTAATTGAATGTTGGTGTTCGTTTTTAAATAAGCTCAATATGGTTTTCCATGCAACTCATTTGCCTGGCGGGCAGGAGACTGGATGCCATAAGCCTTTTTCTTTCGATTTAAAAGATATTGTTAATTGCTAAATGAAACCTTTCGGAATCCTATCATGTAGACCATAATACGTGTGCATGCATCTTGTGTTTGACTGAACTGTGAGCTTTGGAATTTCGAGGACGAAATTCTTTTAAGGGGGGAAGAATGTAACACCCATACTTTCTACCCTGTTTCTTGATATTACGAATCGTATTATATTATTTTAGTTAAGTTTGATCAATATCGATGTGCTTGTATGAACAATAATTTTATTAAAAAGAATATTATTGTCATTATTTTTATTATTATTATTAGTTTCATAAATTCTTCGATGATTTTTAATAAGCATTAACAGGAATTATTATCGGGTACTAAATCGAGTAGAATCCCGAATATGATTAGATTATCAATCTTAGAATTTATTTCGTCAAATGTTAAACTGTGCCTGATTATCGGAAACGAATAAATCGACGAGTGATTGTATTATCGGCATGACTTTAGACTTAGAGGCATGAGATTGGACTAATAATATTAGTTGAATAAGGTGAGCAACAAAACAAAAAAAGAGGGAAATAGGGATCAAAAGGGGCCGAAGCCCCTTCTTCTTCCCAGGAAATCACGAAGGGGGGGTTTCTTCTTCTGGGCTCCTCATGACCCCCTCTCGGCAAACCACACAAGAGAGAGAAGGAGAAAGATTGAGCGAAAGAGAGAGGAGGAAAGGGTGCCGGCCACAGGAAAGACGGCCAGTGTGGCCAGATTTGCGCTCAAACCCACAACCTCCTGCAAAGAGAGCGAGAGAGAGGAAGACGCGAGGGCATAGGAGAGATGCAAGCACCGCAGGCTGCACAGCACCACCATAGAGACCGCCACCATTGGTGGTTGGGTGTGATTTCCACGACCACCACAGCAGGCCGAAATCAACACAAATAACTGCAGAACCAGGCTTGAAAGGGGGCTGATTCAGGGTCTGAGTTGGGCAGCGAATTAGGGGGCAATTTTTGGGCTCCTGCACATGCGAAACACATCAAAAACGCTTAAATCAGGTCCTAAGCATGGAAGAGAGGTGGGTGTTTCGCGCCTCCTAAATTATTAGTAATTTCGAAAACGATTGAGCCCTCAAGTTATGATGCATGTGTAACACCCGCATTCTTTACTTTTTCAAGCTGAGTGTATTGCCTTTTTACATTATAAAATTATATTTTTAGTAACAATACGAGTTAAATTATTATTGATGTGCTTATGTGAGTAATAATTTTATTAAAAAGAATATTCTTGCCGTTATTAATATTATTATGAGTTCGAAAACGTTACGATGATTTTTAATAAGCATTAGTAAAGGTTATTATCGGGTGCTAAATCGAGTAGGAGCCTGAATACTGTTAGATTGTTAACCTTAGAATTAATTCATTATTTATTAATTCGAACCTAACTATATATAAGTGGGAACGAATAATCGACGAAGGGTTGTATCATCGATTCGGGTTAGGACATGAGATACGAGATTAGACTAACAATGTTAGTTGAATGGGCAAGCAATAAATTAAAAAATAATAACAAAAAACAAAACAAAAGGGGCACCGAAGCCCCCCTTCTTCAGCCGAAGAAATCGCGACCAAGGGGGGTTCTCTACCCCAGCCCCACGAACCGGCCCCAGGGAGAGAGAAAGGGCCTACGGAAGGTGAGCTGGGGGCCAAGGACGACAGTGGCGCACCGGTGAGTCAGGCGCTGGCCGACCCACATGCCATCACGAGGAGAGATAGAGAGAGAGAGGTAGAGTGAGAAGGAGGAACAGGGGGGAAAGCGAGACGGAGCTTGAGACGCCGACGACTAGGCGTGGTTCCGGTGACCACCGAGGGTCCCAGTACCAGTAGCCACGAATGGGGAAGCAAGGAACGAACCAATTGCATGCGCGCCACCGGCCAAACCCTAGTAGACATCAGAACCATCAAGCACCACCACTATCATGGCCACTCTGAGTGGCCCAATTAGCCAAGGAATCGGGTCCTCTAATTTGGAGTTCAAGTGGGTGTTTCTCGCCTCCTAAGTGTTAGTAATTTCGAAACGTTTTAACCCATGAGATGAGATGCATGTTAGTTTAAGATTGATTAGGCTGACCCAAATTGCGAAGTGATTACACATGTTAGTTCGATTGAATATACATGCATGTATAGCTTAACATGTTTGATTGAATTCAAGCCTAGATTATGCATGCTAATTTGGTTAATTCGTGCTTAAAATTGGCTTCTAAGGAACCTAAGAATGTTTCTAATCGATGCATGTTAAGTTTAATTAATTCATGCCCGAAAATAACTTTGAAATAACCTAATAATGCTTCGAATCAATATAGGTTAGTTTAGTTAATTAACGCCTGAAAATGGCTTCGAATCAATATATGTTAGTTTAGTTAATCCATGCTTATAAGTGACTTCGGAATAATATACGCATACTTCGAGTCGATGCCTGTATACTTAGTTAATTCATGCCTGAAAGTTACTTCGAAATAACCTAACACTACCTTGAGTCGATATATGTTAGTTTAGTTAATTAATACTTAAAAATGACTTCGAATTGATGCCCATTTAATTAACTAATTCATGGTTTAAAGTAGCTTCAAAACAACCCTTCGAATCGATGAATGTCAAGTTAGTTGATTCAAGTTTGAAAATGACTTTTGAAATAACATAAGAATACCTTAAGTTGATGCATGCTAATATGGTTAATTCATGTCTAAAATGACCTTGAAAATGACATAGTAACCTTTGTTGTTTAAAACAGATACGTAAGCCTTATTCCGACTACATTATGCTTTAAAAATAACACGAATTGGGCATGCTTATTACTTTGAATCGATACTTGTTAAGCTAGTTAATTCGTGCTTGAAAGCAACTCCGAAAAGAACTAAGAATGCCTTGAATTGATGCTTGCTAAGTTAGGTAACTCATGTTTCAAAGTAGCTTCTGAAACAACCTCAGCATGTTTGAATCAATTGTTGTTAAGTTAGTGAAATTATGCTTGAAAATAACCTGAACCTGGTATGCTTACTTCCTAATTGTGAAATATGAACACAAGCTAGTTTCATGCCCTATTAGTTTGTTTAAGTTCTTTAAGCACTTCATTGGAGTCAATGCAATGTAGATATATATATATATATATATATATATATATATATATATATATATATATATATATATATATATATATATATATATATATATATATATATATGCTTATATATGTTATATCGAGTCGTTGGATGGTTGCTACCCACTTAGTAAGTTTATACATAGCCATTTCATTTTGCCTTTTATGATAATATGCTATGGTTACGGAATTGAAAGTCGAGTTGGTAGTCCGATGGCCTGAGGATGAAGTAATGAGAGTTTTGAGGTTCCTTATGGTCAGTGTTATGTGAGGAGGGAGCTTGGGTTGTATTTAACTGCAATCATGTGGATTAGAGGCTATGTGTGGCTTATTCTGCTGAATTGATTATGAAATATTTGAATATGCTACGTGCAAACCCCCTCCCCCTTATGTCATTAGGTTTCATCTTGCGAGCGAGGGTGAGTTTGAAAAAGAAGGTTTTCGTGATTCTAACTAATTGTAGCCATAACTATTAGCAATCGATGGCCTATTTTAACTATAAAAATACAGTTTTGGGATTAAACATGCTAGAACGGGGGAATCCCCAATGAGCTTAAATAAGAAGAGAGTACAATGTATGAAAAAGAATTTCGTTGTGAGAGGCAGCAAACTTATTAGCCGTTATGGCTATACGCTTTAAATTGGCTAAGATAATGTGCTTTGGAAAATATGATATGAATGATGTTAGCCTAGGGAATAAGTCCTGGTACTAGAAAACCCTAGAAAGACCCTAACGAGGGTAATGGTCCCACATGTCATATGTAGCCATCCCGGGAGTAAGAGCTTAAACGTGAGCGTTTGGTCTCACAATAGGGTTGAGAATAGATCTCACTCAATCAGCACCCTGTAATGATCTTATGCCAAAAGTATTTTCCTAATAAGCAAAGGAAAGTAGTTTGCATTTTGCCATTTTAAGTATTTCAGGAGAATGAAAGATTTAATGGCCATTAAGAGGCCCTATTAAATGAAATGTGAAAAGCTTATAAGGGTCCTTATAGGGGCAATGCGAAAGAAATTCCTTTTAAAAATATGAACCTCAAGAGGTTATGAAAAGTGTTTTCAAAGAAAGAAAGGAAAATTTCTATGAATGCCTAATGAAAAAGGTTTATAACCACAGTTGAATGCAATTTCAAGTAATATATGGCCATATTCTTATAATGCATCGAGCATAAGAATTTGAATGTGCATGTTTTGTAAAAGAAAGCTCCTCACATAATCTCTACTCTATGTGTTCAAGCGTCTTGTGTGAGTGAATTGGATCGACAAGGCATAAATCATGTGTTATAACATATAACCTATGAAAGAAAGTTCTATGTTTAGCCCTCCTTGCTTGCTTATGTGTTTTGAGTGTTTGGTTTTAAGAGGTCTGGTTATTTAGGAACCTAAAAATGAGTTTAGTGGCTAAAATGAAGTTATGGATAGTAGTCCTTCCTTGAGGACTATGATTGCCTAATACAATAGTAATACGTAATCATGTGATATGTGGCTATTAATGGTATTATTGCCTGCAATGGTTTTGATTTTAAGGAGTCGGGGAATACTCACTGAGCGTGTAGTTGCTCATCCCATTACTTTTTCCCCTTTTTCCTCAGGTTTCATTTTGACAGGCAGAGGTCGATTCATTTATACCGAAATGGAAGTTATCCTCACTCAAGGGGGAGTCATGAGTGCTCTTGGTGGAGTGGTCTTGCTGTTTATATGAACTTATGGAATGTACTTTTAGTTTGTAAATTTATGTAAGCAAGTACTCTAGTTCATGTAATGCATATTATTCATAAGCCGCTCTGTATGGCTATGTGAGCCAACCATCTTATTAGTCAGTTATCTTTTTAACTGAAGTTGTCTACATTTTGGGATGCAAACCCCCAGTACTCCGGTTTTATGAACCACTCACTTTATCTTTCATTTTTGCTTCCTTAATGAACTATATTGTTTAATGTACTCTAAGCGAGTTGCTCATTGAGTTATGAACTCCGGCATGTAGCCGTTGAACTTATTTTAGAGTTCTTGATGCTTTCGTGATTGCAGGGGTTTATTGTAAGGCTTTTAGCCTGGAAATGGTTAGTGTTTAGCGAAACTCTATCCGTTTCACCCTGGAAGTTAAGTAGGAAGTAAGAAAACGTAACGCCCTTGGCCGTAGGGGCTGGGGGTGTTATATTGATGGTATCAGAGCAAGGTCCTACGAGCATAGGCCGCGACCTGAGTCTTGCATCTCATATAGTTGCCTAGGAATGCATCCATAAGAATATGATATATGCTTGCTTTGGTGTACAAATATGAGTTTTATGTGAATGTTAATGCATTTAGCTAGTTAGGTACGGCTTGGGTGAGCTCGCTAATCGAGTGAATGAACAAATTACGAAGAGTATAAGCTGAATGACTTGCATTCTCATAGATGAGCTAAGTGTTAGCTTAGTCAATATTGTTATGTGTATGCACCTTGGTGATTTTAATCGAAAGTTTAAAGAACATATGATTTGAATTCAAATGATTGGAAAAGTCTTAACTCTAAGCTCATCTTTGCCCTTAAAGTACGATTTGCTCCTCAGGCCCCATAATGGAGTGAGCAGACGTACTCAAAGGTTGGTAGAGAGAGAGCCTGAAGTAGTTAAACTGTTTCCTTTTGAAAACATGAAGACCTTGAAAGTCAAAATCTTCCGATTAGTGAGTCAGGGTTGTGCTTTTGCATTAGAAACCTTTCTAATTGTTTGGTTGGGTCTTATTGATGCGACCAAAGACTTGCATTTGCTTTGCAATAATGCTTGGGTTAGCCCCACGAGCATAAGTCTTTATGTGTAATCAAATGATTTTGAGTGTCCACATGCCAAGGTGTATGCATTATCGGATGTGTGAAACTTGTTGCAAGGGATTGGAGGCAGCTTTCTATGACTGAAAATCTCACTAAGTGATACCCCCATATGTGAATTTGGAATTGTAAGAAATTAAATGAGATTTCGATGTGCTTCAATAGAAATTAAGAAATAGTAGTGCATTTCGCTTGACCATTGCATGAAAATTATCTTCATTGTCTAGCGCAATGCTTGTTGTTACCTGTACAATGTTCTTGATGTCCTATGTGAAATTGGTAGTGTCCTAGGTATATCAAACCCTAATGCACCCAGAAAGAACAAGGTAGAAAGAACCTGACAAACTTTGGGACTGTTGTCCCATCTCTATCACCCTGTTACCTCTTAGGAAACGACCCATACTTTGCTAATGTCTTCTTAAGCATTACCACCAAGTGCACGAGCCAGAATGCCCCATAGTAGAAGATAGTGCCCCCCATTCATATTAACAGTTCCTCATACCTCCGCAATTATCTTTTTGAGGAAAATGTGTTGCAAAGCCTCAATGTAGATCCTTAAGACTAATAACGCTGTTGTTTTTACCCCTGTTAGTTGATTGATGGCCAACTCCGTATAGTTTAGACAAACCTTAAGACATAAACTCGACTTTAGTTTCAAATGAGGGTTGCATTCATGTATACTTGCCTAGATGTCTTTTCGCGGGACCCTACTAGGAGCCCGAATGGTTTAAAGCGTAGCCATAGCATTGTCTACAATTTAAAGCCCATTGAAGCTTATATAGTTTTTTAAGTTCTTTATTCCTGAGCAGTTATGTGTTTTAAGAATGAATTGTGTAATAAATGCACTCCTTGGTGTTTGCTTGACTTGAGTTTGGCTTTGGCATATGACCTAGTTATCCAAATGATTTAACTCGTGTAGTTCATAGCATGGTATGACCTTTGAGTCATTATTTACAATCCATGAATTCCTTAATCTCGTGATATAGCTGAATAACTGCACGCATGTATTTGAAGCATGATGAGGCGACCATAGAAACTTGCGTTCACGTATTCTTGCCTTAGCATTCTCATCCCAAGCTGTTCCCATGAACATGTTATGCTAGTTTATACTACTCGTGGTTCTTAATCTCCTATTGTTGACTCCATGTGATATCAATGTGATTTTGAGTGCTACTTCAAGTTCCGTCATTGTCGATGTGACGCAATATGACATCTCTACTACTCTAATGTGATGTGGTAGCCTCCTAATTAATGGATTTAACCTTAGACTAATTTAATACCTTCATGTTTTCAAATGAACCTGATTAGGTTAACCCCCTTTATATGACTTTAGCATGTCCTGTCTAAGTTGCTATGAACGAAATGCTTAAAAGTTAGCTGGAATTGATATAAAAGACATAGAAATGTCTTTCACATATGCTTTCGTTTTGTAAATTGCTTGCCATATGTACATTAGCCGGTTTCATGTTGCTTCCAATTCCTAGACTTGAGAATGTTGAATTGCTGATACTCTGCGATGCTATTATGCTTGAGTGATGCTATGTGGTGATATGTGATGTTCTTATTGCTTTAATGTGTTGTAGGAATCTCCATGTTAACCATTTGACCCCCAAAGTGACTGAATTCATGTTTTAGAGCGAGACTACTTGTATATGACCTTGAGGTGTCAACTGCCCTATTGTCCTTCCTTTAAACTTCAATTCATAGTAATGCATGTACATAGAGTTGTTGTTTACTAGGTGGATTCAGTTTAGATTATCGAAAGTCTATGTTCATTTTTAAAACAAGCTCAATATGATTGTTCATGCCAACTCATTTGCCCCTCTTCAATGCGATTTGCCCTCGGTGCCTAAATAGAGTAAATAGACGCTTGAAGAGGATTGGCGAAGAGGAGACTTGATACCATAAGCCTTTTTCCGGTTTTCAACTAATTATAGAACAAGATTTTGGATTATAGTGCGAGTTGTATAGATTGTGTCATGTGTGTGCACATCTTAGGTACTACCGAACATAGTTTAGAATTTTGGGGATGAAATTCGTTTAAGAGGGGAAGAATGTAACACCCGCATTCTTTATTTTTCGTCAAGCTGAGTATATTGCCTTTTTATATTATAAAATCATATTTTTAGTAACTATACGAGTTAAATTATTATCGATGTGCTTGTGTGAGTAATAATTTTATTAAAAAGAATATTCTTATCGCCATTAATATTATGATGAGTTCGAAAACGTTACGATGACTTTTAATAAGCGTTAGTAAGGGTTATTATCGAGTGCTAAATCGAGTAGGAACCTGAATACTGTTAGATTATTAATCTGAGAATTAGTTCGTTATTTATTAATTCGAACCTAACTATATATAAGAGGGAACGAATAATCGACGAAGGGTTGTATCATTGATTTGGGTTAGGACATGAGATACGAGATTAGACTAATGATGTTAGTTGAATGGGCAAGCAACAAACAAAAAAATAATAAAAACAAAACAAAGCGAGGATTGAAGCCCCTCTTCTTCAGCCAAATAAATCGCGATCAAGGGGGTTCTCTACCCTAGCCCCACGAAATGCCACCAGGGAGAGAGAGAGGGTCGAGGGAGGGCGAACCGGGGGCCGAGGACGACGGCGGCACACCGGCGAGTCATGCACCGGCTGACCCACGCGCCATCGTGAGGGGAGAGAGAGGTCGAGCGAGAAGCAGGAACTAAGGGGAGAGCGAGACAGAGCTTGAGACACCGACGACTAAGCGTGGTTCCAGCGACCATCGGGGTTCCCAGTAGCAGTAGCTAACGAGTGTGGAAGTAAGGAACGAACTAATTGCATGCGTGCCACCGACCAAGCCCTAGCAGACATTAGAACCACCAAACGCCGCCACTACCATGGCCGGTGTGAGTGGCCCAATTAGCCAAGGAATTAGATCCTCTAGCTTGGAGTCTAGGTGGGTGTTTCTTACCTCCTAAGTATTAGTCATTTTGAAATGTTTTAACCCTTAAGATGAGATACATGTTAGTTTAAGGTTGATTAGGCTGACCGAAATTATGAAGTGATTATGCATGTTAGTTCGATTGAATATACATGCATGTATAGCTTAACATGTTTGATTGAATTAAGCCCAGATTATGCATGCTAATTTGGTTAATTCGTGCTTAAAATTGGCTTCCAAGGAACCTAAGAATGTTTCTAATCGATGCATGTTAAGTTTAGCTAATTTATGCCTGAAAATAACTTTGAAATAACTTAATAATGCTTCGAATCGATATAGGTTACTTTAGTTAATTAACGCTTGACAATGGCTTCAAATCAATATATGTTAGTTTAGTTAATCTGTGCTTATAAGTGACTTCAGAATAACATACGAATACTTCGAGTCGATCCCTGTATACTTACTTAATTCATGGCCTAAAAGTGACTTCGAAATAACCTAAGAATGCCTTGAATCAATATATGTTAGTTTAGATAATTAATATTTGCAAATGACTTTGCATTGATGCCCATTTAATTAACTAATTCATGGTTGAAAGTAGCTTCAAAACAACCCAAGAATGATTCGAATCGATGCATGTCAAGTTAGTTGATTCAAGTTTGAAAATGACTTTTGAAATGACATAAGAATGCCTTAAGTTGATGCATGCTAATATGGTTAATTCATGCCTAAAATGACCTTGAAAATGACATAGTAACCTTTGTTAGTTAAAACAGATACATAAGCCTTAACGCAACTAAGTTATGCTTTAAAAATGACACGAATTAGGCATGCTTATTGCTTTGAATCGATACTTGTTAAGTTAGTTAATTCGTGCTTGAAAGTAACTCCGAAAAGAACTAAGAATGCCTTGAATTGATGCTGGCTAAGTAAGCTAAACCATGTTTAAAAGTAGCTTCTGAAACGACCTAAGCATGTTTGAATCGATTTGTTAAGTTAGTGAAATTATGCTTGAAAATGACTTGAACTTGGCATGCTTACTTCCTAATTATGAAACATGAATGCAAGCCAGTTTCATGCCCTATTAGTTTATTTCAGTTCTTTATGTAGTTCATTTGAGTCAATGCATATATATATATATATATATATATATATATATAGACACACACATATGCTTCTATATGTTGTATCAAGCTGCTGGATGGCTGTTGCATGCTCGGTAACTTTATACGTAGCCATTTCATTTTCCCTTTTATGATAATATGCTATGGTTATGGAATTGAAAGCCGAGTTGGTAGTCGAATGGCCTGAGGATAAAGTAATGAGAGTTTTGATGTTCCTTGTGGTCGGCGTCATGTGAGGAGGGAGCTTGGATTGTGTTTAACCGCAATCTTGTGAATTGCGAGGCCATGTATGGCTTATTCTGCTGAATTAATTATGAAATATTTGAATGTGTTACGTGCAAACCTCCTCCCCTTTATGTCATTAAGTTTCATCTTGTGAGCGAGCGTGAGTTTGAAAAAGAAGGTTTTCGTGATTGTAACTAATAGGAGTCATAACTATTAGCAATCGATGACTAATTTTAACTGTACAAATACAGTTTTAGGAGTGAACCTGTAGAACGGGAGAATCCCTAAGGAGTTTAAATAAGAAGAGAGTGCGATGTATGAAAAAGATTTTGCTGTGAGAGGTAGCAAACTTATTAGCCGTTATGGCCATACGCTTAAAATTGGCTAAGATAATGTGATCTGGAAAATATGATATGAATGATGTTTGCCTAGGGATAAGTCCTAGTACGAGGAAACCCTAGAAGACCCTGACGAGGGTAATGGTCCAATATGTTATATGTAGCCATCCCGAGAGTAAGAGCTTAAGCGTGAGCATTAGGTCTCACTATGGGGTTGAGAATAGATCTCACCCAATCAGCACTCTATAATAATCATACACCAAAAGTATTTTCCTAATAAGTAAAGAAAAGCAGTTAGCATTTCACCATTTTAAGTATTTCATGAAAAAGAAAGATTTAAGGGCTATTAAAAGGCCATATTGAATTAAATGTGGAAAGCTTATAAGGGTCCTTATAGGACCAATATGAAAGAAATTCATTTCGAAGAATGTAAACCTCAAGAGGTTATGAAAAGTTCTTTCAAAGAAAGCAAGGAAAATTTCTATGAATGTCTAATGAAAAAGGTTCCTAAGCACAGTTGAATGCAATTTCAAGTAATATGTGGCCATGTTCTTATAGTGCATCGAGCATACGAGTTTGAATGTGCATGTTTTATAAAAGAAAGCTCCTTGCATAATCTCTACTCCATGTGTTCAAGCATCTCATGTGAGTGAATTGGATAGACAAGGCATAAATCACGTGTTACATCACATAAACTATAAAATAGAGTAATGTGTTTAGCCCTTATTGCTTGCTTATGTGTTTTGAGTGTTTGGTTTTTAAGAGGTTTGGTTATTTAGGAACCTAAAAATGGGTTTAGGGACTAAAATGAAGTTATGGATAGTAATCCTTCCTTGAGGACCATGATTGCCTAATACGATAGTAATACATAAGCAGGTGATACGTGGCTATTAATGGTGTTATTGCCTACAACGATTTTGGTTCAAAGGAGTCAGGGAATATTCACTGAGTGTGTAGTTGCTCATCCCATTACTCTTTCCCTTTTTCCCCGGGTTTCCTTTTGACAGGCAGAAATTAATTCATTTATGTCGAAATGGAAGTCATCCTCGCTCAAAGGGAAGTTATGAGTGCTCACAGTGCAATGGTCTTACTGTTTATATAAAATTATGGAATGTACTTTTAGTTTATAAATGTATGTAAACAAGTACTCTAGTTCATGCAATGCATATTATTCATAAGTCGCACTGTATAGCCATGTGAGCCAACCATCTTATTAGTCAGTTGTCCTTTTAACTAAAGTTGCCTACATTTTGGGATGCAAACCCCCAGTACTCCGGTTGTGTAAACTGTTGAGTTTATCTTTCATTTCTGCTTCCTTAGTGAACTATATTGTTTAATGTACTTCGAGCGAGTTACTCGTTGAGTTATGAACTCCGGCATGTAGCCGTTGAGCCTATTCTAGAATTCTTGACGCTTCCGTAATTGAAGGGGTTTATTGTAAGGTTTTTAACCTAAAATGGTCAGTTTTTAGGGGAAATTCTATCCGTTTTACCCTAGAAGTTAAGTAGGAAGTAAGAAAACATAACGCTCTTGGCTGCAGGGGCGGCGAGTGTTACAACATGCTAGTTTAAGATTACTCAGGTTTAGAGAGTGATTATGCATGTTTTGGTCGACTAAATTCTGGCTCAGTTTTTACATACATAAGCTGACCAAAGATTTGCCAGAACTGAACTAATGTTTATACCTGAGCCGCGGGTCAGGATAACCTCCTTAGTTGGGCAAAAAACACACACTGTAAATCGACAGAATTAGGGCTGAAATTGAACGGTAAAGGGACGAGGAATGGGGCTGCTATGGGGACAGAGTTTATACCTTTTATGGTTAGTAAAATGATGCATGTTAAGTGAGTCAATTCATGCATGAAAATGGCCTTGAAATGACCTAAGAATGCTTTAAGTTGATGCATGCTCAGTTGGTTAGCTTATGCTTTGAAAATGACATGAATTTGGCATGCTTACTTTCTAATTGTGAGATATGAATGCAAATTAATTTATGCTGCTAGGTGGATGCTGCTTTCTCGTAAGTTTATATGTCGCTATTACATATTTCCTTATTACTTTTATGATGACATGTTATGGTTACGAAGTTGTAACCAAGTTGGTACTTGGATGGCTTGAGGTTGAATTAATGAGAGCTTTGAGGTTCTTTATAGTCGATAGTGTGTGAGGAAGGAGCATAGGTTGTGATTGACTGCAATCGTGTAGATTGTGAAGCCATGTGTGGCCTATTGGGTAGATTCTGCGAAGTTGAATTATGAAGTGCTTGAATGTGTTACGTGTGAACCCCTCCCTTTTTATGTCATTAAGCTTTATCATGTGTGTGAGAGTGAGTTTTGAGAAAGAATGTTTTCGTAGTTGAAAATAAAAGTAACCATGACCATTAGTGAATGATGGCCTATTTTTAATGAAACAAATACAGTTTTTAAGGTATAAAGAATTTTGGAAAGGAGTGGCGCTCCTAGAAAATTATATTTTTGTATCATAAGCTTATAAAGCATACATATCAATAGATATAAGTGTGCATGGGTGTCAATAATTATGCTCATGCTTATGTGTACATGGAAGAGCTACTTTAGAAACTTTAAGCTTAAGTTTGAGACCCAGGGATGGTGGCTTAGTATCCCGCCTGGCATAACATAAGTTATGTTAAGATAATCCATGGATGGTGGCTTAGTATCCTACCTGGCATAATGTAAACTGCGTTAAGACAATTCAGGAATGGTGGTTTGATTCCCGCCCAAAGATAATTCAAGGATGCCGTTTGATTCCCAGTTGAAGTCTAAGTATGTAAGTTATATCTCAGCATAGTATGATGTCTGTCCAAATAGGCGTATGTTACTGCTGGAGTTTGACCGACTCAGGATGGCAATACCAAAGTACCTCTAAAAGTTTAGTCTCCTTACTTATGTGATTAATTGTTTTGTATGTTTCTTTTAATAAACGATGACCTTACGTCAAGAGTATTTTCCTAATAAGTAGGAAAAGCAATTGGCATTTCGCCATTTTAAGTATTTCAAGAAAAAGAAAGTTTTTAAGGGCCATTAAGAGGCCAGTTCAAATGAGATTCGAGCAGCTCATCAGGGTCATTAGAGACCAATATGAAAGAGCTTTCTTTTTAAAGAATATGAGCCTCAAGAGGCTAAGCAGACTGTTTTCAGAAAAAAAGAAAGAAAGATTCCTGTGCTTATCCTGTGCATATCTTATGAATGGGATTCCAAGTATAGTTTGAATAAAATTCCAAGTAAAGCGTGGCGGTATTCTTGTAATGAGTTGAACATTTAAGCTTTCAAATGTGCATATCCTATGAAAAAAAAAGTCCCATGCATAATCCTTGGTTCTTGTTTATCTGCCTAAGTGTTTGTTAGTAAGGACATTTGGTCATTAAGGACATGGAAATGAGTTTGAGTGGTTAATATGAAGTTTTATGGGTGACAATCCTTTCTTGGGGACTATGATTGCCTAATATTATAGTAATGTATAAATGCGTAATATGTGACTATTATTAGTATTGTTGCCTACAATTGTTTTGGTTTTAAGGAGTCGAGGAATACTTACTGAGCGTGTGGCTACTCATCCCACTACTAGGGCCCTTTTTTCAAGGTTTTCATTATGACAGGTAGAAGTCGATTCACTTATGCCGAGTTGGAGCCTACCCTTCCCTGAAAAGATATCATATATGTGTACATATAGAAGTGGATTTACGTGTTTAATCTTGCAATATAATGCATTCCTAGAGTTGTAAATGTGTGTAAACAAAGTACTCCAATTGATGTAATGTCCATTGTTTAAAAGTCGCTCTGTATGGTCATGTGAGCCAACCATCTTATTAGCCAGTTGTTTTTTTAGCTGAAGTAAATTATATTTTGGGATATAAAGCCTAGTACTCCGGATGTGTGATTCATTGAGTTGTATCTTTTATTTCCTTCTTTATTATTGGACTTTATTATTTTGGTGTACTTCGGGCGAGTGGCTTGTAAGGTTGTGGATTCCGGCGTGTAGCCATTGAGCTTATTTTAGTGCTCTTTACGCTTGTATTGATTGCAAGGATTTAATGTAAAGCTTTAAGTCTAGGAAATGGTTAGATTTTAGGCGAAACTCTGCCCGTTTCGCCCTAAAATTTATGTAAGATTTAAGAAATTGTCGATGCTCCTAACCCTAGGGGTTGGGGTATTACAAGTTGGTATTAGAGCAAGGTCCTACGACCATAGGCCGCGACCTGAGTCTTACATTTCATATAGTCCCCTAGGAACACTTAGTGATAATGTGACATATGTCGTACTCTATGTACGTGAGTGCCTTACGGCGTGGACGTTTACGACTTATGTGTGACCCGCGTAGGTCAATTGATTAAAAGTGGCGAGTTGTGCATTAGTATAGGAGTCAAATAGCACCCCACACCTTGAGGTGGCATGGTGGGTGCTCCATTAGTGAAACATGTTTCTAATGTGCTAATTGACTTCACTGATTGACTTTTATGTGGTTTGGTTAAGCCGATCGGATAAATGTGAGTCCTGCATTAGAATGTTAATCCAATTAACTTGCGTATTCTTGCATGAGCTAAGTGATGCTTCGAATAGTAAATGCTTTATCCGTGCGCCCTGATAAGACAATCGATAGTTAAAGCACGTTGATTTAAACTCGAACGATTGAAAATCTTTTTCCAAGCTCATTCTTTGCCCCTTTGTGCGCATTGCTCCTCGGGCCCTACAATAGAGAGAGCATACGTACTTAGAGATGGTAGAGAAGAGGCTAAAAATGGATAAGCTATTTTCCATCTTTGAAATTCAGGATTTTAAAATGTATATGTCCTCTAGTTATTGAGTTAAGTTTTGCTTTGCACCGAAAGACTTGTGTTTCTTTAGTAATGATGAATGAGTTTAGGTTCAAAAGTACATGTTCTTATGTGTGTCACGATGTTGCTTGCGAATGTGTACATGCTAAGATGTCTACATCGATAGAATCATTCGTAGTGGGCTAGGAGAGGAATGATTGAAGCCCAATTGTTATGATCGATGATCTTACTAAATGACACCTTCCTTTTATGAATTCTGAATTGCCTCATGAAATCAAGGGATATTTTTGTATGCATGCTACAAAGATTAAATATTAGTGGTGGGATCTTATTGAACATCGCGCAAGTGTACCTGTCGTTCTCCATCTTTGTGATTGTTGCCTGTACAGTGCATATGTTTCCCTCTTGTGAATTACTTGCTATATATATACGTGTTTAGATGAGTTCATGCTGCTCATGATCCTTGGGCTTAGGAATGCTAAGTCGTTGAGCCTATACGATGTCATTATACTAAAGTTGTGCTACGTGATGCTATGTGATGGCCTTACTACTCTAGTGTGTTATATAAGTCCCAAGATTAACCGTTCTGATCTTAAAGGTGATTTAAATTCGTGTTTTAGAAAGAAACTACTTGTGTATGACCTTGCGATGATATCGCCCAATTGTTATACCTTTAGATGTCGATTCTTAACGAGACATACACATAGAGTTGTTGTTCACCAATCGAATAGTGTCTACCTAATTGTGTGTCGGCGTTCGTTTTTAAATAAGCTTAATACGGTTTTCCACGCCAACTCATTTGTCCCCCTTCGATGCGTTTGCCCTTGGTGCCTAAATAGACTGAGTAAACGCTTGAAGAGGATTGGTGAGGAGGAGACGGGATACCATAAACCTTTTTCTTTCGATTTAAAAGATATAGTTGATTGCTAAATGAAACCCTTCGGAATCCTATCGTGTAGATCATGATCCGTGTGCATGCATCTTATGTTTGATTGAACTGTGAGCTTCGGATTTCAAGGATGAAATTCTTTTAAGGGGAAAGAATGTAACACCCGCACTTTCTAGCCTATTTCTTGACGTTACGAATCGTATTTTATTATTTTAGTTAAGTTAGATCAATATCGATGTGCTTGTATGAACGATAATTTTATTAAAAAGAATATTATTGTCATAATAATAATAATAATAATAATAATAATAATAATAATAATAACTATTATTATTATTAGTTTCCAAAATTCTTCGATGATTTTTAATAAGCGTTAATAAGAATTATTATCGGGGACTAAATCGAGTAGAATCCCGAATACGATTAGATTGTCAACCGTAGAATTTGTTTCGTCCAATATTAGACCGTGCCTCATTATCGAAAACGAATAAATCAACGAGCGATTGTATTATTGGTATGACTTTAGACTAAAAGGCACGAGATTGGGCTAGTAATATTAGTTGAATAAGGCAAGTAACAAAACCAAAAAAAGGGGGAAGGGCCCAAAGCCCCTTCTTCTTCCAAGGAAATCACAAAGGGGGGGTGTGCCCCTCGTGACCCCCTTCCCCGGTGAGCCACACAAGAGAGAGAAGGAGAGAGATTGAGCGAAAGAGATAGGACGAAAAGGCACCGGCCACCGAAAAGACGGTGGGTGTGGGCACACATGCGCTCGAACCCATAACCTCCTGCAAAGAGAGCGAGAGAGAGGGAGACGCGAGGGCATAGGAGAGACGCAAGCACCGCATGCTGCGCATCACCGTGGAGGCCATCACTGTTGGCGGTTGGGTGTGATTCCAGCGACCACCACAACAGACCGAAATCAACACAAACAGACGTAGAACCAGGCTTGTAAAGGGGTTGATTCAGGGTTTGAGTTGGGCAGTGAATTAGGAGGAGAATTTCAGGCTCCAACACATCCGAAACCACATCTAAAACCCTTAAATCAGGTTCTAAGCATAGAAGAGAAGTGGATGTTTCTTGCCTCCTAAATTACTAGTAATTTCGAAAACGATTTAGCCCTCAAGTTATGATGCATGCTAGTTTAAGATTAGCCAGGCTAAGGGAGTGATTATGCATGTTTTGTTCGACTAAATTCTTGCTCAGTTTTTATATGTATAAGCTGATCAAAAATTTGCTAGAACTAAACTAATGTTTATATATCTGAACTGCTACTTAATTAGGTCAAGATAACCTCCTTAGTTAGGCAGAAAATACAAGCTGTAAATCGGCATAATTGCAGCCGAAATCGAACTATAAAAGGGCTAGGAATGGGGCTGCTATGGGGACAGAGTTTATGGTTTTTATGTTTAGTAAATTGATGCATGTTAAGTGGGTTAATTCATACATGAAAATGGCCTTAAAACGACCTAAGATTGTTTTAAGTCGATGCATGTTAAATTGATTAGTTTATGCTTTGAAAATGACATGAATTTGGCATGCTTACTTCCTAATTATGAGATATGAATGCAAGTTAGTTTATAACGCTGGATGGATGCTGCTTGCTCGGCACATTTATATGTCGTTATTATATATTTCCTTATGACTTTCATAATGACATATTATGGTTATGAAGTTGAAACCGAGTTGGTAGTTGGACAGCTTGAGGTTGAACTAATGAGAGCTTTCGAGGTTCTTTGCGGTCGATGGTATGTGAGGAGGGAGAATAGGTTGTGATTGACTGCAATCATGTGGATTGTGAAACCATGTGTGGCCTATTGGGCAGATTCTACCAAGTTGATGTATGAAGCGTTTGAATATGTTACGTGTGAACCCCTCCCCTTTTATGTCATTGAGCTTTATCATATATGTAAGAGTGATATCTGAGAAAGAAGGTTTTCGTAGTTGAAAATAAAAGTAGTCTTGACTATTAGCGAATTGTGGCCTATTTTTTACTATACGAATACAGTTGTTAAGGTATAAAGAATTTTGGAAAGGAGTGTCATGGCTAGAAAATTATGTTGTCATATCATAAGCTTATAAAGCATATATATGAATAGATATAAGTGTGCATGGGTGTAAATAATTATGTTCATGCTTATGTGTACGTGGAGGAGCTACTTTAGAAACTTTAAGCTTTTGTCTGAGACTTAGGGATGGTGGCTTAGTATCCTGCCTGGCATAACATAAGTTATGTTAAGATAATCCAGAGATGGTAGCTTAGTATCCTGCCTGGCATAACGCAAGCTACATTAAGACAATTCATGGATGGTGGTTTGATTCCCTCCCGAAGATAATTTAGGGATGTGGTTTGATTCCCACCTGAAGTCTAAGAATTTAAGTTATGTTTCAGCATAGTATGATATCTATCCGGATAGGCGTATGTTGCCGCTCGAGTTTGAACGACTCGGGATGGTAGTACCAAAGTACCTCTGAGAGTTTAGTCTCCTCACTTATGTGATTAAATTATTATGTATGTTTCTTTTAATCAACGATGATCTTACGTCAGGAGTATTTTCCTAATAAGTAAGAAAAGCAGTTGGCATTTCGTCATTTTAAGTATTTTAAGAAAAAGAAAATTTTTAAGGGCCATTAAGAGGCCAGTTCAAATGACATTTGAATAGCTCATAAGGGTCATTAGAGGACCAATGCAAAAGAGAATTCTTTTTAAAAAATATGAGCATTAAGAGGCTAAGTAAAGTGTTTCAGGAAAAGAGAAGAAAGATTCACGTGCTTATCCTGTGCATATCTTATGAATGAGATTCCAAATATAGTTTGAATGAAATTTCAAGTAAAGCATGGCTATATTCTTGTAATGCATCGAACATTTAAGCTTTCAAATGTGCATATCCCACGAAAGAAAGTCCCGTGCATAATACTTGTTGCTTGTTTATGTGCCTAAGTGCTTGCTAGTACGGAAATTTGGTCATTAAGGACATAGAAACGAGTTTAAGTGGTTAGTATGAAGTTTTATTAGTGATAATCATTTCTGGGGGGCTATGACTGCCTAATATGATAGTACCATATAAATGCGTGATATATGACTATTATTGGTATTATTGCCTGCAACTGTTTTGATTTTAAGGAGTCAGAGAATACTCACTGAGCGTGTGGTTGGTTATCCCATTACTATTTTCCCCTTTTCGTGGGTTTTCATTGTGACAGGTAGAACTCATTTCACTTATGCTGAGTCGGAGTCTACCCTTGCCTGAAAACGTGTCATATATGTGTACATATAGAAGTGGATTTACGTGTTTAACAATGTAATATAATATATCCCTAGAGTTGTAAATGTATGTAAACAAAGTACTCTAGTTCATGTCATGCATATTGTTTAAAAGTCACTCTGTATGGCCATGTGAGTCAACCATCTTATTTGCCAGTTGTCTTTTCAGCTGAAGTTAGTTATATTTTGGGATATAAAGCCCAATACTCTGGATGTGTGATTCGTTGAGTTGTATCTTTTATTTCTTTCTTTGTTATTAAATTTTATTATTTTGGTGTACTCCGGGCGAATGGCTTATAGGGTTGTGGATTCCGGCGTGTGGCCGTTATGCTTATTTTAGTGTTCTTTACGCTTCTATTGATTGCAGGGATTTAATGTAAGGCTTTAGGCCTGAGAAATAGTTAGATTTTAGGCGAAACTCTGTCCGTTTCGCCCTAAAATTTATGTAAGATTTAAGAAATCATTAATACTCCTAACCCTAGGGGTTGGGGGTGTTACATGGCCTCATTTAGCAACCTGCATTAATATCTTTAGTAAACCTGATAAATTTGCACTTGAAATCCTTTTGAGCCTTCAAATAATCTATCTTTTTCATTACCACATTAGACCTAGCCATGAAGTGGGAGTATGCTATGGATGACATCAATATCAAAAGCATCAATCAAAGAAGGAAAAAGAGAGAGAGGGGGGGATGTTCAGACCAAATGGTCTTAGCCAAAGAAAGAAAAAAAAGAAGAGAGAGCAAAAAAGAGTTTGAAAATAAGAAGGATAAGAAAAGAAATAGATTGATGATTTGCCCATGCACACTTAGGGATTTCGTAAGAGTTGTTTCAGCCTTCATGCCGATTCCTTTTGTTTAACACCTTAACCTAAAGCTTGCCTTTAAAAAGTCCTTCTAGAGGCATTCCTCCTTTAAGCTGCATGTTCTTATTCTCGAACTTAAACTGACCTGATTCCATATTTGATACGTAGGTTGCTCCTTTGAGGCCTAACTATAAAAATTCTTTTCCATAAAGAAGCATCTGAATGGAATCATTTAGTCTCCACCAAAAAAAGGGAGAGAGAGAGAGATAGAGCGATAAAGAATAAAGAGTGGCTGGTTCAAAAACCTATAAAGGCAGACTAATCAAAAGGACAGTGAAAACAAAACCTAGGGTTTTGAGGACTAGAAAGCATTCCATTGACTACTCCCATTGAGTCAGACTAGGACAAACCATTCACCCCCTTTACCACCTCCTTTCAATCATTATAACATCTCATCTTACCTAGATTCCAAAATTCAAGACTCTTTGTCTCAACTATGACTATAGATTCAACAGTAGATACTCACTTCGTATTCCCAACTTTCTTAAATGAGCACCCACCTATTATGCCAAACGGGGGGCTCTCCTATATTTCCCTAGGTAGTTAGGGCTCCCCTCATAGTAAACATTTCTGGACAAGGAGATAACCACATTCTTCACACTAAACTAGTGGTTGCAGGCAGCACCAGCAAAAGCATCTTCTCAACATGGGCAGGATCGCATTTACTCTACTAGACTGAAGGTTGCTTCAACCAAAACTAGCAAAAGCATCTTCGATTATTATTATTCTCAAACAACCTCTATTAAAATAAATAGAATTTGGAGGCTTCCTCATAACATGAGCACTTTAATACAAAATTAAAGGATATTTCCTTCTTAAAAAGAAAGATTTTCTAGCCTGGGCAGCTGAAGACCAATGACCCGGTCTAACCCAGCAGTCACCTAACTTGTTACCCCTCATCCTAAGCCACAGAACACCATCATGCCTAACGCATTACTCTTCTATACCATAATCAAGCCTTATCTAATGGACTCTAAACTTAGGATAAGACATGTATGTATATAAGGCTAGGTCATCATATATCTATATAGTCAAGATAATCATGTCTACATAGTTAGCATAATCATATCTATATAGTCAGCACAATCATATCTACATAGTCAACATAATCGAGTCTGTATAGTTTTTACATCTGCAGAGTCTCATTTAAGCAACCAACTGCACATACATCAATGCATAGATCTTTAGCATTAGAACGCCCTTCGCCCTAATCACTTAGGAACCCCTGATTGAAGAAGAGTACAATCAACTTACACAACGACTCTATAGGAAGGGCATATAACCCTTCTTAGCCATGAATCTGTATCAAAGGTTCAATACGTCACCAATAACTATTACAAAAGATATTTATACTTTAACTATCTCCTTAATTAAGTTTAGTCAAATTAAAGTAGGGGCTCCAATCCTAGATAATGCTTTACACAAGCTTCATTGCCCAAGATACCAACCTTATCAGGTACTCAAGTTCCAAAGAAACTAGCCATAGAGGACATGCCAACATGGAAGGATGCCTCAATGTCCAGGACATCTTACCATTAAGCAGTCTCCCATTAGAAGGAGATGACTTTAACCCAAGTGGCAAAAAAGGTCAAACTTGAAGGTTTGGCATCTCAATATCTCATGCCATGAAATCCTCAAGGATCAATCTTCAAGCTTAACCACCAAAAAGCTCAGAAGGATCTGGCCATAGGTCTTAAGGGCTCAGGCTAATAGGTCTTCCAACCTAACCACCACTAAGTTCACAGGGATCGGGCTACAGGTCTCCAGGCTTAGACGCCATTAATTTTCAGGAATCTGCCCACAGATCTTCAGCCTTCCCCGCCACAAAGAGCCAAACACTTAAACCAAAGGAAGAAAGCAAGGAAAAAGATAAGTAAATAGGACTCAACCGGGATCTATGCATATGTGAACTCAAAAGTATCAAAAGAACACAAGCATGCAAACAAAGAAGAAAGAGCAAAAGCAGGAAAAGTGATCAATGAACCCGGTTGGGTTCCCACCTTCATATGGTTGTGTTTCTCTTAAAAATTAGAAAAGAAGAAGAAGTCAAAGTAAAGAGGATACAAAGGATACTCTGCATTCATGAGTATCCTAGGCAAAACATGTAATTTTAAAAAAGAATGGAATACCTATGAGGTTATTTCAAAATATTCAAAGAAGAAGCCCATGAACGTCTAGAACGTACATACAAAAATTAGAATGCTTCAGAAGGTATTCATAAGAGTCAGAAGGTAAAAATGATAGTTTCGACATTTGGTCCATGAAATCTGCTTGATCGGTAAAAAGATCAGCTGCTCTAGCGATATGGAGGAAATAAGAAAATTCACAGATTTGCTCAACCGGGAAAGAGGCCCACTACTCTAGCGAGATGGAAATCTACTCGACCCACAACGAGATCTGCTACTCTAGCAAAATAGAGAATTCAAAATTTTTCTCGACCGACAAGGAGGTCCTTTACTTCAGCAACATGAAAATCTGCTCAACCAACAAGGAGATCCGCTACTCTTAGCAAAAAGGGGGATTCCCAAATTTGCGCCACTAGCAAGGACATCCGCTCCTCCAGCGACATGTAAATCTATTTGACTGGCAAAGTGGTCCGCTACTCTGGTGAAATAGGGAATTCACAAATTTACTTGACCGATAAAGAGGTCTGCTACTCCAGTGACATGGAAATCTACTTTACCGGCAAGGAGGTATGCTACTTTAGTGAAACGAAGAATTCACAAATTTGCTTGACTGGCAAGGAGGTCCACTACTCCAGCAAAACAGGGAATTCACAAGTTCACTGGACCGACAAGAAGGTCAGCTATTCCAGTGATATGGAAATCTGCTCAACCAACGAGGAGGCTCGCTGCTCCAATAAAACAGGGAATTCATAGGTCTGCCCGACCAGCAAGGAGGTCTGTTACTCCGACGACAAAGAAGTCCACTAATCCACCAAGTCAAGGATAAAACGTGTCATGCACCTCGACAATCAGATGCAGATCGTAAATCATTACAGTTAGACAAACAATTACAAGAAGCAATAATTTACTTTAGGATTCACCATACCCGACTCGGCCAAAGTGGGGGCCAACTGTAGACGCTTAACAGTGGCACTTTATTTAATAAAGCCTGATGACGAAATCAATAATTCAATTTGCATGGTTAAGCTAGCAGATTGACAATGCAGAAATAAGTAGAGAGGAAATACAAATGAGCTAAGGACATGGAAAAAAAACTGGCAAATGGGCCAGTTTCCATGTGAACCCGGTCAGGTTCTCATGAGTAGGAGCTCGCTCGAGTTCCCTCCTTCTTTTTGCCAAAATATATTTCTGCTAGGTTGAGTCAGGTAGAGTTTAATGCCAACTAGAATGTCAGCCCTAATTAAATTAGTTTCAACTAATTAATTTGAGTTTCAGTCTACCAAGAACGTCCGAAACTTAACCAAAATAGGATTAGGTCTCCTTCTTGTCTGATTCATAGAGCCTCTTCAATAGCTATAAAAAAGGGCTGATCTATTGAGGTAAAGAGGTCGAAAAACCATTCGAAGCGGCATGAAGCTAAGAAAAAAGAGAGTTATAATCCCTTTTCTAAAAGAAATAGAGATAGTGTCAGGAGAGAGAAATCACATCTGTTCCATACACTACCTTCTTCTAGGTTCCTAATAGATCTAGGTAGGGTTATATTAAGGGTGCATTTTATAAACTTTTCTCCTTTTCTCTTTACAATTTCTTTTATGAAATTTAGCTAATTATAATTTGGCAAAGACGTAATCTTTTAAGATATTTTCATCCTTGCCCGCTGTAACAATTTGAACAATTTTACCTGTTTTACTCATTTTTGATGACATTATACCTTAATTGTATGAATAGTTCTAATTCATTGCACGAATGGGTGTTGGTATGATTAATTTTTAGTTTCCTGTATTAGTTAGTAGAGGCCATCGGTGATGAGATGCGATGATGAGATGCATTCCATCCTATCAATACATCATCGGCCCCAAATCTTGAACCTCAATTCTGAACCAAAGAGTCAGATGGTATGATCTTTTAAAGCAGCTTCAATTTACCCCTTCGATGTCCCTTCTATGTTTCTATTGGTATGATCTACTTCGAAAGGTGTCATAATTTGTAAGTTCTCTTAAAGCTCATTGGTGACTCCATTTGGTTAAAGATTAACTTTTTACTACTTCATTTGGTACTTGCTCCTACATTGCTGGATTTGGGAAAACAAGATTAGGACCATGGCAGTGGAATCTAACTGCACTAGAATTAGGGGTCTTATCTGACCCAAGTATCTGCTCAGGTTGCTGGAAACAAACCTGCACTTAGATCTTGTGTCAAGCTAAAGGACTTGCTAGGGCCCAATCATAGGGGATTGGACTTGGTCTTGCCGAGGGAACCCGATGGGTTCTCTACTCAGGCCCAAGACTCATTTCTTTATCATTCTGTAGCACAGTTATGCCTGAATTACAATGAAAAAAATAAAAATAAACAAGAAATAAACATGTTTTCTAAAAAAATGTAAAAGTACTAGCAAACAAGCCCAACCATTCGTGGGGAATCGCACTTTCGGAAAGGTGAATCCTTACAACCGTTAAGAGGACTATGTTTATTGATGATTATGGTGTGAGCTTAGTTCACCAGTTGCGTCCCCAATTCCCTTATGGTATGGACATGGTTGTATTCACTGCCTAGTTCGCTACTTTCACTGCCTAGTTGACTAATCGCCTCCCTCACTCTCTCCCTCTCTAAACTCATCAAGACTCAGTGAGGTCCCAATCTTCTTTGTCTTCAATCTACTTCAAGCAGTCACGCACTTATCTTCTCCTCCATCTCTTGCCTCAAAAAATGCCTTCGATCACTCTGCCGTGCCTCATCAATGGCGCCTCAATGTCGAGTTGCCATAGGTGGGTCCTGTGACCGTGGAAGAAGAGCATCCGGTGTTGATGCTTCATCTTTTTCTCCTTTAGGTCGCAACAGTGATCGTGCTTCGATCTACCCCTCGACCTCAGGTTTATATCGTGTTTGCTTTTGATTAAATTCATAATGCTATGTTTTCAATTGTTACTCTGTTTTATCATTGCAAAGTTGTTGATTATATAGCTTTATCTTATTAGTGATCATATACTAGGTTTGTACAATTGTGTTACTACTAATTATCTTGACATAACTGTAATTACTTGCTGATTTTTAATTCTCTTTGTGTGCACACTTAATCAGTGGTGTTTGGTAATGAGATTTTTTAGACTTTGAGATTGTAATATGCTATGCTAATGCTTCTATTGCCTTAAAATAAGTGGTAAATTGCAAACATAGATGACTGAAAGAGCTGGCCTCAAGTTCGTGCTATTTCTAAGAAACCAATGTAATTATTTAATTAACCCTTGTAATTTCATACATAACACGCTTCAAAATGAGTATTTGAGTTCTTGGTTCAAGTTCTTCCGTAGTTTCTTAATTTTGATATTTGATTAGGATTTTAGCTATAATAAGGGAAAAGAAATCAAATGCAAAGTTCGTTCTATTATTTCATGCATGAGCATTTGTGAATTTGTAAGCAATTTGTTGGGTGAGGGATAGGTCAACTGAAATTTGAAGTTTGGCAGCAACTTCTCCCACCTAAGAAGCCTCTTCACCATGTTGTGCATGCACTTTTTGTCAATTTGTAAGCAATTTGTTTTCTCTCCTCTTAACCCATGAATAGTAAGCGATTAAGCAATTAAGTGGTCCTTATGAACTTGGTTGCCTCTGAGAATTTGTTTTGTTACTAATGCTTTCCACTAATTGTTTCAATTGAAATATTTATAGGGGGCTCTACACCAATTTTAGTTGAACTACATGACAATTCTCCTTCAACCAAAAAAAGACATTGGACCTCTAGTATGTGGAAACATTACAACATAAAAGAGGGCAAGTACTTCTCCGATAGTAGGGATTTGTGCTTATTACAAGTACTATAATGGAGGACTCATTGATGCAAATTCTAGCAATGGTACGTCCAACTTTAGGCATCATATTGACAGTTATAGTGCTCGTTTGAATACTAATGTGTGTCAAATAATGATGGCTAAAGATGGAAAGTTGGCTAGAAAATTTAATCAATTTAAGTATAAAGAATTGGTTAGATAAGGCATAATTAGACAGGGGTACCCCTATACATTTGTAGAGCATGAGGGAAACAAAACCATTTATGTTTATTTAAATGAGAATTGTGTTCCAATATCTGGAAATATAGCTAAGTCATTGTTTGAAGATCCACAAACGTGAAAAGTAAAGGGTAATGGTCTCATTGAGTCTATTTACAAGTAGGATTTGTCTGAGTTCTAATGTTTGGACTTCTTATGTGGGACATGGTTCTCTCTCCTCAACTGTTTATTACATTGATGCCGATTGGAATTTACATTCTAAGATCCTAAATTTTATTCATCCCCCCCCCCCCAACAATGCATATGCCTTGCATGGTGAAATTCACGATCATTTAAAAAAATAGAAAATTCATAAGGAAATTCTTCACAATTACCTTGGATAATGCTAGAGAAAATTCATAAGGATATGTTGTGTGACATTCTTAATGCACATGTGTGTTTGCCTTGTGGTGGAGGGTTTTTCCATTTTTGATGTGGTGCACATGTTTAAATTTGATTGTCAAAGAGGGCTTGAAATTGATTGATGTGGAGATAATTAAAGTGAAAGATGTAGTGAAATTTGTGGCTGGTTCTAAAGGTAGAAAATTAAAATTTACAGAAACTGGATTAGGTCTTGGCATTGATTGTGCTATGGATTTATGGTTGGATTGTCCAACTCAATGGAACTCCACCTATAAGATGCCAGAGATGGTGTTGCCTTATTGAGCTGCCTTTGCAAGTATAAGGTGGATTGAAAGGTCTACTTCTAGCTTTCCCGACCTTCCCACAAATGAAGAGTGGTCTAGAATTGAGAAAATTTATGATTTTCTTTAGCCATTTGATGAGATAACCACTATTATATCTGGTACAAAATAACTTATGACAAACTTGTATCTCAAGAATGTGTGGAAGATTAAAAATCTTTTATCATCGTGGACTTCTTATGATGATGTTATTCTTAGGTGTATGACAACAAAGATGAGGAAAAATTTAAAGAACTATTGGGATAATTATAATATGATTCTCTCTTTTGCTACCATTTTGAATCCCCGACATAAGTTTTAATTTATCATGTGTTGTTTTCAAACACTTGATCCTAAAACTCCTTAATTAAAGTTGAAGATTGTGAAAGATTAATTGTACAAGCTCTTTTTTGAGTATGTGAAAGAAAAACCCCAAACAAATGAGACTGGTGTAAGAAGAAGAAATGATAACCTAGCAGTGAGTTTCATAATTTGATTTTCATCGTCTACTTGTTCTTCATAAGAAACAATCATCTTAGTTATCTGTATATATTAGTATATATTTTTCATCTTGGGTAGGGCTTTGCAAATTTGATAATGTTGTAGCATCCAACTGCAAACTACAGAATTGGATAAGTACTTAGATGAATATGGATTGGATCATATCATTGACTAAGACATTTTAAGTTGGTGAAAAATGAACTAAAAATCAATTCCCTTCCTTAAGTAACATGGCAAGAGACATCTTGGGTATTCCTATTATTACTATGGCTTCTGAGTCACGCTTTCGCATGGGATGTCGAATTCTAACTAAGTGAAGTACATCTCTTAAACCTGAAAATGCGGAGGAATTGGTTACCACTCGTGTTAGGTTGTTTGGATATAAGATCCATGCGAGTAGGTTTTGCAAACATGTATATTCTTCTTTTTGTATTTTGTATGTAAGCTTCATCTTATAATAAGTACATAATTTCACTTGCAAATGTAGGGTGATGTAGATGAGGATGACTAAGAGCTCAATCATGCATGTGCTTTATTTTCTAAATTCACTTTGAATATGGATGAAGAAGAAATAGAAGAAGAGGAAGAGGAAGAGGAAGAGGTGGAGTTGGAATCGGGGGATCAAATAGAATGTGGCGATTCTAATATGAGTTAGTTTATGAATGTTAGGAGTTTAATATCGAAGTATGCTTTGAATTTATTTATTATGATTTGATCGTGTAAGACTTAAGACTTTATGCTTTGTTGCTTATTGTAAGGATGGCTTGGACACTTGACTATCCTATAGTGACGTTGGCAAAACAATTTACTATGCCTTGATCATGTTTAGAGAGTGAAAAGTAAGTACCTACTATACCTCTTTCAACGTCTATAATAGGTACTTCATATTCCATATGGGGTTGTTGTTTTCGACAAATAAGTATGTTTTTTTAGCATTACTTTTATCAATTTTAAGTCTTCAAATATACGTGGGATTGTCTTCATGAAATAGCAAAGATGTATTTGATATGCATTCAGTGACTTGAGCATCTATAAAAAATTTTATTTGCTCAAAAATGGTAAACAAGATGGCAATCACAACCCATTTGGTTCACCCAAAGCCTGTAAAACCAAAATGCATCTGAGCTGTATTCTATGCGAACTCGAAATACATTTGATTGTATTTACACGAAACCGAAATACATCCAATTTTGCCCTCCCACCTAAATTGATCGGTCTAGCCTAAGTCATGGTCGAACCCAGAAGAAAAATCACTGGTCTTTTTCTCCCTCTTCCTATCATGTGCTTATCTTCCACACCAATAGCCCCCCCCCCGCACCAGCCCAGTTTGCTCCAACAGCTTCTTCTCACTCAATCTCCCTTACCACATGTGTAAGCCTCTTATGGAAGTAGGTCGCGGACCAGGGCATGCCTCAGCTCCATATTCCTCTCATTCTCTTTCCAAGTTTTCGTGTCGGCTTATTTTCAATGCCTGTATGCCCTCAGCAGTGATCTGATCTACTTCCTCTTCCATGTGCATTCCCAATAGTGAGCACTCAGCCCAAAGGGAAGCTAGAGCAACAGCATGCCTAGTAGAGTTTGACGGCCCATCTCTATTTATCTTCCATGTGAGTCAACGGTCAAAGGGATTAAATTCCCTCAATTCAAGATACTTATAACCCAGGACATTCTAAGCAAAATAGTCATCTCATTAATTGGTTGGCTGAAATTAATTCTAATTTAATTCTCTCATTAATTATGGGCCCTAAAGAGGGGCTGAGGCAACACCATAAAAAGGGGTCAAAGTTGGAGCAAAAATCATCCATCACTCGTCCAAGCATTTTTTCCTTCTCTCATCTTCCATTTTTTAATTTTTTTAGAGAGCCTTTGTAAGACAAACCCATTAAAGTTGAGGAGTTTAGCAGAAAATAAACTTTGTTAGTTATTTTTCTCTTCTCATTTCATCTCATTTATGAGTCAAATGAGAAAGTTTTATGATTTATATGATTTTTGCATAATTGAGTATCAAAGTTTAGACATAGGAAGTAAAATATATCACTAATTGACAGTATAGTTAGACCAATTTCATTGGTGTTTTCACTAACTATAGTTGGCAAAATTACTTATATAGGATTAAGATAGATCATTGATTAATAATATTGTTTTATTAATTTCTTTGGGGGTTATCTTTGTCTCTTATATTGCATAATTTTGAGTTTATTTTTTATCCCAACCTATTTATGGATGTTATTGTTTTCATGTTGATTTCCATAGTTTAATTTGTTATCCTAATTATATATTAGACAGTGTAGGCTAATAGGATATTGTGCAATTGTACTTAAAATTATAATTATTAAAGTTGAACAATTCATGGTGGACATTAGATCAGTTATGTCTAAAATGAATAATTCATACTAATTGCTAGATAAATTATATCATATGATAATTATAATTCATCATTTTAATTCAGGGTCTAACACTTGTAGTTTAGGTTGAACAAGAGACTAATTGAACCCTTGTTTGAGTTAGTAATTCAATATTTATGTCATTGGTGAAATGTGAAGTTCTAGATCCTTTTCTAATTTGATTTGTTTTTATTTTTTTGACTCATTTACTGTACTTTTGCCTCTTTAATTTTGTTTGATTGAATTACTCTTTTAATTAATTGAAAAACTAAATTTGAAATTGCTATTATTCCTAGTGGAATCGACACCTTGTATTCACTAGTCCACAATTGATCTTGTGTATTTTCAAGTAAAAAATGTCTTTAAAACTAAACATAAAATTCACGTGAGGCAAGTTCCACAGGGTAGCAGGTTTTTACTCAGAAAGATGGCAATATTTTACCTTGATGAGCATATAAGTTTCCCTATCTCTTAGACATTAGTCCTCTCATGTAGGCAATCTTTTAGCCAAAGTCCTTTCCCTATCCTGCATTCACTTGCATGAGAATCAACTTTTGGTGAGTAGTATGTACTTAGTGAAGCTCTAGCCTAACAAGAAAATTGCATGGTGAGAAGAAGTCTATTAGTGTGAGAAAAATACGCATTTTTTCCTTCTTTCCAACTCCTTGAGCTTAATTATCTTGCCCCTAAAGATTTCGTTGCTGAATTATTTGTTCTCAAGAAAGTAAGGTTTGAGATTATTTAAAAATTTTATTTGTCCATGATAATATTGTTGTTAATGCTATTAATATTATTATAAATTCTGTGTAAGATCTATTTTTGATTGGAGAGGTGAAAACTCTCATAGAGCTATGGTTTGCTCCTCCCCCAAATTTTTCTCTTTCGGATTCTCAACAAGATTAATGTATGTGGCATGAGATGCCTTTTGGAGGCCGGTACTTGGATTTTATGATCTAACTTTTGTAACTTGCATGCATTAACTTGATGTAGCTGAAATGTAATGTGACATTAGCAAGTTCTAATATTTTGAAGCATGTTGTAGATGCTCTGGATTGGACTCAGTGGCCTCCCACCAAAACTCATATATTTTATTACATTGCTTGTAAAGAGAGTTATGTGGATCCCATTGTACTATATGGCCGTGAGGGCCTTTTTTTTTTTTTTTGATAGACCTAAACTCTAGTTTTTTATTTTATTTAATTTATTTGATAGACCTAAACTCTAGTTTTTAGGCACCATAGTTGGACCGTGAAGGTCTTTAGAAAAAAAATGATGACGATGTTACACATATTTTGGCAAAGTGTGTAAAGTCTCCAAAAAAAAAATAACAAATAAGGAAAACTTATCTTGCACTTATCTTTAAGGGTCCTTTCAAAGGATTCTAACAAATTGATGGTCTTACTATAGGGTGGGGCGTTACACTAGGTCACAAAAACTTGAAATTTAATGAAATAGACTTTTAACCTAGTCAACACTCCAAATGTTACTTCAAACACCGTCGCTGAATAGAGTCTTAGCATTTTGTACTTCAAATAAAAATATTTGTCTAATGCTATTCTCCTTTCTATTTTTATTTATTTTTGAATTTTTTGAATTTAAAAAGGTCTCTTTTTATATATTAAAATACTTTTATAGGGAAAAAATGCAAAATTTGAAGGTTAACATGCTACAACAAGTTCACTAGTCAACTAGCTGGTGACAAAGGATAAAATTATGCAACATTTAAAAAATCAACCAGAGTGGTAAAATAAATTAAAATTCAAAAGGCAATGATACTTTGAGCAAAGAAGTCAGCTGAGGAATCCAAATTGTTATTCATGTACCCCATATATGTGGTTGATCTTGGTATTTATATTACAACTTATTAAAGACTTATTCTTGTACCTATTTTTGCGATTCCTTTACTATCTACCATTGCGTCAAATAATCTTCAAATTTCAATAATTGGCATAGCATAACTGCATAGCCAAATTTATAAAGTTATTATCATGTCGGCAATTTGAAGAATTTCAAAATTATTGTATATAAAAATAAAGAGAAAAAAGTTATATCTAAACATGATGGTTATAAGAATTAAAGTGAACATTTACATATACAAGTTTATTTTTTCTAGTTTGGTTTCTTCAACCTCCTACTCAACCCCTTCTAACATATCCGAACATTTTAGTTGAAGGCTACAATATATAGTCTGTCATAAAGGTTTATAATAAAGTACTACTAATTTATCACTGATTCCATCATTAAATAGCAAAATTTTTACCACCTATCATAAATTTTTTTACCTAAAACATCATCAACCATCAAAAGTAATTAAAAGAGTCATCATGACACAGCCCCTCAACCATTTGAGAATTGCTCAAGTCTATTTGAAAAGACCCCTTTGCGAAAGTTTTTTAGCCTATTCTCACTGGCTCCTACCCTCTTTTACCTAATTTCTGCTTCTCTCTCTCCCTCCCTCCCTCTCTCTCCACCACCTCCCCCCCCCCCCCCCCCCCCGAGCTTTCATCACCCTCTTTCAAGACCCCAAGAACGCTACTTCAAAAGCTTAACACGTTACAGAAACTTGCGTCAAACCTTGTTGAACCCTCCTAGCTGCTGCTTCACTAGCATATTTTTTAGAGAGAGAGAGTTGGTTAACGTCTTTGCCTAACGGCGTGTTTGGCATTGTGCAATTATACGTTCCATGATGGTAAAGATGATGAGTAGAAGAAGGAGAAGAGCATTATCAGTGCAATTAAAAGGGATAATGCTGTGTTTCTCTCTCCTCTGCCTCAGCATTTCTGCTAAATGTGAAGGGTTTAGAAGCACACATCACCATAATGATGATGATATGTTCAAATTCGACCCAAAGCAGCACAGATTTCCCGCAACATCACGAAATTCAGCTCATTTTTTTCTAGGGTTCTTCCCCAAGAGACAATTTCCAGTTCCCTCCTCAGCTCCTTCAAGGAAGCACAATGATCTTGGTTTACAGAATTGGAGGTCTCCTTGAAAAACCCCAAGAAAAAAAAAAGATGGTTTTTTAATATTATTTTTCGACGGCCCATAGGATTTTATTTTTCTGTTTCCTGTAAAGTGAGGCGTAAAAGCCGGTTAGACTGGATCTAAACCTGTGTTTTTGGTAACAGTTCTACAAAAGACTTTACCGATTGAATGAAGTGACACGCACGGAGCGACAAGATCATGAAGAGGAAAACATGCATGGGTAATTATGACTAATTTTTCTTTCTGGGTCCTCTTTTAATTTTAGTGGAATGGACAAGACTTTTGGTGCGGATGTTGCATTTTGTATATTCTCTTAGATCATTCCATGTGCCTTTTGATTGAATATAAGTTTTCTGAGATTTCTCCCTCTTTTTGTCCCCTTGGTGCTAATCTCTCTCTATCTCTTTTTTGCCTGTAGTTGTGAAATCATCAATTTAAATTTCTGTGTTGAAATCATTTTTACATGTGGTCATCATATATATGTTTATCCATTGTCATCATTTCCTCCTCCCCCTCCCCTGGTATATGCATGAGAACACAGATGAAGGAGTTGGATAGCAAAAAAGGACAAAGTTCATCTCATTGAGTTGGATAGCAAAAAAGGACAAAGTTCTCATATGTGACCAAGTGTTTCGATATTACGAATCCAATCTTGTGATGATTTAATTAAACAAAGCATGAGAACTCAGCCAACAAAGAGATTGAAATTACTCCAAGCTAGAAGATAATTGGTGAATTAGATTCCTATTTGAATTGGTAAATGAGATCCCTATTTGAATATAACTACTCTAAGGATAAAGTCCTCATATGTCTACAGTTTACACCTGTTTGATCACGAAAGGTGCTTTTCTTTAATTGGTAAATGGGATCCTTTTTTGAATAAAACCACTGTTTAGGGCTTGAATAGGACCTAATTAGACTTTAGACCCATCAATTTTCAAATACAATGTGTGTTCTCTTTAAAATTCCCTCACATAAAATTTGTGTCAGTTAAGGATTTGACCTTAATGGTGGAAACTGATAATCAAATTACTCAGATGTTGGGTGACCTAATAAAATTCATTGGCAGCAAGGATTAAGTTCACACATCAATGTAATGCAACGTTTATATCTCACTACAATGGAGTACCTAAAATTGCAGACATCCTTTTCTCTTTTTTTCTTCTCAAGGGGAGGGGCTGCTAAGCAGGTCATCATGTTTTTTATTGGGTCATTAACGACAGCATGTTTTTTAAAAGGTAAAATTTTGTTATCGGCATTCAGCAACAAAGAATACGGACGATGGCAGTGTTGCAGATTTTTGAACTTTTTTCAGGTCGCCTAAGATAAGCCGTCATCAACAATGGACATGCTGTTGTTTATAAAAGCAAACAGGTTATTTTCAGGGGGGGGGAGGGAGAGGGGGATCCATCTGGCTTGCATTCAAGCAAGTAAAGTGTATCCAATGCAATTGACAATATTGGTTGCTTGTAAGAATGGGCAAAAGATCTTAAAAACAAACAATAGTACCAACTGGCCCCGGATGAACGTGTGGAGTAGTCTGCGTCGCAACATTTTCTTTATGATTAGGTGTACGCTCTTTTATCCTTGTCAATACATAAAAATAAACATCGAAGTACCAACATGATTGATTGATTTACATTTCACGAGTCATTTATTTTATCACCAATACGGCTGCATGTACTAAATAATTTCATAATATTGTTTCTTCATATCACATGTCTGTCAGCAAAAAATAGGGCGGAGGATAAGCTATTCACGGCATGGCTACTCCTCGCTAGGAGGCTACGACGCCAATAGTAACTTTATTCATTCTATTTCAAAGCACTATACTAAAATGCACAAACTATTACGGTGTTCATTAAAATGCACAGATTTAGAAGAAGCACACAATAGAGTACTTAGCATCATATTATGAACAGACATTTCTATACTCATAGCAGAAGCTAGAACACTAAGAAATGGAGTACATTCAACAGTTCAAGAAGGTTTCAATAATATTGTCATAGAAGGTGACAATCAAATTGTAATTCAACTATTGAAAGGAAGTACCGAGATCGCTTGGCAAATTTCCAATATTATTGAAGATATTTGCGCTTGGTCGAATTAGGGTGTTCATATTATCGCTAAGCATATTTCTAAAAAGGCAAATATGACAGCAAATTAGCTGTCAAAGTTTGAGATTCTATCACAAGACCATTCTCTTCATATTTATGTTTTTCACCATTTCTTAGGTCAATACTAGCTGATAATGTAGTTGAAAGTATTCTTGTGAGAAACGACATTTAACATTCTTTATTTAACCTTTACCATTGTTTTAAAAAAATGATAGAATACTGAGGAAAGTATTATGGAGGTGCTTGGAGAAAAAAGAAGTGCTAGTAGCTTCCATTCGATTTATTAAAGACATGTATAAGGGAATAAGGATAAGAATTAGAAACTTAGGGAGAGATACAACTTATTTCCGTATAGATATTGGACTTCATCAAGGTAGGATCAACATTGAGCTATTTTCTTTTCACTATGGTTATGGATGAGCTCATTAAAGAGATTCAAGAAGAGAAACCATGGTGTATACTATTTGCTAAAGACATAATTCTTATTAATGAGACTAGAGAAGGGGTTAACAACATGTTGAACATTAGAGAGATATCCTAGATGCTAAAGGTTTTATGTTAAGTGTGTCAAAGATTGAATACTTAAAATGCCAATTTAGTGAAGGGGAAGATTGCATAGAAGACAAAGTGAGCATTGAAGGTGTAGCTATACCAAGGGTTGAAAAGTTCAAATGTATGGGTTCCATCATTCAATAAAAAAGAGGAATAGTGATGAGAACACCAACCAACGAATAAAGATAGGTTTGCAAAAATGTAAGAATCAAGTTGAAGGGGAGGGTTTATCATATGGTGCTTAGACCAACATTATTACACAGTGCTGAGTGTTGACCCATCAAGAAGAATCAAGTTTAGATGATGTTGGTCACAGAGACGAAGATAATTCATTGGATATATGACCACACGAGATTGGATAAAATTAGAAACGTAGTAATTAGAGACAAAGTTGGGGTGACATCCATAAAGGATAAGATGAGAAAAGTTAGACTTAGATAATTTGTTCATGTAAGGACAAGAAGTATGGATACACCAGTGAGTAGATGTGAAAGGATTGTTCTTCTTGAGTGTAGAAAAGGACGAGGTAGGCTTAGGAAGAGCTGGAATAAAGTGATTAGATACGATTTGAAGACTTTAGGATTAGTGAAGAATATGGCTTGGGTAAGGAAGCTATGGAGGCCTAAGATTAAGGTTACAGATCTTAGATAGCTTGCTTCTACTTGCCCTTCCGTGATCACCCGAAGGCATAAGAGTGGTTGATGTGTGGATTCGACTCTTTCTGTTTTTTTTTTTTTTGTTTGTTTGTTTTTGAGCATGCATGTATTGGTATTATTTAATATGTAGTACCGTACTTACCTCTATTATCTATTAATTATTATGGCTTGCTAGTTTATATTGTTTTTTGCTCCCTTTCATATCAAAAGATTTTCAAGTCTAAAATATTTTTTCAAATCTTTTTGTGACTCCATTGAAATTGGTCTCCATGTGGGTAATGATGCCTACGAAAGCAGTGGCGGAGTCAGGATTCAAAGTAAGGGGGAGCGAGATTAATCATACACATAACATAAACTTTAATAGTTCTAAAAATAAAGTGCATAGCTAATATATTCAAGAAAGTTGTCATCAATAAGATCTCATGTTTTGAAAGCAAGTATCGTCGTTTGACAGACTTTTAAAAAATCCAAAAAAAATTGCACAGAAGGCAACACGAGGGGTCAAACCCGCGACCTCTCACATGAAACAACAGGTAGTAAAGCAGTTTGCTATGCACTTCTTCGTCAAATATGTAAGAACTAATTAATATATATCTATTCTTTATTTATACAAGAATATCTCATATTTAATTTTTTTCCCAAAAAGCTAGGGGGCCAATTGACACCCCTTGCCCCTTAGTGGCTCTGCCATTGTACAAAAGTAAAGCTGCTTATTACATTTGGATTTTCTCAGATCCATACTAGCATTATCCACACTAAGAGTTGTTCTATTAAAATGAACAAAAGTGTGTGGTTCGTACAATAATTTAAGTAATATGTTAGAAATCAAACCCTCGATCATAAGATATTTGTAATCATACTATTTTGGTAATTTTGGATGGTAGCTAACTTGCTTGGATCTCAAATTGGATGCGTGAGTGTGCAAACTGGATTGTATCGTTTGAAAGAGAACATTACAGAATGTAAAATGCCAATTGCTTTCTGCAAGATTTTGGGTTATTATGATATAAAATTGTACTTGATTTGTTAGGGTGTGTAAACTTCAATTTGCTAACAGTTAATAGGAATTTACACGTAGTGAATTTTGTATATACGATTTTAGGTTTTTAAAATGCCTTGAATGTCTCTATTTTGATAGGTGAGTACATAGTCAATAAAGCGTAGCATCATATCAGTCTGATAAAAGGTGGTTAATTTAATTAACTGTTATATTATTCAGATTAACTATAACCTTGCTCACGAACACGCCAGGTTACTGCCCTTAAATGAATGACTGTAATGATTTTTTGAAACTAATTGTAATCGAAGTTCAAATATAAAGATGTTCACACCGGGCATATAATCAAAATAGGTATGCTAACGTCTTCTATCACCTTTTTTTTTTTTTTTCCCTCCAAAGGAAAATAATTTTGTTATTGCCAAACAAAGAATGGGCTCAATCGAGGAGTTCATTCTCTTAGCAATGACCAACAACCTAATTAGTTTGTTGTACTATATACGAAAGTAGGTATTGTCCCATATTGATAAAAAATACAAAGAATATGAAAGTGGGTGTTGTCCTACATGGATAAAATTAAAGGGTTTAAACATGTTTATAAGTTTGTGAGTTACTCCACCCAAAACCAATTGACAATGAGTGGAGTAACTCACAGGCTTATCAATATGTTCAAACCCTTTAATTTTATCCATGTGGGACAACGCCCACTTTCATATTTTTTGTATTTTTTACAATGTGGGACAATACCCACTTTTATAATCCAACATAGTTTGCCCTATAATTGTTCAAATCATAGGCCCTTTTTTCTTTTTCCTTTTTTTTGGGTACCATGAATGGAGTACAAATAGCATACGAATAGCATGTGAATAGTAAGTTGGCTTTTTGACTTTTAAAACATAAACATATATCGTCTCCATCAATTTAAAATTTAAGCAACCTAGCTCGCTCACATGCGTGTTAAAGATCTATTCATTTCAATAGTTACAAGTTACAACTATAAGGAGCAATACTAAGGAGCTACATGGATAGAGGAGTGAAGAGTTGTGTTGAGAAACAATAAGAAGCAATAAATTATAAGCAATACATTGATACTCTTAAGCTAAAATTAATAGGCCTATAACATTGAGTATACTTAAAATTTTCGTCAAAACTCACATGACTCAAAAATCCTATATTTCACTATCGAAGCAGCAAGGTTATGTAAATGAGTTAGTCAATCTCGGATGACGGAGGTGCTCAAGTGCAATATATTCTAACTAGGAAACAAGTGGTGATGGTTTTACCAAGGGCTTGATGATATAAAATTTCTTTTCACCACTTAGTGCAGCTCAAGCGAGTGCAACGATATGCAAAACTTTGAAAACTAATAAAGCTTTCTAAAAACTTATTTCCTGCTGTATCTTATCATGATGACGTATGAGCGTTAATATAATTCTTTTGTCACGGAATAATTTACCTTTTGATACACAAAGATTTGGTATTATGATTTTCGAAACCCACTTTTTTAGATAAATATTCATCGGACTATGCAGGTTTGGGTAATTTTTTTTAGGAGACAAACATTTCTATTTCTGATCCTCAACTTTCTAAAATTGCGAATTGATCCCTAATATCCAAATATAACTATTTTTAGTTTTTTTTTTCTTTTTATAATGACTTTACTGATACTAGTTATCATAATCTATTACTTATATCATAAGTATTATATTTTTTATGATTAAAGGCCCACCATACTTAGCAAAATAATTAAAACTTAATTAGAGAGTTTCGACCATTATCTGAACAAAGTCGGCGCTGGACTCCGGTGCTCCTCTAACTTCCGGTTTACAGAGATTACTAATCTCAATCCTAACTTCCTTAGATCAAGTATAACACAGATCCATTTCATTTCCTACCGAACTCAGACCATAGTCACTAATGAAATTTTTAATATTTTTCAAGGATAGTGGATCTTTAATCAAGAAACTATAATATTTAAGATATAAGGTTCAATTGAATAACGTTTTCTAGTGGGAAACTTCTTTTAGTGAAAGCTTAAAGGTGGAAATATTACAATGGAAAGTTTTGAAGAGGGACTTAAACTAAGATCATTAGAGATGCTTGTTTATAGAGAAATGGAGAATTCCGACTTCTCTTTTACTCAAGAATGCCCAAATGATTGTGTCCCTTCTTAGCACTCGATTTCTCCTTTTATAGAGAATTGGGGGTACATAAGATACCCTAATGGCTACAGTACATACTGATTTTCACATTGCTACAGTGCATACTGACTCTTCACATGGCTACCGCACACATTTCATTTTACAGACGTGACGCTTATCAAAGTAGTATAATAATAGGGCAACCACTCTTAAGAGCTTTTAATGATGACAAGACTACTTGTCATTATTAAGATTCTACATGCCTTCGTCTCCAATTATATCTTTCGGACCATCATTATCTGGATAAGCATCAAAACCTTCATCTTATTGAAGATGTTCTGGATCTCATTTCTCAAATAATTCCAGAAGATACTTCTTTTTTTTTTCTGATAAGAATTTTCCTGCTCTAACATCAAAGAGATCATTAAAGATATCTTTTGAGATTGCTCCTTCCACCTTCATGTGTTCTTTAACCTCATTGTCATAGGCGAAAGTAGTATTTTCCCAATGCATTATCGTCTTTCCTTATTCAATTAATGCCCAAGTTATGATAAATGTTGTAAAATCATGGCTCTTGCTAAAGTGGAATCAGTAAAAATCCTCCTCGCTTTGGAAACTAGTCTTGTCGTTGACGTAATCAACGCTCTGGACAAGATAATGGGCTGGTTTGGCCTTTTCATTTTCATATCCGATTAGTGTATAATGTACCTCCAAATATAGGGGTCTGTTGTGTGAATTTTTTGTTAGACTTTCAGGAGATGTAAGAATCCAATAGATCGTCTTAAACATGCATTGATGGAATTTAGTTAATGTTGAGAAAAATGGGAACTTTGGATCTAAAATTTCCATAAAGTAAACCATCATTCCATATTTTCAGGCTTTAATGAGAGGGTTATTTGGAGAGATTGAGTTGGCTGAGAACTTAACCCCAACTCCAGACTTATCAGAAAAACAGATCATTGTACTCCAGGACTCTCAAATATTATAAGAATAGTTATGATAATAATCGATGCAGCCTGCATACCATTCATTGAACCATTTTTCTTGAACATGAGAGCTAATTTTTTCTTAGATATCATAAGAACATTTAAGGTAATTAACTTGTAACTCTATAAGAGAAAATCTTTACACTGTTAGGTAGGTAGAAGAAAGTAGACCAAAGCGTGATCTACCTGTTAGATGGAATTCTAAGTTATTAATGAGGACTTTACTAGAAGGAGAAACCTGTTCTAGTATGAATGGCATCTCATTGTGGATTTCCTCCTTTTCTGGAAGGAGGCCGGCTTTGATGATCACTATTGACGAGTTCTCGAGTTAAACTGTCTATTAGTGTAACACCCCAAAATTCTAAGTTCATTTTTTTTTAACAATTATCCTGCGTGGCAGCGGAACCTAATTGGGGTGTTACTGATATATTTTCTTCTTAGAAATACCAGGCTGGATGATATCATAATAACAATTAATACAAAAATCTTGAATAATATTTCCAGCTGCACATTATTCCAAATTTATTAACATCTACTAAACCAAACAAATGTTTTTATGGCCTTAACAACTAATTTCTTCGTCTCGACTCATGCTTTTGGGCCTGGCTTTACTTTCAGTTCCCCAATCCTATGTACAACTATTTCACCAGAAAACAAAACGTTTTATAAAGGTGAGATAAACTCAGTAAACAATCACCCCTAACAGTCAACTACACACACAAATTCATTTGAAAACATTTTAAAGGGGCAGGGGAATAACAGCAAGACTCGCAAGATGCATTTATCATCAACACAACTTTTCCTGGTTACCAACTCCCAGAGATGTAACTCCTAACTTATGGCCCAAACACAACATTCAGTTTTTTTTTTTTTTTTGGGGGGGGGGGGAGAGCGACCCCACTAGGTCTCATGACTTACACGTCAATTCATCGTAGCCGCTTAGCTCGTCCTGGCCTACCGCTACTCAGGCGGTTACCGGTTAACCCCTTTCCTGGCCTACCACCATCATGAATCGTTACCGCTAACCTGGCCCACATCCTAACGGGGCATGTGACTGCTCACATGCATGCACTAGTTTCCCAAGGAAGGCTAATGGCCTTCAGTCAACACAATCAATTTAGGTCTCATCCAACTTAGCCTTTATAAATACTGCCACACTTCTCTAATTTAAAGATCGAATTATCAGGCCAGGTTCATTCAGTTTTACCCCACTTCCCCCAATGACATTTCTACAACAACAAACTTTAAGTTCCCAATACAACCTTACCTAGCCTCAATTCCACAATCATAACACATCAGACAAGTTCTGTTGCATAGTCATACTTAGTTAACTCATGCTTTTATTTCGCTCAAATAGCACACAAAGTAGTTCTTAACATGTTCAAAACACACATGATTTTAAAACCCGGGGAAGGATTAGGGCATAATTGTCACCTGAATACCGTACAAGTTACGGGCTTGATTACTATTCCAAACTTACTGCTCCGCACCTGGGCCAACACATAGCCCACACTTAGTCTAACTCAAATGAATTTACTCCCTGGTCTTTTTCTTACTTCTAAAAAAATTTATAAGAATTACCCATGCTTTTAAGGCCCCCCAATCCAAGCCCACTCTAGGGTCTAGATCAGGCCAGAATCTGGGCCCCTTTTTAGAGGTCCGAACTTTCAGTCCCGATGTCCAGTTCAAAACTTCTAACCCAATCCAGAAACTTTGACTCGTTCCCTATCATTTTCATGTTCGGGATTTCACCATTTCTATCCCGAGCTAGGTCATTTTCTCACTTGTTTAGGGGGTATCACTGACTGTTTTGATCTGGACAGTCCCAGGTAAATTGGTTATAACTTGGGTCACGCTACTCCAATTGGCCCGATTCCAAAACAGGGTTGTGCGACACATTCTGAGGTATCGGCCCTAAAAATTTGGTGATTTCTGATTCACCGACTCACCTAGGTAAATTTTTAAAATTGCCATAACCGCAGCCCACAACCCAGCCCGGTAGACTCGACCCTGATTTTCTAGCTCAATTTCCTGGACTCATAAGTTTTACATCTGATGTCCAAAACTCAAGATTTTTCCCAATCCAGAAAGCGGGGCTTGTCCTCTACAACTTTGTGTTTTGTATTTTTGCCAATTTGCTCATTATCTAGGCCAAAAACCCTAAAACCCGAAAACTGTCCTTGAATGTCCCAGATTTGATAGTCTCTGGTAAACAGACCATAACTCTCTCATTACAATTCGAAATTCAACGATTCAAAAACCATCGTATAGAGAACACTTGGATCTATCTTCCATTCAAATTTGGTGGTTTTTGGACTAGAATACCCATAGAAACGAATTTTTTTAACTCACATGAATTTTCTATCCCACCCAGTGGCAGGTTCTCATCATTTCTCCACCCAAAACCCGATCTTTTCACTTAATGACCATGTCCCCTATACCCGTGACCTGTTATCTGAGAATCCTGACAATGTTAATCCTATCCCAAGTCATCCAAGACATGAAAAACATTAAATTTCATTGCTAAGAACACAAAAATACCAACGTGCATTTACCTTGATGTAAACCTGAAATAGTAGCAATGAAACCGTCTCCCTTTTTGTGATTCGAATATGAAAATCTTGCAAAAACTCTTTTTAAAACAATTTTCTTGAACTTCAAACAAAATCATGCAAGGAAGATAATAAGTGCTCAAAATTTTGGATGTAAAGAAAACACGGGGCCAAGGTTTCACCATGTCTTTCTTACCAAGGAAGAGGAAAGGGGGGTGGTGGTGGTGGTGGCCGGTGTCGGGGCTGCGTAGGGGTGTAGGATTGAGGGGGATATGGGCTAGAGAGAGGAGAGTAGAGTAGAGAGAGATAGAGAGGAGGGAAGAGAGTGAGAGGAAGCGAGAGAATGAGAAGGGGGGATGTTTTCTTTTTCCACGTTAGGGTTTAGAAGGGGGTGTTCACGGCTTGGGGAGCGGAAAAAGAAAGAGAAAAGAAAGAAAAGGGAAAGGAGGAAAAAAAAAAAAAGGAAGGAAAGAGAAGGGGAAAAAAGGGAAAGAAAATAGGGCGGAAAAAGAAGGAAATTAGGTGCAAATTCTAGGGTTTGATTTGGGGGGAAAAATTTAAATTTAAAAATAAAAATAGCTAGAAGGAAAATAATTAAAAGGGTAATTAGTTGAGTTGTGAGACAAAATATACAATTATTTAAGTCGAAAAACAGGAACAAAATAACCTGAATAGAAAATAAATATATTTTTTTCATCGTTAAAATCAAGTTTTAAAAGACAACGCGTAGCGACAAAACAAAAAAAAATATTTATAATAACTTGGATTATAAGGGTTGGTCCACGTCACTAGGTCTCCTGATTTGATTTTCCAGATTTTTACAGTCAGAGAGTTCTTCGATCCCTGTATATGTTCAATAGAGAAGGAAAAGTAGTTAAGCTATAATTGTTAATACAGGAATCGCCTTACACTTGCATATTCGATAAATTCTTTTTCACAAATCCAAGTATTCTTTTGCAATTAGTTCAAATAAGAAAATGTTTTAGGGCTAAAAAGATTAAAAACTTTTCTATTCCCCTTATGACTGCAAGGATTTTTTTTCCATCATGGGATAGTTGCATTCTGCCTTATTAAAACTTCCACTGTAATATTCACAAAGTTTTTCTCCTTCTTTGATTTTGAGTATTGCGCTCCAATGCTCATTGCTGACATTTGTCTCAAAAACTAAATCATCTCCTTCATTAGGCAAAATAAAAACAGGAAGATTTTTACACATCTTTTTGAAATTCTGAACAATCTTTGCATCATTAGTGGTCCATGTCCAAATTACTTCTTTCTTGAATTTCTGCTACAACTACTTTCTTAGTTTAGCTAAATCTTTAATGAAATCTGAAGTATAGGTAAGGCATCCAAGAAACCTTTCTAGCTGCTTCCTATCCTCAATCCTTTCAGAAAAATTTTTTATTTTTTTCAGAATATGTTTGTAGAATAATCTATCCAACTTTTATCTCTAGACCTAAGAATTCAATTTCTTACTCAGTATAAATGCATTTGTTCTTATCGAGCATAATGCCATGATTAATGCATATTTAGATGACAGTTAAGACATCCTCTTTGTATTGTTCTATAGTTTTGGAAAAGATAAGGATATCATCGATGTAAACTAAACAACAATGATTAAGATCTTTAAAGATATTATTTATTCTTTTTTGAAATATTTGAAGTGCATTTTTAAGACCAAATGCATTACTTTCCATTTATAATATTCTTGTAGGGCACTAAATGTAGTTAAAGAAATGCATTGCTTATCCATCTTTATCTGCTAATATCCACTTTTGCAATCCATTTTCGAGAACCAAAAGGCTCCTTGAATTCTTTTGAAAAGGACTGTTTTGTTAGAAATGTAATAATCATTAAAGACAGTATTGTCATTAAGCTTTTCATAATTAATCACTATTCTTGCTTTTCCTCTTTTTTCTTCTGCATGATTTCTTACCATGAAAGCAGGACTGGTGTGAGCACTCTTGCTATTCCTGATTAGTCTTTTATCCAGAAGTTCTTTGATTTGTTTATCAAATTCCTGGGTACCCTTGTACGTATATACCATTTGTTTGAATTAGATAATAGTGTTGGGGTCTAATAGAGTGATTTTAGTAAATGTTTTATCCTTATCCCAAAACTTTAGTGGATTATCAGAGTAGAGTTCTTTGCATAATTTTTCTTATAGCTCGACTTATGCTTTTTAATAGATAACTCATCTAATGAAATTGTTAACGCTACCTCTCGTTGCACTGGCATTACCTTCTTATCACACTGGCTGCATGTAGTTCTGATGAGTATAGGCCTTACTTAATTTTTCAATAGGAACTGAGTGACCATTAATTGTGAATATTATCTAGTTTATGGTCTATGTGCATGGGGAATATAATCTCTAAAAGTTATTTCCAATAATCATATCATGAGAGAGTTAGTCAGCGGCCCATGGAATTGGTATAATGCATTCAACTCCTCTTAATTCTATGGATAACCCTTCTATTACTTCATTGTGACTTATGATGCTATTATCTGCTATCCTTACCTATAAAGGACTTTTAGCTTTTCTCCACATAAACTCTAAAAATAATGATCTTTTTCCAAAGTATACGGAACAACCACTATCTACGTAGGCACATAGCTCATATTTATTATATCCTTCTAAACATAATTTCATCGGGAATAGATGCTATTAGGATTTGTATTGGTAGCTTCATAGTGTATTTTCATATTCATGTTTTTGACTAATTCATTCTCATAGATTGGTTAACTAATAGTTCTAGTTTTGTACCTAATAACCTTTCTTTCTAGACTCATATTTCGATCTGCACTGGGTCTTGCAGATTCAAAACTCATTCTACTTATTTCACTAGTCAGGCTAATTATATCATCTTCTTTAGACTCTTCTTTAGCTGATGAAGATCATTTTCCGCAATCTGTTCTTGTATGCATACTTCTTAATAATTTGGGTTTAATAGTGATTTTGCCTTCCTCATTGATTTTTATTATATTGTTCTTATTAATCTTTGTAGGGTTGGCGAAGCTAGATATCCATGAATGATCAATCTTTATCTCTTGTGGATTGGACTTAATCCTCTGAATTTTTTGCATAGGGGTTGGACTCTCAAATTTTCTGCCTCTATCATAGTGACCTTAATCTTTGGATCTATAATATTATTCAATTTATAGATAATTTTCTGAAATATTCTTAATGGATATCCTCCTCTTTTCATGTCCATTGCAACTGTTTTTATCGTAAGGGATAGGAAATTTTTAGCAAACTCATCCTTTAAACTCAGATAATATCCAGGTTGATAATTGAATCATACTGATCCATTGCATAAATTGGTCTTAATCCCTATGATAATTTGATTATTGAATTTGGTATGTCTTATATTACAGAGTAAAGTGTAAAGAACAATATTTTTGCCATAATATTGTAATGTACTGATTTGAACTTGGACGCTTCCAACATGAATATATCTATACTTTCTATCTTTGTTATGCTTAAGGATGTGTCCCCAATTAATGAGATTAACTTCTCCTATGTCATACTCATAATCTTTGATTTCTAGATCTCCTTCCATCATCTCACATACGTACTAGTTTTTTAATTGAAAGATGAACTTTTTATAGATCATGTCGTTCTGGATTATGGGAAGAACCTAGTTTTCTTTGACTTTGTTATCATTGTCTACAACAAACTCTTCTCTTTGAAGACCACTAAGACTAATTGAGCCACTTTCCATCATATAACTTGTTTCTTCATAATTACTTTCTTCATATTCATTTGGCCATTATAATTTCAACAATCCCTTTGTTGTTACTTAGGGCCAAGTCTAATGCTTGATCTTTACTAAACTCAATATAATCTAGGCTGCCCAAGGTTTCAATAAGCTTATTATTCTTACTATTTTTACATTCATTAGTATAATATCCTACTTCTTCGTATGCCAAGCATTTGCAGTTGTTTTTCCCTATAAGACAATAGGTTGCTTTCTTCAAAAATTTTCGTTTTTTAGGACTTGGTTTGTTATAATATTTTCTTTTATATTCTCTCCCCACCACATATTAAAGCTCCTTTTCTTATAAAATTTTCTCCTTCTTCTTTTTTCGGGTTCTTTTCCCCATTGATGAGGTAAATCTCAATAAGCTAGGAATTGTTTCTTAATTTTCTTTTGCTTTTGGGGATCGAGACATTGTTCATTGACTCATTTTCTTAAATAAGAGATCTTTAAACCCAAAGAATTTGTAGCGTTCCAAATTAAACATGTTTTACTGTTTATATTCTCTTTAATAAATCACTCAATTGTAATCTGATAAATCCAATGATAGGGGCGTTACCGTCGTACCAAAGGATAGGGCTTGAAGTATGTGTCCTGGTATAACATAGTTAAGTATAACCTCAACTTTACACATTCACACATGATCATCCATTCATAATTAAGTGTTAATCAATATAAGGTTTGTAAACCATAGGAAGATAATTCATTATGTAATCTACATCCTCATACACCGAAGAATTCAAAATACAGCTTTAAAGTATGCATATACTGTATTCCCACTGATTCATACAGATTTCCTTACTCAACTTATTCTCTTCCGCTGCGTTGCTAGCATGAAGGCAATTCTCTGAGCATTTGCTTAAAACCAAACATGAAAAACATTTCGAACTGTGAGCCGAAGTTCAGTACATACATTCCTAAATTATTAAATGATCATTGAAACACTGATTGGGACCGCTTTGCAATTCATTTAAGGTCAAAGCAGGGACTAAGATGAATATAAAACTGTATTGCTAATTATTATCTGATAGTGAACCCCTTAATGTTGTTACGATCTATGGATAGGCGTACACCTGCCAAGCCGATCGGGGACCTGGCCTGAAGCCGCGTGGGTAACTAAAGGGCGAATGCCCTATAGGTGATAGCTGACAGGGTCACTAATTAACTGATAAATCACTGTGTAAACTGATTTATTAATGTACTTACCAAACATGATACTTTGATAAATGAACCCTGATTTCTAAAGATGCAGGCAATGGACGTACCTGAAATCTTTAAAATGATATTTCACTTAATAATATTTATGCACAATGAAAATGACAGACTAGGCCTCGATTCTGCTAAAGAAATATAATTATAGGTAAATGCAGTTAGTAAATAATATTTACTCCCGTTGTAATGGAAATTGATTAATTAAAAAGCTTCCACAATTTCAATAATTTAATATAAGATAAGTTACAATAAAATGATTTGAAAAATAAATCAATTAGGGTTATTGAACTTGAAATACAACAAATTGAAACAAAATAGATCAAATTGGAATGGTTGAGGTGGTAATAAAAAGATCTTAATTGATATAAATGAAATATAGGTTTCTGATATTTTCGAAGTGGATAATGGAAAGTGTAATGCTTCTAAAATGGATAATAGAAGGCTTAATATCAGGAGAGGTGTTGTGAGGTTCATAAAAGCTCAAATAACACCGACTTGGTTCGATGGACACTGATTTTGAGTCATTACTCTGCTCACTTCCCAAATTTCATTTTCATTGCCATTTAACTTAGTTTTCAACCCAAGTATAGCTTCTATATATAATCATACTTGTTGAACTTACTACACTTTGTAATTTCCTTGCAATACCCATAATTATACAGAAACTTCTGAAAATATTTCCAAATGTCATGATTTTTGTATTCACTCATATTATCGTTTGATGGTCTGTATTAGAAAATCCATATCTTTCACTCGCGACCTCCAAATAAGATGCAAAATCTCAATATGAAAAGCTCATAATGTCCATTAAAGCTTTTATTTATGACACAAAGCATGATTCACATAATAACGTCCCCAAAATTAAGGTAGAACACAGACGTGCACAATTTTAATTTAATCTACGCAGTCATCGTAAAACAACCATAACTTTTTCCACAGAACTTGGATTAAGGCAATTCAAAAAGCATGTGAAAGCTAACTCATTGATCTATGCACACACCAAAAATCACAAATTTTCAATGAGCCAACCAATACCAATTTTTTCGTAAAGTCCACTGTTCAAAACTGCTCCCAGTTTCGATGTATTTTATGCAGTCAGTAAGGTGGCCATAACTTTGTCTATACAACTCGGAATTAAGTATTCTAGAGCCAATTGAAAACTAACTCATCGAGGTACCTTCACAACAAAAATCATAATTTTTCCATGTCCCACGAAATACCAGTTTATTCATAAATAGACCCCTAATTTGGGTTTGTTTCCCAGCCCTAAATCACCTAGTTTCATCTTTTCTTCATGTAACCACCTACTAAAATCACTCTTTAATTCATCCAAAATCATTGCAACATTACCATAATCATTTATAATAATAAGGATTGCAAAATCAAATACAAAATAATCCAAATCCATCACTTCAAACTTAAACTAGCATGATTAAGAAGTAACCCTAACCCTAGCATAATCCAACTTCAACTCCACTATGATCCATCACCAAGATAACTCTTAATTCAATCAAAACAATATGATCCATCATTAAAACAATCAAAACAAGAAGCAAAAATCATAAATCCAAAGAACAAGATTAAGGTTACTTACTTTGAACTTGAAAAAAAGTGGTGACGGAGATGATGTTTGGTGATTTTGAGGATGGAAGATGGTAGCCAATGGAGGGAGGTTGTTGGGAGTTGCAATCCTCACCGGAGGCTAGCTAGAAAGTGGCCGGAAAACACCACAATAGGGGTTGGGGAGCCTGCTAGCCCTGGGTAGAGAGAAGGAGGAGAGAAGAAGAGATGGAAAGTGACATGAATATTTGCCTGGTGGAAAATGAAGTTAAAAAAAACTTAGTTGATATTTAAAGTGATAAAAGCTACTTTTTACTAAGTATAAATTAGGCCTAATTAAGGGTAATTAGCTAAACAAATGTACCCAAGTCTCGCTGGGCCGAAATAGGCCTTAAACGGGCTCGTGTTCGAAAAAGAGCTGAAACTGGGTGTGTTTTGCAAATTTTTTGTTTGGGTTTATTTTTTTTTCCCGAAGCGCGACATTGAAATGCTTGTGGTGTCATGAAAAATAATTTAATCACTTAATCATAATTATCGAGGCCTACTATGAATTTTTTCGAAAATTTTCGGTAAATGAAACTCGAATTGCAAAGTGGAGCCCCAAATGAATTCTCCCAACGGGATGATTAAATGAGATAAATAAATGAAGAAAATTAATAACATGACTCAGTTAAATAAATAAACATGATTTAGGGTCGGGCTATTATAGCCTTCCCCCCTTAAAGAGTTTCGTCCTCGAAACTTATGAACTTTGTTATCACATGCAAGGTCATCTCAACTATATATGGGTACTCGGCTTTCACTTCTTCGTTAGATTCTCAAGTAGCTTCTGAAGAGGTATACTTTGCCCAAAGTAATTTGGTTAGAGATATCTGTTTGATGCTTAACTACTGAATCTTGGGATTTAATATCTGGACTGGGTGCTTTTGAAGCATAAGACCCGCAATGACCGCAGTGGGTTTGCTTATGACAGCGTGATTAGGATATGAAATGTACTGCTTGAGTTGCGAGGCAAGAAACATGTCATGCACGTGTTTGAGCTATATAGGCAGACCTGGTAGACAAGCTATGCAATTCGGCCTTTCAATAAACTGACATGGTCTAAAAGATCTTGACCGCAATTTAGTTTGCAGTTCAACCTCCTTACACCCTTAATTGATGAAACTTTTTGAAGAACCTTGCTATATATATGAAAGTCCAGGAATCTCTTTCTTTTATCAACATGGCATTTCTGTCGCTTTCAATAGGATATTTTCAGAAATCTTCTGACATGTGTCACCTTATTAAACGCTGGAAAAGATCTTCATAACTCATTAGATGATTTGTTGTCAATGTCTGCCGTCATTTTGTCCTGATGTTTAATGAAGGATTCTCTGCTAGTGCTATCACAACGTTGATCACTGGGAGTTCCATACTTTCTGCAAATGCAAATGTTGGTCGTAGGTCGTGAAGCACTACAGGCTCCAACTTAGAAGAGTTGATCCATTGATATTTTTAGATGCTTGCCCATCTGTTTTAGGATGATAAGAACTGTAAAAGTTCAATCGAGTTCTAAAGGCTCTTTGAAGTGCTTTCCATAACAGGCTTGAAATCTCTGATCTCGATCATACACTATCTCTGAGGGAATCCCATGACAAAGTCCATTGAAATTGAATCCCTTTATCAAAATTTTGCTTTATTCTTTGGAGTTTAGGATTACTATCCTGATTCACTCTAATTTCCTCCATCAGGGAGGGCTGTAAGGTAAGCGCCGGCAATTGAACATTCACCTTTCTGTTCAACACTAATTGAATGTCCAAGACCTCAAGCTCTCTCAAGAGATTCAGTTGCGTAATCACTACAGCGTTTAAGGTATGTTGTGCCTTCCTATTTAGGGCGTTTGCCATAACATTTCTCTTTCTTAGTTGACATTGGATCTACCACAACTAATCGAGCTTCTTCTACGTGAAGATGTATTTGAAACTTTGATAATTAGTATTGATTCTTGCATGGTATCCCATATAAGTAATGTCTCTAAATTTTTAATATAAAAACTAGAGAAATGGGTAGGGTAATTCTGCTCATAAGACTTAAGCTGTTAGAAGGCATAAGCCACCACTTTATCTTTTTGCTAACTTCATAGCTTGCTTCGACAAATTGGTCAGGGAAGATAATATTTGTCAAATCCTTCCTGAACTCGATAAGTCCATGCTAAACTCAAACAGTTTCTAGACTTAGTGCATTGGTGGGTGTTGGGCACTTTGGAACCGCTTTTAGCTTGTGCAAATCAACCTTAATCTCTTCCTTTGAAGCCATATGCTCCATAAATACCATTGCTTCTAATTAGTACTCATGCCTTTGTAGTTGTTATGCAATTGATATCCCTTCAAGGTCTGCAACACTGTCTCAAATGAACAATATGCTTATCTCTATTCTTGGAGTAATTCAAGATGTCTTTTTATAAACACCACCACAAACTTGTCCAAGTAGCATATGAAACTCTATTCATAAGATCCATAAAGGCTGCAGGGCCATTGATTAAGTCAAAAGGCATCACAATAAATTCATAGTGACCCAAACATGGTCCTTAGTGTGGTTTTGGAAATGTCTTCAGGTATAATCCTAAGTTGATGGTACCATGACCTCAAATTAATCTTAGATCAGACTCCTGCTCCCTGCAGTTGATCAAATAAGTCATCTACTTGGGGTGATGGGTATCTGTTTTTTATGGTGATCGTGTTCAGCTCTCTGTAATCAATGCATAACCTCCAGGTTCCATTCTCTTTCTTTACAAATACAATTGGGGCACCCCATGGTGACACGCGTGGTATGATAGATCCCTTCTGTAATGACTTCTCTAACTGAATCTTCAGTTCTGTAAGCTTAATTGGGGTCATACAATACGGGATTTTGGAGATAGGTTAAGCATCAGGGATTAAGTCAATCTCAACATCAATTTCTCTTTGCGGAGCTGTCCCGGTAACTTTTCAGGAAAACATCTCAAAATTCACAAGCTATAGGGATATCCTCTACTTTTTTTTCCTTCGGTTGAATGTTACTAGCATAACACTAATATATAATATATCCTTGATATAAGAGCTGATTGTCTTCATAAAAGAATTTAAAGGACAAAGTTTTTCCTCTCTTTGACCATAAAACATATTTCTCTCCCTTGTTCATCTCTTGAAATAACCGTAGGGTCACAACCTATCTTGACCCCAGAAGTATACAACCAGATCATTTTCAAAATGATATCAAAGTCTGACGAGTCAAATTGAATCAGAACTTCAGGGGAAACTATCTCACCAATAGTAATTGAAATAAATTTATGAGATATAGAACATTTAACTCTAAAGTCGTTTGGCAACTTGATTTCATAATTGGTTTCTGCCTTCTTATTCTCAAGGTTCACTTGCATGGCAGATCATGTGAATATAAATGAATGAGTGGCAACTGAATCAATCAATACACAAAATGGTTTCAAAATGAAAGGTGAGTTCCAATAACTATCGTATCAGATGTGGCAGTATCCTCCTTGCTCAACACCTATGACCTTCCTACAGCTGCGGGCCTTGGACGTGGGAGCCCTTGTCTACAGCCTTCAGTCTTCAAGAGCAGGCAGCAATGAGGTGCTCTGGGCTACCACACCACGTGCATTTGTTAGTTCCAACTTAGCAATCTGGAGTGGTGTAATTAGTTCTTTCACAAATCGGCTCCAAATGAAGTCATGCCCTAAGAGCCTATTCGTAAAAATGTTCCACCAAATATCGGTTTCGCCCGTTAGATAAAATGTTTCAATATTCACCTATTATCCTCTGGAACCTCTACTACAGTGAAGATTTTCTCTATTCCTCGAATCGATTCTTCAGGTTCCACTGGGTCATACTTCCCACTCTAGAGTCCTTTAGTATGAATCAGCTGAAGACATTTTTCCAAGGGGCAGTAACCCATCAAAATTTCTCACTGACGCAGTCTAGATGCATGACAAAAATTTTGATTGTCCAACTTAAGCTTTATGAAAGCGATCTTCAATAGGAAACTGAGGTTGAATCAGCTAAAAAGGATGGACACATCGTGTTTCTCTTAGCAATGGATTCCACAAGTTAGACAACAATTAACACCTATACAAAGTGTAGTTAAGATCTACCTTATATTCAAGCGTGCTACAAAATTATCATCTATTGACATGGGTGCATTCCAATCATAAACCAGCTACTAGCAGCAATTGTGCTCTTAAAAATAGGAAAAGGTGACCAGAACTGATGAAGATATAACATGAGAGTGAATGATAATGCAACTTGATGGGGAGATGCCATGAAGACAAAAAGATGAAGCCCTTGGTCAAAGTGAGGAGTATCCAACAGTTAATAATCCAATAAAGACAATGATAGATGGTATGTTACCAGAAGGTGCAGTGAAATATTTTCTAGAGTAATGTCTACTTCACAAATAGAGGTGGAATCAATGGACTGCTTGCAAGAGTTTGGGTAATTTAAGTAAGTCTTGAATTGCAATGGATTGAAGCAAAATGTCCCTCTAATGTGTCCTTGGTTTCTCTTGTATGGAATCGTCGATAGTTAATGGTTTCAAAACTTATGTACCATAGAACAAGCCTCTTCGAAATCCTATAATTCAGGGGATATTACATCAAGAACCCCTATATAGCTCACTTAGATAAAATGCATGAGTTACAGAAGAAAATATCTGTAATCAATGAAGCATATTGAAGTAATTACCACTTGGATCCAAGAAATGCACAAAATGACACCCATAATATGAGGAAATATAAGCTCAAAGTTGTATGTATCCACTGACTTGAACAGTCTGTACCATCATATTTCTAGGCTAAATTTTATTAACCACTGGTCTCCAAATGTGCTGCAATATGGGTCATTGGAAAGCTTACTTTTGGTACTTTGACATAGAATAACTAAAACATCTCTATCCAATAAAATGCATAGGCTACAACTGGACTAAACTCAGACCTTATGCTTTAGGATTCTGTGTAATTTACAGACTTTGACTTGTCTAATAGTTTTAAAGAACCAAATGACCTCTAATCCACTTGAAACTTGTTTCATATGCATGACATCTCCTAAAACTTAAAGTCAGGATGGAAAATCCTTGTGTAAATCATAGTGACCATCGACAAAAGTTACCTCAAAGTCGGTCCTTGTGTAATGATCAAAACTATCAAGTTGATTAAACTTGTATATTCTACCCATACTTGGTTTTCCCTATGTATTTAACCTCAAAATGAGTCATAGGACACATCTGTAACAACCCCCAACCCTAGAGCTATGAGTGTTAGTGATTCTGAAATTTTTGGGGCGAAATGGACAGAGTTTCGCCTGTAAATTGGCCATTTTTCAGGCTAAAAGCCTTACATGACATCCCCTGCATTGAATAGAAGTATAAAGGGATATCAAATCAAGCTCAACGGCTACACGCCGGAGATCAAAGCTTTACGGGCCACATGTCCGGATTACAAGGGTTTACATCCCAAAAATAAACAATTCCAGCTAAAGGATGACATACCATTCAGGTGGGTGGCTCATATGGCCATACATACTAAATGCATTGGAACATCTTTAACCTGTTGCTCAAAATCTCTGTCAAATCTACTGCGTGAGATCAAACTATATATACTTTATATGGATTCATCTGACAAAGAACAATATACGAGTAGAATATGTGTGAGATAAGCAGACATTACCAGTGCCACAAATCTCCAACGATATCATAATAATCCTCAGTCCTCACTAACCAATTTCTCAGTATCTTAACTCCATACTCTATATCCCATAAAGAAAATCTCAACTTGTCTTTGATACCAAATCTGTAACGCCTCAAATTGAACATATTTTATTGTTTATACTCTTCTTAATAAATCACTCAATTGTAATCTAATAAATCTAATGATAGGGGCATTACTGCCATCCCAACGGATAAGGTTTGAAGTATGTGTCCTAGAATAACATATTTAAGTATAACCTCAACCATACACATTCAGATATGATCATCCATTCACAATCAAGTGTTAACCAATGTAAGGTTTATAAGCCATAGTAAGATAATTTACCATGTAATCTACATCCACATACACCGAAGAATTCAAAATACAGATTTAAAGTATGCATATACTGTATCCCTGCTGATTCATACAGATTTCCTTACTCAACTTATTCTCTTCTGCTGCGTTGCTAGCATGAGGGCAATTCTCTGAGCATTTGCCTAAAACAAAATATGAAAAACATTTCGAACTGTGATCTGGAACTCAGTACATGCATTCCTGAATTGTTAAATGATCATTGAAACACTGATTGGGTCCGCTTTGTAATTCATTTAAGGTCAAAATAGAAAGTAAGATCACTATAAAACTGCATTGCTAATTATTATCTGATAGCGCACCCCTTGATACTATTATGATCTATGGATCGGTGTACACCTGCTAAGCCGATCGGGCACCTGGCCTAAAGCCACGCGGGTAACTGAAGAGCGAATATCCTATAGATGATAGCTGACGGGGTCACTAATATACTAATAAATCACTGTGTAAACAGATTCATTGATGTACTTACCAAACATGATACTTTGATAAATGAACTCTGATTTCTAAAGATACAGGCAATGGACGTACCTGAAGTCTTTAAAATAATATTTCACTTAATAATACTTAAGTACAATGGAAACGATAGACTAGGTCCCGATTCTGCTAAAAAAATGTAATTATAGGTAAATGCAGTTAGTAAACAATATTTACTCCCGTTGTAATGGAAATTGATCAATTAAAAAGCTTCCATAATTCCAATAATTCAATCTAAGATAAGTTACAATAAAATAATTTGAAAAATAAATCAATTAGGGTTATTAAACTTGAAGTACAACAAACTAAAACAAAATAGATCAAATTGGAATGATTGAGGTGATAATGAAAGGATCTTAATTGATACAAATGAAATATGGGTTTCTGATATTTTCGAAATAGATCATGGAAAGTGTAATGCTTATGAAATGGATAATAGAAGGCTTAATGTCAGGAAAGGTATTGTGAGATTCATAAAAGCTCAAATAACATCAGCTTGGTTCGATGAACACTGATTTTGAGTCATTACTCTTCTCACTTCCCAAATTTCATTTTCATGCTCAGTTAACTTGGTTTTTAACCCAAGTAAGCTTCTATACATAATCACACTTGTTGAACTCACTACACTTTGTAATTTCCTTGCAATACCCATAATTATATAGAAACTTCTGAAAATATTTCCAAATGTCACGATTTCTGTATTCACTCATATTATCGTTTGATGGTCTGCATTAGAAAATTCATATCTTTTACTCCTGACCTCCAAATAAGATGTAAAATCCCAATATGAAAAGCTTATAATGTCCACAAAAATTTTATTTATGACACAAAGCATGATTCACATAATAAGGTCTCTAAAATTAGGGTACAACACAAACGTGCACAATTTCAGTTCAATCTACGTAGTCGTCGTAAAATGACCATAACTTTTTCCACAGAACTCAGATTAAGGCAATTCAAAAAGCATGTGAAAGCTAACTCATTGATCTATGCACACCAAAAATCACAAATTTTCAATGAGCCAATCAATACCAGTGTTTTCGTAAATTTCACTGTTCAAAACTGCTCCCAGTTTCGATATATTCTGCGCAGTCTTCAGTAAAGTGGCCATAACTTTGTCTATACAACTCAGAATTAAGTAATACTAGAGCCCATTGAAAGCTAACTCCTTAAGGTATCTTCAAACCAAAAAGCATAATTTTTCCACGTCCCACGAAATACCAGTTTATTCATAAACAGACCCCTGTTTTGGGTCTGTTTTCCAACCCTAAATCACCTAGTTTCATCTTTTCTTTATGTAACTACCCACTAAAATCACTCTTTAATTCATCCAAAACCACAGCAACATTACCATAATCATTTATAATGATAAGGATTGCAAAATCAAAAACAAAATAATCCAAATCAATCACTTCAAACTTAAACTAGCATGATTAAGAAGTAACCCTAACCCTAGCATAATCTAACTTCAACTCCACCATGATCCATCACCAAGATAACTCTTAATTCAATCAGAACAACATAATCCATCATTAAAACAACCAAAACAAGAAGCAAAAATCATAAATCCAAAGAACAAGATTAAAGCTACTTACTTTGAACTTGAAAAAAAGTGGTGATGGAGATGATGTTTGGTGATTTTGAGGATGGAAGATGATAGCCAATGGAGGGAGGTTGTTAGGGGTTGCAATCCTCGCCGGAGGCTAGCCGAAAAGTGGCCAGAAAACACCACAATGGGGGTTGGGAAGCCTGCGGGCCTTGGGTAGAGAGAAGGAGGAGAGAAGAAGAGAGAGAAATTGACTTGAATATTTGCTTGGTGGAAAATGAAGTAAAAAAAAACTTGGTTAATATTTAAAGTGCTAAAAGCTACTTTTTACTAAGTATAAATTAGGCCTAATTAAGGGTAATTAGCTAAACAAATGTACCCAAGTCTCGTTGGGCCGAAATCGGCCTTAAACGGGCTCGGGTTTGGAAAAGAGTTGAAACCGGATGCGTTTGCAAATTTTTTGTTTTTGGCTTATTTTTTTCTGAAGCGCAAGATAAAAATGCTTGGGGTGTCATGAAAAATAATTTAATCGCTTAAATCATAATTATATCCATTTTTCTGAAAATTTTCGGTAAATGAAACTCGAATTGCAAAGTGGAGCTCCAAATGAATTCTCCCAGCCGAAATAATTAAATGAGATAAATAAATGTGAATAATGAATAACATGACTTAATTAAATAAATAAATATGATTTAAGGTCGGGCTATTACAGTATCAATGACATATGCACGTTCAAGCCATGCAATGTACTTTTCATTAATTATAGACTTCATTGGGTATAGTAATTTGTCGTAAAACATACCAAGATTAGTCTCATTGTGCCCAATTTTGTAATAGTATTGACTAAATTCAGCAATTTAATTTTTCAGATATCTCATATCCCATAATTCTATATTATTAATCTTTTTCTGCCATTCTCTTGCATTTTCTTCGAAATCAAGTTTTGCACCGATAAATTCGATTTCAATTTCTTTGCATAGATTTTTAAACATAGCATCTGGTGTTTCCATCATTGTTAATGTATTTTTACCTTCTTCTATTAATGGATCATACCGATCAACTATAGTGCTAGAAAAACTATGTTCGATGTAATTTAGAAAATTTGCAGCAGTCTAGGTAGTATTGAGGTTTAGGACCCTATTCATTCCTCTTTTCCAATGTTCAAATATTTCTTCTCTATTTACGAGTTCCATCTATATCTAAGATATATCTTATCTGACTAATTGGAGTAAGGTCAACTTTTTCAAAAGTTATAGTTTTCCTTAGATGAACCTGAAGGAAAAATTGGTTGTTCATCCTACTGGAATGTACCTAGGTCTTAAAAAATGAGTGTTTCTCCTAGGAGGTTCACCGAATTTCTCCGGCTTGGGAACAACATTGTTAACCATATTAGTATCTATTTCTCCTAAGTCGAGTTGTTCTCCAATTTCATTAATCTCATCTTCAATAGTCATTTTATCATTTTTTTTATCTAATTTTTTTCTAATTTCTTCTAAAAGTAACACATTAAGATCTTGTAGTTTAATGAGGTTCGTCTGCTGATATATTTCTTTTTCTAATAAGATATTATTAGTCACTTCATTATCATCAGATAAAACGTCATATTTATCACTAATTACACTCATGATCTTGTTCAATTCTTTTGGATTTTGTTCTTTCTCGAACATATTTTGTAGTTGGTCAAGAGTATACTACTTATACTCCTTTTTCTTCTTCGGTTTTTTCAGTCGATGTTTCGCCTGATTTTTCTCCTACTTTTTTTGGATTTTGATATCTCGTAAAGGAAATGGAATTTTATTTTTTGAGTTTTAGAAAGGATATTTATGCTGAAAAGGAGTGCTAATATTGGAAGTAGCTTTTCCGCTATGTCTTACTTCATTAATTAGAGAAATATGAATTATCGATATTTGCTTGTTAAGCTCGACAACTTCGTTCTTAATTTTAGCTAATTCTGCTTTTAATTCTAAAACTATCTTCGTGATATAATTTAATTAAGGTGCTAATGAAGAAAGTCCTTTCGACGAGTGAACAGTATATGAATAATTCGGTCCAGGACAAGCAGGTGATGCTTCTAGTATTAATTACAGTTAATGAACTTAGTTAGTCATTAATTAGCTTTATTATCTTAATCTATTTTGGTCACATGGCTCTGATACCAATTGAAAGAGGCCATCGAGTAATACTTATAGGCAAAAAACTACATGCACAAATTTTTATTTTTCGAAAGTAAGTTTTTAAGGATTTGGGTTAGATGTGCAAATATAAGAAACTTAGGGCCTTTGGTGCAATTTTTAAAAAGAAAACTTTGGTCAACTTTGGTCCCAAAAAATGTTTACCCAAAGTTGGAGGGACTAGAAAATGTTTATCAGAAAATATGGGTCTCGGAAATTATTTGCCTTAACTTTGATGGTTCAAAAGATAATTTTTTTTCTTTGTCATGTGTTTCTCTTACTACTACAGATATAGATGGTTAGACAAGTAAAACGAATTATTCTTTGCACAATATTATTTCATGAGGATATATATAAGAGTAGGACCGTTCTACTCTGAATATTTTTTTGAAAAGACGCAAAGGTGAGATCTTGCACGAGTGTAGTAGAAGAATGAGATAATGGAGCGCTGCTAGAAGAACCATACTCAATGGTGGAGTTTAGGAAATGTCGTGGAGAAAAAGCGAAGGAATTGGGAGCAATAGAATAAGGGGGGACGTTGAGCGTTAGAGACGGATGGGAATTATGGGTGGCTGGGAAGGTGTTGAAGTAAAAGGGATAACAGGTTGAGGATTGATGGAGGGGCATGGGTGTGGGAGATTAACAGCAGGTTGGGGCATAGGATCACTTTGCTGTGTTGGCATGGGAAGGGGTTCATGGATGGAGTCAGTGCCATGAACATGGGTAGGCGAGGGAATGGCTTGTTCCACCGAGCTTGATGTGATCCCAAAGCAACTTGGTGGTGGGAGGTTGGCCATGTCCGTGATGTGAAGGAAGCTGAACCGAGAGAGGGAAAGCAAGCTTTATTCTAGGAGAGGAACAATGAGGGCATGGTGAGAAAGGAGGCAAAAATTACGGTTTTCTTTGGCTCTGATACCATGTGCAATATTGTTGGAGTGCCTACCTCAATAGAGGTGGTAAGCCATATATTTATAACTAGAACTGGGGTTGCATAAGTACATAGATGTGCCTCAAGACCCAATATAAACAACATGATTATATACAGTACCGCCAACTATCCCCCCCCCCACCCTCTTTTCATGGTTATTATCTTGCAACTATCAAAAATTCAAAGATCTAGCGATTAAGACCAAACATGCAATTTACGTGTTTAATGTTTTCTTTAAATCATGTTAATTGTAATATTAGCTGCGAAATATGACGGATAAAAGGATCCTTAAATAGTTATATTAGACTAAATTTATATATTAATAATAAACATTTTAAATTAGGAATTTGTACATACTAGAAACTAAATGTGACAAAAGTTTGATTAAATATGTGTTAATCAGACAAGTATAGAAAATTCAGGGAAATAATTGATTTATTGTTGGATTAGACAAACAAGGCAAGTATAAATTTGACTCAAAATTGGGTTCAAGCCATAAATAAAAAAATCTTATGTCCTAAGTTCAAAGTTTGATTAAATATGTGTTACTGTCAGTGACGGATCTAGACATTTAGAATAGGGATTGTCCATTTATTAACGTCATCGCTAATATACACTCTCCAAACAAAGGTCATATAATGCATACTATAGTAGTCTATTTTGTAGAGACATTTCATCTCGATTTTTTTTTTCAACCTTCCATCTTATATTTCCACACTAGTGGAACTTGATATGCAATAATAATATGCCTCACTTCCTTACTTAAAAAAAAACTTTAGTAATCTACTACTATGTTTGTTCTATGCAACCTTCATATTTTATAGTGGATGCATAAATGGTGTTGAAATCGTAGAATATTATTATTATGTATCATTTGCTAAAACCGTTTGTTGTAGAGCATACATCATCAACACCAATTAAGAAAACAAAAAAAAAAAAAAAAGCCATGAAGTGAACATGTCAACCATGAAATAAAACTATAAATAAGTAATATCCACTATCTAGTTGCACCAAAACGAAGAGGGAAAAAATAGGCATCAAGTTCAAATAAGTAATTAGTGCCAAGTTAAAAAAAATTCAGCACGAAGAACATATTGCAACTGAACAGTCAAAAAAATCAATAATAACAATAAAAGAAAATCAAAGAGACTGATATTAGATTAAATGAAAAAGTCTAAAATCCGCATAAGAGAAAGGGAGAGAGATAGAGAAAGAGATTTGGGAAAGAGAAATGTAGTTTTGCCTCAGAAGAAGAGGGAGAGCGAAAATTTGAGCTTGGGAGCATTTAATTTTATTTTATTTTGCTATGAAATTTGAACTTTGTAATTGCAATTTTTACATTTAAAAAAACAAAAATGTTAGTATGTAAGTTGGGTATATTTAGAGAGTGTCCATAAAGCATAACTTTTAGGACTAATTTTAGGAGTGTCTATATATACCAAATTAATGCCTTTAAAATAGCTCGTTAAAAAATTTTTGCCCTGATTAAAATTGTTTTGGGGTTAGGGTGTCCATGAACACCCCTCACATCAAAAGAGATCTGCCCATGGTTACTGTATCTGGCTTTTTTCAAATTGGACTTATTTGAATAACTAAATCGGTCCAAATTTTGGCATTCTAAAAAAATAAGTGAATAACCATTAAAAGCACAATATATATCCACCAAGGTTGTTAAAAATTGATAATCAATTAAAAATTTTAAATTTTTGCATCCCTAATCCAAGGATACACAAGAGCCCTCAGTTATGTGTTTCTTCTACTCGTCATAAGTCATTAAACTGTAAAAGTTGAAACTTCCTTAAATTTTTCCCCCCTGCTAATCACCAAAAATCCATCACATCTTAATTATAATACTAACTAGGACGGAACTAGAAAATTTTGTTTGGGGGTCATATAGTATAAAGAAATGCTGCATTTACACCCAAAAAAAGTATATGAAAGTACACTAATATATTGTGATAGGTTCATTTTAGCTTCTATCATTGAAATCTTTTATTTTTCATGGTAATATTTTCATTTAATTAAGCTACATCATGCTCATGTAAACCTGTTATCTATTTTGTTAGCGTATATAGAATGATTATATAATGCATGTACTCATATATTTCAATTAACAGTTTTATAAGTAATACGTTTGGGGGGCAGAAAATATAGATACCCTTATAGTCTTAATAAAAGATTTATGATTGATATATTAGATTGTTCTAAAAGAATACTCCGTTGATTTTATTTAGGTGTTCTTAACTGATTCAAAAATTTCTACTCGATGCAAAAAATTTTCTTGAAAATTTCTTACGTGTCTTTTGAAATTAGTCTCCTTTGCTTGTAGAAACATATACAAGAGTAAGGTTCCTTATATTTAGATCACCATAGATCTAGTAGAAATATGAGCACATAAGAACTGGTTGTAATTTAGAAAGAGAAGACAAAACTTAAATTACTGTTTTCAAAATTGCTTGTAAAGATTTTTACTAACTGGCAATGGGGGGAAAACGAAAAAGTTTAGTAAATATATAGCTTTTTCTAAAAGTAATCAAAAACTTGCAAGATCCATTAGTAATTATCAAGATAAGCAATAAAAAGAAAAATGCTTAAGAGAGTGCAATATACAAGTGAAAACATTACCCGAACTTAGTGAAACACACATACAACCATTGTTTAATCGTGATTACTGAGTAGTCATGACTTGGGGGATTTGGGAGGAGAAGAAAAATAGCAAAAAGCGAGTATTGTATGCAAAATGAGTGAGAGAGATGATCAGAGGTAGAAGAAGATTGGGCATTAGGAATGTCAATTGGTTGAGTCGACCATAATTTAAATTCATTTAATTCATGGGCTTAGATTTAATGTAGATTTATTAGATCTGTATAGGTGGGATCAAATTCAAATCCTCAACATCTAATGAACTTGAAATGTGTCAATCAATTTTTGATTTTCTTTTTACCTAACTTTACAATTTTTAGCAACTAATTAATTCAAAACAACCACGCGACACCACCGGATACACAAATAAATTATCTAGCTTTATATTAACCAAACAAGTTACTAACATGCACGTATAGGGTTGAGCGATTTTGGGTATCCGCCCAAAAGATTGGAAACGGAACCGGAACATGTCAACAAGTTCCTAACTTTTGGGAACCAAAACCGAAACCTTGTTTGCAAGTTCCGGTTCTGATTTTTGGGTACCTACCATGTCTAATGTTGAAATTTTAGGACATAATAAATAAAAGTTTTTCTTATTTATTTGGAGGAGAGAGGGGATGTTTGATCTTTTCCTACCTTCATTTTCAATCTTTACATAAAAAAAATTAATTTATTAAGTTTGTACTTTTTATTGTCTTAATTACTTTTAAAATATAATGATTCATTCTTTAAAAAGCAATAGAAAATCAACTGATATTGTGGTAAATTCACTATTTGAAGAGTTAATTTTCGTAAGGAAAAAATCAAATAGAAAAAGAATAGTGAAACAAAAGAAAATGTAGTAAAAAATCAAATTCCTCTTTCTAAACAGATACCAGGTTCCAGTTCCGAATATTTATTTAAGAACGGGAACCGAAACCGATTAGACCAATTCAACTTTTTTAGGAAGCCGAATCGAAACCGTTTGACAGGTTCTGAATAGGTTTTAGAGGACCCGAGAACTTTACTCATTCCTATGTACATAATAGTCAATAATGAGTCGAGTGTGCAGCTAATGTACTTGGAAGATTCTACTCAGATACGCTGCCTATTATATGAAATGGCAAATCGATTGAAAATCATGTGCACAATTTTTACAGCTACTTAATAATTCGATAGTGCGTCTTGTAACATATTTGTACTGCAAATATAAAAAGCAAAATTGATACAATAAATAGGCAGTTGGGATTAGTTAATCAATAATTTTTTTGTTATTAAAAAAATCTAAGGTCTGGTTTTGTGTCTCAGTGTTTCAAAGTCAAATCTAAATGTGACCCGAAATCTCTCCGATCGAAATTCTCCTAAAACTCATAGAATCCCGGTCAATTGGGCCCAGATCCTTTAATTAGTGGCAGTTTTAGCAGATCTAAGAGGGGTCCAAGTTCTACTGTCATCCTTAAATTGCAAATGGTAATGGGCAAAACAGTTATAAATTTAAGGAAAAAAAGTACAAAATTTACAAAATAGATAAAAATATTATTAGCCATTAAAAGGGCTTCAAAAATGGGAGCACAAACACTAAATTACGCTCAAATATAACAAAAAGCCGAATCCAGTGAGCTACATAGATTTTTGCATTCACATTGCATTTCAAAATTTAACAATATGATGATAATGGCCCCATGGCCCATGGCCCCAACCAAACTCCCTAGTTCTGCAGCTGAATACTAATATTTGTGCATCATTTAAAGAAAAAGAATGCTAAACAGATAATAATTAATTTTCTTTTTTAATTAGAGCCAACCTATAATGTAAATTTTCCTCACTTACAAAGTTAATACAAAAAATTTTAGTTAAAAGAAAAGAAAAAGTTCGGAGTTACTCAATCGGACCTACATTGGGAAATAAATAGACTAAGGGCATCCGCAGCCGTTTCCCCGCGTGTCAGAAAAGCACTGGCGTGTAACACGTGTCGTCCCCAGCCGAGGACACGCATGGCAAGAAATGGGGGACGGAACCAGGAGCCGTTCCATCTCGCATTTCATTTTTTTTGCCTTTTGTGCCACTAAAACACAATGTTTTGCAGGGGTGTGGTTAAGGAAGTGATGCGTTTTGTGCACTGGCCCCCAAAAAAAGGGAAAGCTGGTATTTAATGTTTGCAGCCATTGGTTTGCTGCTGATTCCTTGGCCACATATAGTTGCATTGAACATTTTTTTAAATACAAATGTTTCCTATATAAATACTAAGAATATTTTTGTATCAACTCAACTAAAATTCAGAAATATTTTGTAAGTATTTTTTTTTTAATGTAAATATGGTTTTTTGTTTCATGTTTTTAGTTGTGAATTTGAAAATTGTTGAATCTTTAGTGAATTTAAAAATTGTTGGAATTTGATTATGTTCTTATTAGGTACATGCTTAAAAGTAATATGTTTAAATTGTAAAATCGAATTGGTACTTGAAAGTTAATATGTTTAATTTTTTGTTTCACGTATTAAGTTTAAAACACAAACACAACATAAAAAATAAAAAGTAATAAATTAAATTTTAATTATGGGCTCTATAACAATTAATTGTCCTGAAATGAATTCCAGTGGTTAGAAAATTGAATGAAATGCAAATAAAACTCATGCTAATATGACAGACCTTAATTTCAAAAAATGAAACTCTAGTTGGAGATGTCGTAACGCTCAACACTCAACTAGGCCATTTATTGAGGTCGCAGTTATTCCAACTTAGGTACGAAGCACATGGAGAGAGTCAAGCTTACATAAAAATGCTGTTTATTAGGTAAAAGGGTTTGGTATTATTATATTCATTGAAATTCAGCGCTTTCAACATCAAAAAGTGACCTTGATTAGCAATTGAGAAAGCGATTGGCCAATAAATTCAATTACTTTTGGCCATTCATGTCTCCCATGGATTTATTTTACTAATAAAATGTTACACGTCTGCTGTCTGCATCAAAAAAAATAAAATGAATTGGTTAAACGTCATATATAAAGCATTTACAGCGAAAATAAACTTTATATATTTTTGGAACTTGATGGAGTCTTGCTTTCGTGATGAGGGGTGAATCATCTAAATTCCATACATATGCCGGATAAATTTCAACTTGCATTGCTATTTGGTCCTTTTCTCTGTATGTATTAATTATTATCCAACTCCGTTGATAATTGGGCTATCTATAAACACCTGAATTAGATATTCTCTCCATCAACCTCAGCCTCAATTCACCAATCTTTCAGTTGATAATTTAATTACTTATAAAAAATTAAATTTAGCATTACCTCTATTAACAAGAAACTGAAAGTAATAATTTTGGAACAATTAATGTAAGTAATCAACTCTTGTGAATATTGGACGAAAATACATCATATTTTTTTTAAACGCTAACAGTCCAACTTTTAGCTAGGGGTAGTTGTCGTTAACAAACTGAAACTAATTTTCAGATAATTTGATTCAACAGGAAGCTGATGGGTTGTGTTTCTTAGAAAATCTGTGTGTTGGTGTGGCCAATAAACTTAATTTGGAGTTAATTTCAGGTTTATATTGTGAAAATTTGAAGTTAATCTTGAATTTAAATAGTAAAATGCTTGTTAATTTTGGATTTTCTTAAAAATTTTTTAAAAAATATGTTAATTAGCCCTGCACCATACATGTTTTCTAAACCACCTAACATCTCAACTTTTCGGCTAGTCAAAATGCTTGAAAACCATTGATGCTTCGTTAAAAAATATCCTTAAAAATCAGGCTATTGACATCTAAAAAAAAGTGTTGATAAATTTTCATCCGATACCTCTAAATATTGGATTATTTCATTCAAAACCCCAACGATTAAATTATTTACATGCAATTGTTAAATTAAGTAAAATCATAATTTTGGCATTGAAATAAAATAGTATGTTACGTTTATAGAAGAAAAAAAAGAGTAGGAAAAGAAGTTTTCGTTTTTTAGTTGAAAATTTTTTATATAAATTGTTACATTTTTATTGTAATTGATATCTCATTTTTAAGACAGAGAAATACACATAAACATAGGAACTTAGAGAGAAAACATTGTTTCTCCTATTATTGTTCTTAATACTGGTATCCTCTCCTTATATATAGAAAGCAACTCTTATATATCTTTGTATATCAATTCCTAAATTTCTCAATCCTATTTTAGCAGTGTAAGAAATAGATTTCTGTAATATTCAGAACCCAACAGTGGTATCAGAGCAAGATTAACTTATACTATTCAATATTATGGCTGCAAAATATGAGATTGAGAAGTTCAGTGGCAGTAATTTATCCCTTTGGAAATTGAAAATGAAGGCAGTATTAAGGAAATCCCATTCTGTAGCAGCAATTGAGGTCAGACTTGAAGGATTCATTGACGACAAATGGAAAGAGGTAGATAACAATGCTATTGGTAATCTACATCTAGCATCAGCAGATTCAGTCTTATCAAGTGTCGCAAAGAAAACGACCGCGAAGGAAATCTGGGAGGCACTCACCAGATTGTATAAGACAAATGCACTACATAATAAGATGTTCTTGAAAATAAAGCTTTATACTCTTCGAATAGCAAATCTATATCGGTAACATATCACATCAAGAATCTAAATACGCTATTTTCAAAACTCACGGCGATGGATTATAATATAAAAGAAAACGAGCGTGCAAGCTTCTGCTTCAAAGTCTACCTGACTCATATGATCAACTAATCATCAATTTGATAAACAATGTGCTTACGGACTTTCTAGACTTCAATGATGTTGCAACCACTGTCCTACAAGAGGAATCTAGGTGCAAAAGTAATAAAGATAGATCGTTCTCTTCACAACAAACAGAGGTTTTATTGATGTCGAGAGGAAGATCAATGGAACGCAATTCCAGTCGGGGTCAAAATCATGGGAGATCAAAGTCACGAAGCAAGAAAAATGTCAAATGTTATTATTGTGGCAAAAGAGGACATATTAAAAGGGATTGTTGGAATTATAAGAAGAGTATAGAAAAGACTTCCAAAGCAACAATCTCTCAAGGATGTGTTGCTAGTGCATCAGATGATGGAGAAATTTTATGCACAGATGCGTCAATAACTTCTAAAGCAAATTCACTCATTGATGTTTAGGTACTAGATTCAAAAGCAACATGGCACTAGACACCTCGACGGGATTGGTTTCACTCATATAAACTAATCCCTGAAGGATATGTGTTCATAGGAGATGATCGTGCTTTGGAGATTGTTGGTATTAGCACCATCAAATCAATGACGCATGATGGAATTGAACGTACTGTCCAAGAGGTACGACATGTGAAAGGCGTAAAGAAAAATTTATTGTCTATTGGGCAATTTGATGAACTTGGGCTTAAGATCCAAATTGCAAATGGTATTGTGAAAGTTGTCAAAGGTACACTCATTGTGATGAAGGCAGAGAAGATCTCTTCTAAACTATTTGTGCTTCAAGGACATGCGTTGAAATATGGGGGTGCATCTATCGCTTCTACCAATCAAAAAGAATCAATGATAAAATGGCATTATAAATTAGGCCACTTGTTAGAATGTGGTATAAAGATTCTTGCAAAACGTAATCTGCTGCTGGGACTCACATCGGTAAACTTATCGTTTTGTGAGCATTGTGTTGTGAGTAAGCAGAGTAGATTAAAGTTTGGGAGATCTATTGCCAAGAGCAAACACATACTAGACTTAGTTCATTATGATGTGTGGGAATCACCAATCATGTCCTTAGGTGGAGCAAAGTATTTTGCGTCATTTATTGATAATTACTCTAGGAGAATATGGGTGTATCCAATCAAGAAGAAGTCCGATGTGTTTTCAGTATTCAAGGAATTTCAAGCTCGAGTAGAACTTGAATCTAGAAAAAGAATTAAGTGTTTGAGGACAGATAATGGAGGAGAATACACAGATGGTGATTTCCTAGTATTTTGCAAACAAGAAGGTATTTAAAGACAATTCACTATTGTCAACACACCTCAGCAAAATGGTGTAGCTGAGTGAATGAATAGGACTCTCTTAGAAAGGACAAGAACTATGTTGAGAACTGTAAAACTATCCAAATCTGTTTGGGCAGAAGCAGTCAAAACTGCCAGCTACTTGATGAAGCAATTATTGTCAACAACTATTGATTTAAAGACTTCAATGGAAATGTGGAATAGAAAGCTGGTTGATTATTCTTCTTTACATGTGCTTGGATGTCTCGCATATGTAATGTACAAATCCTAAGAAAGAACAAAACTGGATCCGAAATCCAGAAGATGCATACTCTCGAGTTACGCTAACGGTGTTAAGGGATATTGCCTATGGGATCCCACTGCCTGCAAGGTTATTGTCAGTAGAGATGTTATATTTGCAGAAGGAGAACTACAAAATAAAGATGATAATACATCTAAAGAGACTACTATAGTACATATAGATGATGAGTCTAGAAAGGATGATTCTTCTGAAGCAGAGCCAGAGCAAGAGGAATAGGAAGAAGAAGCAGAGAGAATCAATGATACAGAACTTCAAACGATCACATCGTTAAACAAGAAAACCTTCATGGCACTCAGATTATGTTATGGTCAGCCATGATGCGGACTGTCCTCTAAAAGAAGATGGAGAGCCATCAACTTTTGAAAGGGCTCTGGATAGCCCAGATGCTTCTCTGTGGATTACAACAACATAGGAAGAAATCGAAGCCTTACATAGAAACAAGACATGGGAACTTGTTCCACTTTCGTAAGGATGGAAAGCCATTGGTAAAAATGGGTCTACAAGATCAAACGAGATGGTAATGATCAAGTAGAAAGATATCATGTGAGACTAGTGGCAAAAGGATATGCTCAGAAAGAAGGTATTGACTTTAATGAGATATTTTCGCCAGTTATTAGACTTACAAACATAAGAGTAGTCCTAACTATGTGTGTTATGTTTGATTTACATATAGAACAGTTGGATATAAAGACAACTTTTCTTCATGGACAACTTAAAGGAGATATATATATATATATATATATATATATATATATATATATATATATATATATATATATATATATATATTATATATAATATATATATTATATATATATATTATATATATATATATATATATGCTCCAACAGCAGGGTTTAAAGAAAAAGGGAAAGAAAACTTGGTTTGCAGGTTAATCAAATCTCTGTACGATCTAAGCCAGGCGCCAAGGTATTGGTACAAGAGATTTGATTCCGTCATTATTAGCCTGGGATACAACATACTTAATTTAGACTATTGTGCATATTATAAGAAGTTTGAGGATAATGATTTCATCATTTTATTGTTGTATGTGGATGATATGTTGGTTGTAAGCTCCAACAAAGATCGAGTCTAAGAATTAAAGGCACAGTTGACCAGGGAGTTTGATATGAAGGATTTAGGATCAGCAAATAAGATTTTAGGGATGCAAAAACACTGAGATCGAAAAGATAGGAAGATTTGGCTTTCTCAGAAGAATTATCTAAAGAAAATCTTACAACGCTTCAACATGCAAGATTGTAAGCCAATATCAACCCCACTTCCTATCAATTATAAACTATCCTCAAGTATGAGTCCGAGCAATGAAGCAAAAAGGATAGAAATGTCTCGAGTATCGTATGCATCAGCAGTGCGAAGCTTATTGTATGCTATGATCTATATAAGACCAGACATTGCTCAAGCAGTGGGAGTAATCAATAGATTTATGGTGAATCCTAGTAGAGAGCATTGGAATACTGTGAAAAGGATCCTAAGATATGTTAAAGGAACCTCAGATGTGGTATTATATTTTGGAGGATCAAAGTTTATAGTCAAAGGATATGTTGACTATGATTTTACAGGTGATCTTGATAAAAGAAAATCTACTAGATGTTACGTGTTTATTCGCGCAGGTGTGCAGTAAGTTGGGTGTCAAAGCTACAAACTATTGTTGTATTGTCTACTATAGAAACTGAATACATGGCAGCTATCGAAGCTTGCAAGGAAGTAATTTGGATAAAAAAACATTAATGGAAGAACTTAGACACAAACAACAAATGGTTCCAGTATATTGTTATAGCACAGAGTGCATTGCACATTGCAAGAAACCCAAGTTTTCATTCCAGGACGAAACATATTGATGTTCAGTATCATTTTATATTTTTATTCGACAAGTAGTAGAGTAAGGGATGGTGGATATGCAAAAGATTCACACAAAAGATAACCGAGCAGATATAATAACTAAGCCAGTTAATACTAACAAGTTCATATGGTTCAGGTCCTCCTATGGCTTGTGCGAAACATAAACAGCATCAGGCTTCCCCCCCCCCAACAAAAAAAAGACTTTAAATGGGAGATTGTTAAATTAAGCAAAGTCATAATTTTGGCATTGAAATAAAATTGTATGTTACATTTATAGAAGCAAGAAAAGAGTAGGAAAAGAAGTTTCCTTTTTTTAGTTGAAAATTTGTTATATAAATTGTTACGTTTTCATTGTAATTAATATCTCATTTTTAAGAGGAAGAAATACACAGAAGCATAGGAATTTAGAGAGAAAATATTGTTTCTCCTATTACTATTCTTAATGCTGGTATTCTCTCCTTATATATTGAAAGCAACTGTTATATCTCTTTGTATATCAATTCCTAAATTTCTCAATCCTATTTTAGCAATGTGAGATACATATTTATGTAATCTTCGGAACCTAACAGCGATTAATATCTCTGAACTTTTTCATCATTAAATTTAATCTATCAAATACTATGCACATCGACAATCATCATTTACTAAAAGAAATTTGAAGACATTTTTCTTTTAATTAATTGCTACACGACATGAAGACAATCATTTACACGTCATTTTCTTTGTGTTCAAATGCAAAACAAGAAATACTCTCATTTGTCTTTCGCACACCCCCAAAAAATAGCAAGGCTAATTTTCAATTATGTGGATTATATTGCCAATTATACAATTCTCAAATATTTCGATGCTTATTTTGACCCCAAAAAAGGGAAATTTGAAGATTTTTTTATGAAAGACTATTTTCCTCAAATGCTGATTAATATATCGACTGAGTAAGATTTACCACAAGTTAATTCAAATTTTACTATATTAAGATTTAGACTTTTGAATTTTTTTTAGTATTTGGAATACGATAAGAACTTTTGGGATAGTGGAACCAATAATTTCAACAAAAGAAATAGGTCCCGATGCTCCATATTTTAATGATATTTATTTTTAGTAGTATATCGTAATTTTATATTATATTTTAAGATACTTCTAAAATGAGCTATATACTACTAAAAATAAATACATTTGAAGTTCAAAGTGTTTAGACCTATTTTTTAAAGTTGAATTATTATTTTCTACCATCCATAAAGTTCATATTATTATATTTCAAAAAAAAAATTTAAATCTATTGTAAGCTAAGTGACGATTCTTCTTATAAAAAGTACTTCTAAACATCTAGGATAGTTGGAAAAGTCAACCAATTGATAATCACTAGGTTTTAAGCCTATGCATTACACGAGTTACTTAAGAATTTTAGTTTAAATATAATTTATTTTTCTAATTTTGTAATTATGATTAGTGTTTATTAATGTTTAGTGATCCAAAATATCTCCTTGTATACCACATATTAGAATTATTTAACTTCCTTCTCTCTTTACAGATAAATCTTTAAATATACTTTTGATTGTATCTTTAACTTATAATTAATTTGATGATTAGTGTTTATCAATGTTTAGTGATAATATTAATGTACGATAAATTTTAGAGTAAAACAGAATGCCGCAAGCGTACAGCTTTTGCTATGGTACTTGAGGGTCGTCTCCACAGGGACGAGGATGCAATTTAAAGTCACTAGATAAGATCAGACTATAATAGCCTAAACTAATCAAGAATCAAACACATAAGGACTAAACTAATCCAGATAAATTAAAGTAATTTTATCTCATGTCCATGAGTTTAAGATTATCAACTAAGCCAAACTCATTAAAATCAACTAATGCATTTACCTCCTTTGTACTTACCTAACCTAAATGAGACCATAATTAATCAAAATGAAACTACCATATTGCGTTGGTAAATAAATTAACCTAGGACAACCCCAAAATAGCAAGGGTTATGGAAACAGGGGAAAGAAAACATAAGCATAAACCAAACTAAGGAAACAATCACGGTTCATCATCCAACTAACTTCTAAAATCAAGCATAAACCAAACTTCTAAAGTTAAGCATAATCGAACCCAAGCTTAATCATTCAAACTGAGCTGCAATCAACCAAGTAATCAATTGAAACAGGGACCCAAAACAGTAGCATCAAGCAAACTAGAGGAAACAAACTACTAAACTATAAGGCAAAGGCTGAGAGCAGAACAGAGGAGCATGAATCAACCTATAATCGACACTAGAGTACTGATGCATCCCAACAGGGCATACTGACCATAAATCAAGTCATGGACTAAAACTGAGCATACTCGATTCGTCCAAAACAAGCAAAAAAACAAAGTAGCAGGGGAGAGGCATTTCGGGATTTTCAGCCACATCTAGCTAAAAGAATTGCAAGAGATTAAGCATGAAATCAAACCAACAAATCTAGAACCTGATAAGCTTCATAGGGACACCATTAAAATGGCTTCCTGAGGCAGAGGAGCGAAAACAGGGCCAAGTGCTTGAGCAAAGAAACCATCAACATGGACCCAAATTTGTAAATTCCTCAACTAAAATATGATGTCCTAATAATCTCAACTAATCAAAAACATGCTATAAGACTTTCGAAGGCTAAGAATCAAATCTGGGAATCGAAATGAAAACAAAGAAATTGCAACGAAATTAGACCCGATACTTGTAAACTCGAATAAACTAACAAAGAATCCTAAAATTAAACCTAAAAATGTAAACCAAACCTAGATTAGAACGTAATTTCACCGCATCCTCTATTTATAGTCACTCCACTTCTCTTCTTCACTGTCGATTTGGGGGTTGAGGTGGACGGCGGACATGTGGCTGTGCTGGCGCTGCATGGGTCGCTGAATAAGGATGAAGTGGTGGTGATGGATGTGTCGTGGTTGCTGGGGATGAGATGATTTAGAGAGAGAGAAGAGATGAGGAAGAGAGAGATGGAGTGAAATGAAGATGGAGAAGATGTCAGGTTCTTTAGGTACCCGAGAGTAGAGAGAAGGAGAAATGGGGGGGTTAGGAGGCACGCGCACGGCACGTGGGGCTGTGGGGATTTTATTTCTTCTTTTCTTTGGGCTAAACAAGATAATGGACTTAAGGATTGGGTCGGGTTTGAGTGATCTGGCCCACTGTTTTCGGCATTTTTTATCTTTTTCTCATATTTTTGCCGTAATTATTCAGTACCTATAAAACAAAATAAAATCAAATAAAAATCTAAAAATAACAATTATAGCGAGCATAAATCGGGTATAAAAGTATTGTAAAAATAACACATTTTTGGCATGAAAAAATACCCCCACACCAAGATTTTGCTCGTCCTCGAGTAAAACGACTAAACTATCTAAAAGTAAACGGAAAATAAGAAAGAGAAAATCCTAACTCATTGTCATAGGAATCACGGTTGTATTTAGTGTATGTACAAACCCTTTAAACTCCTCGGTCTCTTAAGTGGATGAGTGAAGTCTTGTGAGGGTTTTCAAGTGAAATACCCACAAAAATTATTTCAAAAAGAAAATCTTTTTGGTTTTTCCTCAGAGCTACTATGTACAAAATTGGTGAAAGATATGTACACGTTCTAATCAACTAAATCACTCATGTTGCCAATATATCTACTTGTATACAAACAGAATGTACTTCAAAGTCTTGTATCCCATAAATGACATCAGAGCATTAATTTTTCACCCTACATCAATATTCTGAATCCATCCCAGTGCTCGTGTGCAAGTGTATCATTATCCCAAGGTTTAGATTTACCATAGTCAGACTCAATCCCACTTGATTAACACAACCACATTATTGACGTATTAACATTGGAAGCAAGCTTTTCCAGTAGCAGTATTGCCTCAAAGGGTAACACCTAGTGGCATATGCCTCAAATGGAGACTTGTCATTCTAAATTTTATTTCATCTCTTTTTTCCTCTTCTTTATTCATTATTTTCATTCATTATTTTTTTCAAAGTAATCATGTCACAAGCAAGTAAGAGAAGCATTCATGGAAGCCTAAGACCTAAAGATAATGATGAAGGAATAAACAAGGATTGGATTACACATCTATAATGAATAATTGGGGTTAGAATTAGAGCTTAGAATGACACACTGAGGTGGGAGACCTTTCACGCACATTCTACTTACATACAAGCTAATAATCAAAGCACAGGAGATTCAAGCTAATCAGAAAGCGTACAAACATCTCCAAAAACAAAAAAAATCTTCAAAGTTTTTCAAAAATGGGCATCTCATCCCCACACTAAAATTTCACAATGTTCTCATTGTGGGAACTAAGACACTCAAAAGCAATCACATCAACTATACAACTGTAAAACCATATGAAACCACAAATATATACAAACTAAGACACCAATACAAATCACAAACACAACCAAAAACAAACATAAAATCACTAAAATCAAAATCTCAAAAGAAGAGCTAAAACAAAACTAACTCTAAACAAACCAAACCACTAAATAACCAAAATCAAAATCAAACCAAAACAAAATAAGACCCAAACATAAAAAATCAAAAGGCAAAATAACTAAATAAAGAAAAACCAAAACCTAAAAGAAAACAAAACCAATCTAGACCAAAACCAACATAATCACCCAAAATTTAAAAAACAAAACCGAAGCAAGGACTTACTAAACACCACCCTAAATCAAAAGAAACCTAAAATAAAACAAAATACAAAAGAAAGAAAAGCTAAATACAAAACAAAAACAAAAACACTAAAACACCAAAAAGGAAACAAAAAGAAACTATTAAATAAAAACAAGACCAAAGGAAAACCAAAACTCACTGAACTAAAGAAGCAAGACACCAAACCAAGGAAACAACACAAATTCAAGGAAACCCAAACAACGAAAGTAGAACATACACAAAAACAATCCTAGATATTCACAACCATTAAGTATTGACAAAACAATAACACAATTAAGGATGATCATAGCCCACACGGCTCAACAAATCCCAATTTGCTCCTCAAGATCGATCACCCATATATTCACAGCCCTAAATATCCACAATTAAGTACGAAAAGAATAAGAAAAAAAAGTTAGAACGATCATACCAGGGCAGGTGCAAAGTACACCTAAGCTATACTTCTGGAAATCCACTTAACTAGAGGTCTTTGGAGCATCAACCACTCCATATTAAACTGAAAAGTACTACTCAAATCAAAACTCATCAAAGCACATAGCAGTTTATCAAACAAAAAAGCTTAACTCTCAATCACATAGAAATAGTAAAAAGCATTGAGTTGGAGTCAAAAAGAGTACATCCACCTAGCCAGTAAAGCACAAGTAAAGGCCCACTTCAACTTATTAAATAGTTGAGCTCAATCAGAAAGGAAATGAACATACTCAGAATAAACCAGTATTGAGGTCATTGGCTTAGAAACTATATCATCATGAATGAAGAATCTAGGCAAAAGAGTGGGTGCAAGGTTCACAAGTACATTAAGTCCAATACGCGTATGAGTCTGGTCTAAAGCAAAATTCTTAATGGCAATGATCTCAGACTCAATAAATTCAGACTTGTAATATTCAAAAAGGAAGTCAATTTCGATGGGATCAAAAGAGAAGGACTTATAATCAGCACAAAAACCATCATCAGAACTTCCATGGATATCAAACTCACAAGAAAAAGATTCATATTCTACATATAGAATATTATCATCTAATTTAAATAAAAGGTCAGGAATGACGGGATCAAAAGAGAATGATTGATATTCAATATGAAAACCCACATCAAGACCTTCAGTAACATCAAACCCACATGAAAAAAATTCATATTCTACATAAAGAATATCATCATCAAAGTCCAAAATAGTGGATTCAGTTACCTCATTGCATAACTCCTATGAAATAGCTTCTTGTGACTCATCTAAATCATGAGGCTCAACTTCAGGTGTGATGCTTATATCTAACTTACTAACAGTATCAAATTGTAATCCCACCTCAAACTCACAAAAGTCATTCAAAACTAGGACATCATCAGTGATACCCTTAGGTGAGCTAGTGCGGGGTGCAATGTCAGGTGATAGAAATATAAAAAGGTCACTCTCTTGATCTAGACTAGGCAAATACATGTCTTCATTCAAGTCAGGCCTAGCAGAATAAGAGGGTTCAAAATCATCATAGAGGCTAATGTCAGGTTTAGGAGATCCTAGACTAGAATCAAGCTCACTATAAGTCTCCCTATTTTGATTAAAACATTGAGAATATTCAGCAATTCTTTTTTTCATTATGTCTATCATTTGATCAATCAATTTATTAATCTTGTTTTCAAAATTTATACATGTAGCATCAACATAAGTACAAAAAGGACAAGTATGAGCATCATGACCAGAAGATTCACAATAATCGCACAAAGTAGGAGACATATAATAGTAAGATGGGTCATTTGAATCTATAAAGTAGTCCTGATGGGAAGGGTTAGCATGAATAACAGACTCGTCATGAGTTGGATATGGAAAAATATCGTTAGCTTTTTCAAATGCATAGGTTTCCCAAGCTAGTTTTCCAAAGAAATCCCAAACTTTATCTTGAATTTTAGATAATAATTCTATTAAACCTCCAGGACAAATTGATTCAACCTAACACCTCGACTCAACATTTAGACCCATAGCAATAACCTTACAAATTTCCATTTTTCAAAATTATGATTCAGTTGAGCACGATAATCATTAAGCCTTGAAAGATAACTTCAAAAAAGTTCATGCTCATATTGCGGGAAATGGAAAACTCGGGTTTGAAATTTTTTAAGTTTTTAGAATTTTTTAATTTTTAGCTGTTTTCAAGTTTTTCTAAATTTTTATGGGTTTTTCGATTTTTTCAAGAAATGAACTAAATAAATCACAACTAATAACGAATAAACAAAGTAAGTCCAAGCATAAGCAACTAATAAGAACAAACCTAAGAAAAAGGAAAAGTGCTCAAACTGAGGGAAACATGAACTTGCCACTTTGTTTTTGAGGTTTTTTCAAATTTTCCAATTTTTTTGTGCTTTTCAAGTTTTTCTGATTTTTTTCAATTTTAGGCTTTTCTAATTTTTAGTGGTTTTTAGTTTTTTCTTTTTTTTTTTGGATTTTAGGCTTTTCTAATTTTTTTAGATTTTTGGAATTTTTCACGAAATGACCAAGCCAAGTAACACTTAATAATGAAATAAACAAAATAAGACAGAACATTTGCAACTAATGAGAAAGTAGCTAAGAAAATAAAAATATGACCTAATCTCATGCCGCCGTCCCTGGCAACGGCACCAAAAACTTGTTTGATAAATTTTAATGTAAAACAAAATGCCACAAGCTTACAGCTTTCGCTGTAGTACTTGAGGGTCATTTCCACAGGGACGAGAATGAGATTTAAAGTCGCTAGATAAGATTAGACTATAATAGCCTAAACTAATCAAGAATCAAACACATAAGGACTAAACTAATCTAGATAAATTAAAGTAATTTTATCTCATGCCCACGAGTCTAATATTATCAACTAAGCCAAACTCATTAAAATCAACTAATGCATTTAAATCCTTTAAACTTGCCTAACCTAAATGCGGCCATAATTAACCAAAATGAAACTACCGTATTGCATTGGTAAATAAATCAACCTAAGCCAACCCCAAAATAACAAGGTTTATGAAAATAGGGGAAAGAAAACATAAGCATAAACCAAATTAAAGAAAAATCAAGCTTAATCATCCAAACTAACTTCTAAAATCAAGCATAAACCAAACTTCTAGAGTTAAGCATAATCGAACCCAAGCTTAATGATTCAAACTGAGCTACAATCAACCAAGCAATCAATTGAAACAGGGACTCAAAATAGTAGCATCAAGCAAATTAGAGGAAACAAACTACTAAACTATAGGGCAGAGGCTGAGAACAGAACAGAAAAGCATGAATCAACCCAGATTCGATACTATAGTGCTGATGCATCCCAATAGAGCATACTAAGTATAAATCAAGTCATGGACCAAAACTGAACATACTCTGTTCATCCAAAACAAGCAAAAAAATAGAGTAGCAGGGAAGAGGAATTTCGGGATTTTCAGCCACATTTAGCTAAGAGAATTGCAAGAGATTAAGCATAGAAATCAAACCAACAAATCCAGAACCTGATGATCTTCACAGAGACACCATTAAAATGGCTTCTTGAGGCAGAGGAGCAAAAACAGGGCCGAGTGCTCGACCAAAGAAACCATCAATATGGACCTAAATTTGCAAATTCCTCAACTAAAATATGATGTTCTAATAATCTCAACTAATCAAAAACATGCGACAAGACTTTCAAAGGCTAAGAATCAAATATGGAAACCAAAATGAAAACAAAGAAACTGCAACAAAATTAAATCCTAGATTCCTAAACTCGAACTAAACTAACAGAATCCTAAAATTAAACCTCAAAACGTTAACCTAACATAGATTAGAACCTAATTCCGCCGCATCCTCCATTTATAGTCGCTCCACTTCTCTTCTTCACCGTCGATTTAGGAGTTGAGGTGGACGGCGGACATGTGGCTATGCTGGCGCTGCATGGGTCGCTGGATGAGGATGAAGGTGGTGGTGATGGATGTGTCATGGTTGCTGGGGATGAGATGATTTGGAGAGAGAGAAGAGATGAGGAAGAGAGAGATGAAGTGAAATGAAGATGGAGAAGATGTCGGATTCTCTGGTTACTTGAGAGGAGAGAGAAGGAGAAATGAGGGGGGGTTTAGGAGGCACGCGCACAGCACGTGGGGCTGGAGGGTTTGTGGAGATTTTATTTCTTCTTTTTTTTCTTCTTCTCTTTGGGCTAAACAAGATAATGGGCTTAAGGATTGGGTCGGGTTTGAGTAATCTAATCCATTGCTTTATTTCTGACATTTTTCATCTTTTTCTCATATTTTTGCCATAATTATTGAGTACGTACAAGACAATATCAAATCAAATAAAAACCTAAAAATAACAATTATAACGAGTATAAATCAGATATAAAAGTATCATAAAAATAACACATTTTTGACACGAACAATTAACATATCAAATTATTTGGCTATTTCACTCATTAAATGCAACACTAAGGCTCCGTTTGGTCCTTAGAAAATTTGATGGAAAGAAAAGTTGAAGGAAAAAAAAATGTGAAGCAAAAAAAGTATGGAGAAAATGAGGTTTTTTCTCTTATTTGGATTGAGAAAAAAATACAAGAATTTGGATGAGAAATTTGAATATTGATGAACTACTTGAATCATGTTGATGTCATCTACGCAATGTGAGTTTGCAGGAGGTTGAAAATTTTCCTCAAACTTTCCTCACAATTTTATGATGAAAATTTTATCACTTGTTTCTAACAATTTTTTCACCCAACTTTCCTCCATTTGTTTTTTTTTATGATTTTCTCTAAACCAAATACAAGAAAAAAAAGTAACTTTTTCAAAATTTTTTCTTTCCATAAAATTTTGCTAGGTTCAAACGGAGCCTAAATACCTTTGTTTATTGTCATATTAAATCACAAATTATATTTTTAAATAAAACTTAAATACTTAGGTATTAATTATCGATATGAAATGTGTCGCTATATCATTTGTACTCATATATATATCACTACCAAAAAAGTTGAAAACAACGACGGAATACAGCGACGGAATTTTTTAACGATGGAAGTGGCGATGGAAATGGCGGCGGAAGAACAACATCAAAAAAAAGTCAGATTATGCGATGAACTGGGTGACGGAAAAATAAGTCCGTCGCCAAAATTCAGTGTCAGCGGTGGAAATTCCGTCGCCCAAATTAAAAAAAATAAATTTTTTTATGGGCTACAGAATGTCCGTCGCCTTCATTAAAAAAAATTAAATTTTTTTTATGGGCGACGGAATTTCCGTCGGCCATAAAAAAATTAATTTTTTTATGTGGGCGACGGAATCCGTCGCCCCCCAATTTAAGTGAACCAGCTCTATGGTTCACTCACTCGACGCACGCAACAGAGAGGAAGAGAGAGAGAGGCCTTCGCCTTCGCCAGCGCCACCCACCCAACCTTCGCCAGCACCACCCACCGGCCAGCCGCACCGTTCGCCGCCGCCGTCGGCCTTCCCCCACCGTCGCCGGCCGCTGCCGACCCTCCGTTACCCCTCTTGTCTGTTGTTTTCAACACATTTGAGGTGAGTTCTTCAACTAAATTAGTTGTAATTTGTATAAATATTTGTATTAGATTGTTAGAATTTCAAAGTTAGTTCAAATTTATGTTAAAATGTGGTGTTTGTGTGAGGTTATTGCTTTAGTTTGCTTCAAGATTGGGGTAAATGCGATTTAGGGTTTAGGTTTGATAGTTTGAATTTAAAGTTTGATTGGTTGGTGGAATGAAATGGTTTAATTGATAATGTTGTTGAAATGTGCTATTTATGTGAGGTTGTTGCTCTAATTCGTTTCAAGAACTTGGTAAATGCGATTTAGGGTTTAGGTTTGGTAGTTTGAAGTTAAAGTTTGATAGGTTGGTGGAATGAAATGGTTTCATTGATAATGTTGTTGAAATGTGCAATTTGTGTGAGGTTATTGCTCTAATTCGTTACAAGAATTTGGTAAATGTGATTTGGGGTTGAGGTTTGGTAGTTTGAAGTTGAAATTTCATATGTTGGTGGAATGAAATAATTTAATTGATAATGTTGTCGAAATTTGGTTGGAGATTTTGCTCAATGCAATTTAGCGTTTAGGTTTGGTGATGTGAACTTAAAAGTTGATATGCTGGTGGATTGAGATGCTTTGGTTTATTATTTTGTTCAAATGTGATGTTTGTATAAAGTTGTAGCTCATATTTGTTTGAAGTTTTCGCCCAACGCAATGTACACTTAGATTTGGTTATTTGAAGTTTAAATTTGATATGTTGGTGGAATAAAGTGGTCAACTATGTATGAATTATTAGTTTTGTGATGTTCGTGAGAATGTAAGTATATTTATCACCTAGTTATAAGTTTTTTTGGGGGTGCATGTGAAAATTTTAAAGTAAGCGTACATAATATATAATTGCCTAATTTATGTACTTATTATAATTTTGATTTAAATTAATTCTTATCAAATACCTTATGTGGTTATTGTTATTTGAGCAGAATATGAATGGTCCTCTACATCGTAGGTGGATGTATAATAGATTACTGCCTGATCGTAGTGGTTATACGCAAGAATTTCTAGATGGAGTAAACGAATTCGATCAATTTGCACGTACACAATAGAGTTTCTGAATAGGGAAAAGTATAGATATCCTTGTGCGAAATGCAGAAATAGGGTGTACTTGACACCTGATGAGGTCAAGATGCACCTTATGTGTAAGGGTTTTGTGCAAGGGTGTTGGTTTTGGATAAGTCATGGGGAAATAGAACCTCGGGAATATGGTTCTGGGTATCAAAATAGTGAAATTCCCGAAGTTGGAGATTCAAGTCATGTTAATAATGACTATTCTGAATCCTACATAGATCGGATGGAGGACATGGTTGATGATGTTGTAATAGCAAATCAAAATGTAAGGGAAGAGGGGTCAAGCACTTGCCGAGAACCATTTTATAATATAGTTCAAGTTGCTCAACAACCCTTATATGATGGTTGCTCCACCCACAGTGAGCTATCTGCGGCGGTGAGACTGTTGAGTATTAAATCTGATTATAATATGCCTCAAAACTGTTTCAATGAAGTTGTTCAATTAATGAAAAAGATGTGTCTCCCTAACAACCGTGTGCCTAACAACTATGGGCAAACGAAGAAGGTTGTCAAAGATCTCGGCAACGATGTGGTCCAAATTGATTGTTGCCGAAAAGGTTGCATGCTATTTTATAAGGAGAACGCAAACTTGGATGCGTGCAAGTTTTGTGGGCATTCAAGATGGAAGAGGCAAAGGTCACAACGAAGGAATCAGAATCCATTGCCATACTCAAGGATGCATTACTTGCCGTTAAAACCTCGACTGAGAGGTTGTACGCATCAAGAAGTAGTGCAGAGCACATGAGATGGCATTATGAACATCGACGTGAGGACAGTGTTCTATGTCATCCATCAGATGGGGCAGCATGAAAACATTTCGACTCCAAATACCCTGAATTTGCTGCAGAGCCTCGGAATGTGAGGCTTGGCTTATGTGCTGATGGATTTAATCCTTACACATTGTCTTCAAGATCATACTCCATTTGGCCGGTGGTCATTACACCTTATAACCTTCCCCTTGAAATGTGTATGACCACACCGTTTATGTTCTTGACTTGTGTAATCCCGGGGCCCAAAAATCCCAAGAACAATATAGATGTATATTTACAACCTCTTGCCGATGAGTTGAAAGAGTTGTGGGATGTTGGAGTTGAGACTTATGATATTTCTACAGGGCGTACATTTCCGATGAAGGCTGCACTTATGTGGACGATTAATGATTTTCCCGCATACGGAATGTTATCTGGGTGGAGTACTAATGGCCAATTGGCATGCTCCGTATGTATGAAACAGCAAAAGGCTTTGAGATTGCGAAATGGAGGTAAATTCTCATGGTTTGACTGTCATCTGTGTTTTTTGCCAAGGAATCATGCGTTGAGAAGAAATAGAACCGCATTTAGGAAAGGGAGAACTGTTACAGGGGGTCCTCCTCGCCGATTGTTCGGGGAAGAACTTTATGTCAAGGTGGAAGATTACCCAATGGTAACTACAAATGGTGACTTTGTCGTACCAGGATTTAAGGGGAATGAGCACAACTGGACGAAGAAGAGCATATTATGGGAGTTGCTTTATTGGCAACAACAACTGCTCCGCCATAATTTGGATGTGATGCACATTGAGAAGAACTTCTTCGAGAACATTATCAACACTGTGATGGATGTTAATGGGAAAACAAAGGACAATGCCAAATCAAGAATGGATGTTGCCGAAATATATGATAGGCCAGAATTACATTTACATCCAGGCCCAAGTGGTAGGCTGGTTAAACCAAAGGCGAAGTTCGTACTTCCTATGGATAAAAGAAGAGAGTTATGTGAATGGGTGAAGGAGCTTCAAATGCCTGATGGATATTGCTCTAATTTAAGAAATATCGTGGACCCTAATGAGGCTAAGTTCAACAACATGAAAAGTTATGATTGTCATGTCTTCATGGAGACTCTTTTACTAATTGCATTTGGTGCGCTCCCAGATGATATGTTGAAACCTCTTATTGAGATAAGCCAGTTCTTCAAGAACTTATACTCAATAACATTACGGGAGGATATGCTTGAGGAACTGCATCGCAACATTGTTATCACTTTGTGTAAGTTGGAGACCATTTTCCCTCCTGGCTTTTTCAATGTCATAGAGCACCTGCCAGTGCATTTGGTAGAAGAGGCTTAACTAGGTGGTCCAGTACAATACCGATGGATGTATCCATTTAAGAGGTAAATTATACTATAATTGATGAAACCTTCTATGAATTCTTATATGTGGAATCACTTAAAATCCATTGCAATTATGAACTGCGTAGGTTCTTTGGCCGATTGAAGAGAAAGATAAAGTAGCAAGCGTGTCCTAAAGGTTCAATCTCAGAAGCATACCTAGAGGCAGAGAGAACATTCTTTACCTCCTATTACTTCGGCTGTAATGTGCCCTCCATACGCAGTAGGTGTAGGAGAAATGAGGACGACGATAAACATATTAATCATTTTCCAACTCTGTCCGTGTTTGCACCGCAAGGGACCGCTATTGGCAGGGAAAGATCAAGGTATCTCATAGATGCCGAATATATTACTGCCCACCTTCACGTGCTGTTAAATTGTGACGAAGTTAAACCTTATATAGGGTGAGTGGTATTTTCATTTCTAATTCAGTTTATCATTCATAGCGCAAGTATGTTAATAGGCTTCGTAAAATATGATAGAATTTTCACGGACCAAGTGAGAGCCGCACGTCCCAATGTCAGCGATGCAGATGTCGACACTATCGTCGAAACTCATTTCGCAGATTGGTTTGGTGAGAATGTAACTATTCGAACCCCACATTTATTCATAATTTGAACATAACAATTAATTAGGTGCATTGTATTAATTAAAACCACATGTTATGTCACCTTAGGTGCATTATATTCAATTGTTTGAGGCCGACAAACATTGCTACCTGAGCCAATTGGCGGGTGAAGCCAAAACGGTGTGTGCCGACGTGGACGACATATAGAGTAAATGGATTCAAATTCCACATAGAAGCTCGTAGCGTCGGGAAGAGAACATATAATTGTGGTGTTGGTGTTTGTGGCACTGGGGAAGGCGATATTGAGAATGATTATTATGGTGTACTAGAGGACATTGTCCAAATTAAGTACGTAGGCGAACCACTTAAACGATGTGTGCTCTTCAGTTGTCAATGGTTCGATCCTACATTAAATCATGGGACACGATCTCATAAACTAAGCAATCTTATTGAGGTCCACCGTACAAGAAGGTGCCGAAAGTACGACCCATTTATCTTCCCAAATACCGCATCACAAGTATACTTCATGCCACATGCAGATCGTTCAAGGGATAGGGCCAATTGGCTTATTGTCATACCAACCAAACCAAGGGCGAGAGTGGATCAGCAGTACACTCTACCTACTGCATACCAACAAACGGACATGGCGACTATCGTTGAATCTGGTGGATAAAAGTGCACCACCGGAAGAGGTTAATGATGAAATAGGGTTTTCATTCATTCAGGATAATGACGAGATAGATGAGGTAGAGAATGGTGAGAATGCTGAAGAGGGAGGGTGGGATGATGGTGATGAAACAGATGAAGCTGAAGAAAATTTGCATTTGTCTGATGATGATGACGATGACATTGATGACGATGAGGATGCAGATGATTGAGTGCTTACGAATTCTTATGTGTATGAGTAATTTGCATGTGAAACAATTGTTTGTGACTTTACTTATATTGTATGAATGGGCTTTGCAAAATATGTGTCACCTACGTACCTATTATGATGTATAACGAAAACGGTTTACATGTGCAATCATTATATATTTGCACTTGGCGTTGTTGTCACCTATTTCAGGTATGGATTCAAGTTCTCGTCGAGCAAAGTCCTCCCCTCGAAGTAGAGGACGAGGGCGTCAAAGCTCTGCCGTTGATCCGACCACAATGGATATTGATCCATCTTGCCCCCAGGTACCTCATACACTAGTTCAGGCAGGAGCGACAATGGCTGCTTACATACCAGGTATTTTAGGACCCCTGGCTCCCCCATTTGGGGCGTTCCATCATTAGACTTCATACATTTCCAACCAAAGCACCATGTACGGCCAATTTGCCTACAACATTCCTCCAAACCCCTATGTTGCTCACATTGTGCACCCCACTCCCCAACCCACTCCACAACCCACTCACCCTAACACAAACCAGTCCCAAGAGAACATTAGAAGTGGTGAAAGCGAAGCACAATCCAGTCATGGGAGTACTTGAGCAAAGACTTGGATTGAGCCAGATGGTAACGGGTAAGTCTTCATTTGTTATATGTTATGAAGTACTACATGAATTTTGCATAACAAGTAATGAATTTTATGTGTAATGGTCAATTAGGTTTCTCCCCAATGATGGTGTTGTTAGTTGGATTTCGCTCATATTTCAAAGCAAGTTTGACGGAGCTTGGCCTACTTGGAGCAAAGTGCCCAAACCAGTACGAGATTTGTGATTCGGAGAGTTCAAGGTAACTACAGTGACTTCGTATTAATAGTTTCAGAAATATGTGATAAATTACTATTGAATTATTTGATGTGTTATTTGTTTTCATAATTGCAGAAGTGGTTTGCTTGGGATCCGGTCCATGAGGACCGTATAAGAAGGAATTTTGAAAACCGAGGCTACTTCTTTGGCAAAGCAAGGAAGCGTAACAAGAAGCCTGTCTGGCTCGGTGATGCTCAATGGGAGGGACTTCAGCAGCACTGGGCAAATAAACATTACAAGAAATTGCGTGAGACAGCCCAGAAGAACCGACTGGGGACTCCAAAAAGTGGTGGTCCATCTCTCCACACTTGTGGCTCGATCCCTATGCATGAGCATAGGCGGCGTCTGGTAAATGAATTAATGTTTACTATGTATTCATTTAAGTTCAATACTATATTTTGTGTTGTGCTTGACATCATTCTTTCTGGCACGCACATAGGGGGAATAACTTGGGACGAAGCCCACCATTGTTGAATTATTCAGTCGAACTTACAAACTCCAGGGCAAAGATGATGCCCCTTGGGTTGACAAGAAATCACAACAAACATATGTAAGCAATTAGCTATTCTCAATCTTCATTGGTAGTTTAACATGAACTCGTATACTTTATTTGAAATTAATGTACTATGCATGATTTCGTGCGCATGTTGCGGTATTGTAGGAAACTTTTGAACGTGATTTTCAAAATGTTATAAACTCTCAAGGGACCGGGGATAGCTCTTCTCAAGATCCAAACCAGCCATTTCCCAACCCAAATGAGTTGTGGGTGAAGACGTTCAAGAACAAGAAGGGTCGTATTTACGGCATTGGTGACGAGGCTGTCAACATGAGGGAATCCGGTTACTTCAGTCCCACTCAAAGATTCGGTATTGTTTTCATATTAAACTTCCAACAACCATGGTTATACATTGAATTTACTTAATGGCAAAGCTAATATAGTAATTTACTTAAATGCCTGTCAGCAAGTTCCGGTTTTACGCCATCGCAACAAGAGCTCAATGACTTAAGGGGTCTAGTAACCAACTTGGGGGGTGAGCTATCGTCACAAGCTGAAAGCTACCGGTTGGTTATGGAGAAATGTAAGCAACAAGAGGAATCCAACAGATTGCTCACACAAAGCAACCAACAACTGAGCCAACAAATGATGAGCATCGATCAGCGCCTCCATGCTTTCTTTCAAATGCAACAGGCGTCTGGCTCGGGATCTCAGCCACCATTTACTCATCCCTCGCAACATAATGAGGAAGATGGTGAGGCAAAGGAAGAGGAAGAGGAAGGCAAAGAGGAAGAGGAAGACCTTGGTGATTGAGTTGGTTGCAGTTTTCCTTCAGCAGGTGGCTCTTCTGCTTATCTTCACGAAGTACATCATATATCTTGCTGCTTGCTTCCCCTCCCCTTTCTGCTAATTTCACTCCCCTCCCCCTGGTGCTTATTTAACTTCCCTCCCATTTGACGCTTACTTCACCCTCTTCTGCAAACATATATATAACTTTATTCTCAATTACTGGTAACTTTTGGTTATTTTGTTTGGATTTGTGGTTTGTGATATATACAGACTTTGTTTGGAACTTGTAGTGTGTGATATGTAGAGAGTTTGTTTGGAACTTGTGGTTGTGAATTGAAAACCCTTGGTTGGATGTGATGTGTTGTGTTAGATGTGGAATTCCATCTTTGTGTGGCTTGAAATTGTTGAGAACGCTTCGAATGAAGCCTTATTCGAAGCCATTGGATGTTGATTGAGTGCAAAGATCTTATAAATTTCTTGCAGGGAATGATTTGTACGTACGGATTTGATTAAAAACAAGTGATTTTATTTTTAAAAAAAGAGGAACCCAGCGACGGAAAGGCGACGGATAAGGGGAAAAAAAAATTTTTCGGGCAGGGGGTGACAACGGAATTGATAATCCGTCGCCATCAGCGACGGAAATTCCGTCTCGGATTCCGACGCTGATGGCGCCGGATAATCAATTCCGTCGCTCCCCTGCCCCGCCACTTTTCCCGCCAAAAAAGTATGTCGCAATTTCTGTCGCATAATCCGTCGCCCAAGGCAATAGAATTTCAAAATTCCGTCACTGGCTGCTCAGCGACGAGCGAAAATCCGACAGCCTTATTCCGTCGCCAAATCCGTCGCTGATCTTAAATTTCCGTCGCTGATTAATCATATTCCATCGCTGATTCCGTCTTTATTTGACATTTTTCTTGTAGTGTGTATATATATATATATATATATATATATATATATATATATATATATATATAATTTATACGGGCAATGTCCTTGTGAGAAGGTAATAATAACATTACATGGTGTTTTCCCTATGAAATTTAGCTAACAAAATGTGTGTCTTATTTTGGATTTATGACTTAACCAAAGATACTAGTGTCCAGGCAACAAAAAGGCACCATGAGTTCAAGAATAGATTTGAACTTCCATTTGACTATCATTACTATTACAAGGAATTTAATGCAATTGATAACTTACTTTAGTTAATGGCAAAAAGTAAACCATATACAATGATAAGGAGCCCCTCTTTCGACAACCAAAAAAAGAATAAAAAGGCCCTTTATAATTCTCGAGCTGGAAATATAATCATGACTGTCTGAATTGAGAATTGAGATTATAGCCTATAATAGGACCCATCGATTTTTTTTTTTTTTGAACCTTTGTACGTGGTGAATAGTTTGAGATTATAGCCTACAAGATTAGGCCATGATCGTAAATTTGTGTATAGTTTATCAACATTTTCCACAAAAACCGAAAAAAAAAAGAAAAAACAGAGATTGTAGGAAACCAAAAAAGCTATTTTTATTTCAGAAAGCATAATTGTGGCTTTGCCGTCTGGGCCGTAATTTCAGGGATTTTGCCCACTCCTTCCATTAGTCAAATAATGCTTTATTCATATTTATAGAAGAAGGATAGAAGAATCATGAAAACTTAATCCATTCTAATTGTGGATGTGATGATTTTACTCGCATATAATGGCAGTGCCAAAGTCATTCTGATATTCCCATAATGGGCAATACCTCCCTCCCTTCCCCCCCCCCCCCCCCAAAAAAAAACCAATTAGCTTTTTTTATACTTAATAATTACACCATTTCTCCTTTTGTTGGGGGAGGATAAGGCCCCATTTTTTTGGACTTAATTTTGGAAGATTTATCTATTACTTTGAATTTATTTGAGTTAAGTGAATCTTGGATCTCATTCTTTTCGATTTATTCTTTTGTTGATGTTGCAAAGTGAACTTATTCTATTAAATTGAAACTAACTAACCTTATTTTTATTGAGTTGATTTTTTCTAAAACTAAATTTATCAAAATTTACTTTTCGAATTAAATCCAGAATTCAGCAAAAAAATTTTTGATGAGTTAAAAATCAACTCAGTAAAAAGATAATAATTAGTTGGAAAGGACAAAGTCTACTCTAATCTTATTTCTACTTGAACTTGAACCTACTGAACTAAACTTCTATAAACTTAATTCTATTGAATTACTAAGAACTTATTTTTACCGAACATTTTAATTTAAGTAAATTTATATTATTATCATTGGGCCAACAGTATCCCGATTCTAATAAAATAGAGGATCAAAGACCAAAAAGAAATGTCTAAAAGTATACTATTTTTGTTGATTGAACCTATCTAAACTTATTTTGGTGGAACTACACTTATCCTAAAAAAATAAGTTGAAAAGAAAAGGGCATAAGAAGTTTAGGGACCTTATTCTTTTCAACAACTTTTTAGAATAATTTTGCACTAGTTTAGCTCAAAAGTATATTTTGACAATTCAACTTAGCATAAATAAGTTTAGTTCAACAAAAATAAGTTTCGATAAGATCACTTTGGTCGAAAATTTTCAATTCATCAAAATTAGGGTTAAAATTCAACGGAAGTAATTTCGAATGAGTTTAGTTTAGAAAAACAATGCCAGTTCAATGGAAATACTAAGTTCAATTTAGATAAGTTGAGAAAAAATGAGGTCATGCTTCTAATTTTCAACTTATTTTCCTCAAAATAATTCCATGTTTGTTCCGTTCAAAGGAAGTAAGTTTGGATATGTTTGCCTCCCAAAAATAAGCTCAAATTAGTTCATGCCAAAATAGCTCAATTCAAAAAATAAGTTCAAAATTCAATAGATTTATGTTTATATTAGTTCAATTAAGTAGAAATAAGATCAATCACAAAAAAGAACTTCAGATAAGTTTAGAAATAACTTTAATTCATTATGAATAATTTCAAATAAGTTTAGCTTAATATAAATAAAATTAAATAAGTTCAATATAGATAAGATCAACAAAAGCCAGTTGAGGGTCTATCTTGTACTTTTCAACTTGTTTTTTAATAATAACTTCAATTCAATTAAATTTTAAAAAAATAAACCCAAAACGTGATAACACTTCAATGGAAATAATTTTATTTAGTAAAAATTAAACTTTGATTTTTTGAAAAAAATGTCCTAATTCCTTCAATAAAAAAAAGTTAAAATGAACAAGGTCTTAAAGATGAAGTGAAATAATATTTGCAACGAAATTAAAACCAATTAAGAGTTAAAACTACATCTGTGCTATTATTTTATTTTGAAGTTTAGAATACATCATGGATCGTCTTTTTGCATAGGCACAATTTTGCAACGCGTATTCGTATCGATGGATTGTGTGAAATGCAATTATGATCAATGAGATTCATCACCTACTCATTTATCACCATTACCGATTACCACCTATCTAATTTTTGGTACGCAAACCACTATAACTAAACTCCTGACAAGTCCTTACTTTGTTTTTTTGGGTAAAAATCTGACTTAAAATTTATGCATCTACCCCCTCCCGGAACACATACACACACAATATGGTAATGTATAATATACCCATAGGAGTATGTACTCCCACTTGACATATATATATATTTATATAACGTGTATTTGTCATACAGACAGCTTCTAATATGTGGCGCTGAAGTGACTTTTGGGAGCAAGTACTTTTAGGAGCATGGTATAGGCTTTGGACACTATATATATACACACACACACACACACACAAACATATATATATATGTGTGTGTGTGTGTGTGTATACACACACATCTACATGCGCGCGCGCACACACACACACACACACATATACATATATAGACACACACACACAAACACACACACATATATATGTATAAACACACAGATACACACACGCGCGCACACACCCACACACACACACACACATATATATATATATATAGTATATATATATATATAATATATATATATATATATATATATATATTACATGTATATATTGGGAAAACCCTTGGCCAAATAAAGGTAATAATCTTGATGAACAAATCCAAGTGAATGACTACTAGAAAAAGGGTTTCTAACAATGAATAATTTTATTGTTGAAGGTCCATTTTACCGTCGTTAAAGCTTTTAACAACCAAAACGAAGTTGCTCATTGTTTGTTTTTATTAGTCCCATTGTTAAAAGCATTAACGACAGCTTGAAAAAGTTCGTCTTCGTTGTCAATAACAATGAAACAAGTTCTTGTCGTCACTCTTTAGTTACTCAGATGAACTATTTAACAATAACGACCAAATTGTAGGCTGTAAGCAATATTTTAACGGCTACTTGCCTAAAGGTTTATGATCAATAATGACCAAGTTGTTGGTTGTAAACCATATGTTTTAATTATACTTGCTATTGAATTGATATCAATAACAACAAATTACTTCTTAAAAACAACCAAATAGTTTCTTCCGAAATGATTATTCTTAGTTGATAATAATAACAAGCAGTATTAGTTGTGCAATTAACTTTCAAGAAATAAATTAAAAAATCAAGAGGAAACTAATAATGCCAAAACAAGATTAATGTACTTTCATCGATCCCATAGAGTTTACAAATGACAAATATGCATTACAATGAGTATAACTAAAGATATAGAGTACAATACTGTGTCCTTAGAATTAAAGTAAAAAAAATAAATAAATAAACAGATGACAATAAAAAATAAAAATGCACTCAGAGAGATAATCCAAAATTTCGTGTCCTCAGCTACCTGCAGAACTAGAACAAAATTATAAATAAAAAAAGAAATAAAAAGTTAAAATAGAACAAATAGGATCAAAAGCAATGAGTGATCAACTCGATCCCAAGCATGTCAATATAATCAGAGGTAAACCATAAATCCATCCATCCCATAATCCCTTTGAGCTACTATTCAATTGTACTTCACGCTCTTGGACGAATTTTCACACAAGCCGCCAATGTAATGAACAATTTGAAGGGATAACCTTTATTCACCTAATTATTTTGCCAATAAAATAATACAGTCTTCACTGACCTAGATAATCCTCAATAAGAAAAGGAAATCACATAGCAATATTGACCACCCCTCAATGGAGTTGGTTGTTGTTGTTGCTCATATCTTGTAGTAGCTGGTACAGTGGTTTGTGGTAGATAAGTAGGTGAATATACACTTGTACTGTCAATGTCCAACTTAGAGTGATCAAATCAGCGACATTAAGTATCCAAACAAACTTGTAGCTACTTACATGAAAAGTATAAGCAAACTGACCTTAAATGAGTCACTTTAAGAATGCTTTTGAAGGTACTGGAGTACAACATGTATACCCAAAACTTCAGAGGTTATCATCAGAGCAATAAATTACTTTCAAATTAAGAAACTCCATATATCAAAAAACTCCATGCCTACACTCTTTTTCATAGACTAGAGTAACATAGCAATACGTATTCATGTTTCCTGGGACCTAATCAAATGGTGAAATGAGTAATTTGTAATATTGAGTTATGTGCAATCTTATTCCAAACATACAAGACATCATGAAAGGAACCAAGACTGAATATATGAGAGTGAGTTACCTCCCTTGAGTTTCTTACTGGTTTATCTGGTTCTCTGTACATTTGGCACTAACGAGATGTAGCACTACACTTATTTAATATTACTCATTTCAAATTCACCAAACCACATGATATTCAGAACTTCACTGGGTATTTTCTTTCCTGAATGATAGGGGCATCCAATCTACTTTCCAAAACAAAAAGAATGTGTAAATCAAAATATTATCAATCCATTGAAATAGGCCAAGTGATTTTTGATGCTATATGCTCACTCTTTTTCCCTTGGTGCTTATTTTCAGACTTTTGACAAGGTTTATTCTGCAAAATCCATTATGTCTTCCCTACTAAGCGGTAAGTACTAATCATGTTATGCATAGATGAAACTGCAAAATCGAAAAGAAGAATAATTAAATGATAATTGGACAGGACTTGGCATAAAATCACTAGGATCAGACAACCCAAAACCAAGTCAAACTTAACTCACCCCTCAATGAAAGCAACCAAATTTTGACATAAATTCAAATCAAAACGTGATGAACTTTACCTCAGCAGTAATCAATCTCGAAGCTTTTTTCATTGTGGGTTCTTCTTGGTCTGATTTCTAACCTGAAATGCAACAGATGAAAAGTAGATAGCAAACTTAGAACCAAGAATTTGGAGAAGGTAATGGGCATGAAGCGAAGAACATGAACTGGTCAAATTTGAGGGGGAACGGAGAGATGAATCCACAGTTGCAAATTGAGAGCACCCATAGATATTTGAATAATTAGCTCTAAATTGGTGGGAATACTGCGAAATAAGGATGACAAGGATGGCTAGATATGATAATTATGTGAATTGTAGTAATCTTTCGACCTACCTCTTAGTATTTCTTCCAGAAGAATATCTAAGTTGCGAAGTTTGAATTTTAAGGGGGAAACTATAAGAACTGAGAAGAGCAGTTAGGGTTTGTTTTCCGGTTGCGTGGAAACTGGGAACTCAATGCCTTTTCCTTGTCTGACTTGTTATTAATTTTCAGTTTAGGAATTCTAGTCCAATTTTAATTTTAAAAGTTCCCTCTTAATTTTCAGTTTAGGCATTCTTTGTCAAATTTCAAACCTTCATTAACAATGAAACATTCAGAGCAGCAACAACAAGTGTTAATACCCATCGTCAAATAATTTTATGATTAGGAAATAAAACGACCAAAAAATTTTGTTTATCATTATTGCTATTAATTAACGACAATTTTTACACTTGGCCGTTATTTAGTGATCGTTCAAAGCCTATATTTTAGTATATCAAACCTCTATAAGAAACCTACCAGACCGAGAAACCAACAATTCTACCTCTTGTTCTGATTCAAAGTTTCACAATGATAAATCAAATAAATAAAATCAACCCATCCTTCAACTTTCTAAAGTCAAAGCACCGAAAATTGAATTAAATTAAAGGAAAAACTCAATTTCACCAGTCTACTAGGGAGATAAAGAAATATGAGATTTTTGAGGAGATACTAAGTATCAAGCTGTCATTTCATTAATCCAAGTCTAAAAAAATTACGCATCAAGCTAATTAATAGTAGATTACACCCTTCCCCCAAGTCATGTACTAACCAATAGGGTTACAAGAAAATTAACCAATAAAATTCTAATTAGTGGTATAATTAGAAAGGGACCACAAGAATATAACTTGAGCTGGAATTGACTGCAACTTCACTAAATTGGTGACATCATCCACTACCCCCAGATGGATGAGTTTGAGGCTGATTTTTTTTGGAAAGGCTTCTAGAAGAGTCGACTAGTTTCCCAAAAAATTTAACCTCTAAATCATCCGTTCGCTAGCCTAATTAATTTCATAATTAAAACCATGCAATTCTAAGCCCGCACTAACCCTGGCTCGGTTTGAGGCCTATATCTCTCTTTTGATACTTGGAATATGTAGACGTTTTATATATTGATGGGCAACAAACATCCGGTGCTATCTATAAATATGTAGTTTGCCAAAATTGGAGCCCATTTGACCATTCAAAATGGAGCTAGAAGTTAGGGAAGATATTGTGCCAGAATATGGAAATAAGCTAAAGAAGTGGGTATGGAGAATAAAGTAGCTAAGCTCCTTATTTAATGCTAACAATTGCCTAACCACATTTCCTAGGCTTAATTAGGCATTTTTAAGGGTCCCAAAACAACACTGACCTTGGAGGACCAAGTCCTTGAGCCCCACTTCCAAGAGTCAACATTGTTCCCACTTTATTCATAACCCTTTCTTGGAGGAGTAAATCAATCCTTGGGATTTTGCTCCATCCCTCAAATCTTTATTGTCCTCATCCTCTTCCTCTATGTAAGGAGTAAGATCCCCAACATTAAAGGTGGTGGACATTTGCATATCTCCTGGAGGCTCTATTTTATAGGCATTCTCTCCCACCTTTGGTACCACCTTGTAAGGACCATCTCCCCTAGCCATAAGCTTGTTCTTCCTCCTTAAAGAGAACCTTTCTTTCCTGAAGTGCAACCACACAAGATCTCTCGGCTGAAACTCAAAATGAGCGTGGTTCATGTTGGCCTTAAGCTTATATTCACTTTCTCAATTTGGCCCCTTACTTGCTTGTGTAGCCTCTTCATTCCCTTAGCCCTTACTTTGATGTCAAAACTTACCTTTGATTCTTGTGGACTGGGAATAAGATCAATAGGGGTGAGAGTGTCAAGGTTATACCAAACCTCAAAGCAAAAATGAGAGGTAGCATAGGAAGGAGCTCGATTGTAGGCAAATTCTACATGAGCAAGTTTGGTATCCAATCCCTCAAGCCCTTGCTCACCATAACCCTTAATAAGGTTATAAGAGTTTGATTTGTCACATCCATTTGTCCATCAGTTTAACGGTGGCAAGTGGTACTAAAAAGGATCTCCAAAAGTAAGGATCTCTAAAAGTGTGATAGAAATTTGGTGTCCCTATTTGAGACAATAGTTCTTTGAATACCATGAAGTCTCACAATTTCTTGGAAGAACAAAGAAGTGAGCTATCTTGGAGAATCAATCCACTACCACCATAATAGTATGCTTTCCCCTAGGTTCCTTGCGAGGGCCATAATGAAATTTATGGTAATGTAATCCCAACGCCTTGTTGGAACTGGAAGAGGAGTGTAGAAGCCCTGATGGAAGTGATTTTTTTCTTTGTGACAAATGTTGCATCTTATAATTAGGGGGTACAATATTCAAGCCAAAGCCGAAGCAGACCGAAGATTGGTTGGAGCGGACCAAACCGGTTCGAACCTAGTGCATTTGGTCGGGTCCTCAGTCCGAAAAATTACCTTATTCAGTCTTCAGTTCAATCCACCGGTCTAGACTGAAGACCGACAATTATTTTTTTAATAAATAGTTGAATATAAAAATTTGTTATAAGTTTGAGACTTTCTTTTGATTTTTTGGTCAAAGACTAAGGCCAAGTGCTAATTGATGCTCTTTAGAATTTTAGCAAACAAAACTAATAATAGCATGATCTTTGCTAAAATTAATTTGGCTAATAAGCTTTGTTCGAACCATACTTGGAAATAAATTCGGTCCAATTTGGTTGGTCCTGGTCTGGTTGAGCTCTTATTCAGCCCTTCCTTTTCCCCTTAATGAATCTTCAATCCAACCCTGTCTGGTCTAGTTCGGGTTTGGACTGATAAACACTCCTACTTGTGATCACCTTATGAACGTCCCCATCCATCTTGGAACAATAAAAATGCTCCTTGAGTATTTCAAGGGTCCTATTGATGCCAAAATGACTGCCTAAGGCTTCTCTATGAGCCTCCTTGACAATCAAGTCCCTTAGAGGATTCTTGGGGATGCGAAGCTTGTTACCCTTGAAGAGGAAACAATCTTGCAAAGTGATAGGGGCCAAGGTAAAGAAATTGTCCACCACTTCCTTAAAATCTTCATCCTCCTTCTATATAGTTTTGATGGAATGGAATCCAAGGACCTTGGCCTCGAGGACTAAAGTAAAGTATACCTCCTTGATAATGCATCAGCCATAACATTCGCTTTCCCACTCTTATGCTTACAGGAGAAGGTGAAACAGTGAAGGAACGCAACCCATTTGGCATGTTTTGTGTTCCATTTGTGTTGACCATTGATGTAGGACAATACCTTATAATCCGAATGAAGCACAAAGGGGTTGGGCTTGAGATAATGACTCCAATATTCCAAAGTTATAGCAATAGCATAGAATGCTTTGTCACAAGTGGAATAGCTAAGTATTGAGCCATTCAACTTTTCACTAAAGAAGGTTATAGGGTGCTTGGCTCGAGTAAGAACCGCTCTCATTCTAACCCCACTAGCATCACACTCAACTTAAAAAAGGAGATTGAAGTTTGGGGGAGCCAAGATAGGAGTGAAACATTGCCTATATTTGATTGCTTAAAAGGCCCTTTGGGTGGCCTTTGTCTATTCAAAACTCCCTTCTTCATCCATTCGGTCAAGGGAGCCATAATGGAACTAAAGTCTTTGATAACCTGGTGATACAAGGAAGCTAATCCATGGAAGCTTCGAACTTCCATGGTGGTGGTTGGGGGTAGGCCAGCTCTTAATAACTTCAACCTTGGACTCATCAACTTGAATCTCCTCTATGGACACAACATATCCAAGAAAGACAACTTGATGAGCAAATAGCTTAAACTTCTCAAGTTTGGCGTATAACTTTTGTTGCCTTAATACTTGGAACTCTTGTGAGAAACGTTCCACATGAGATTCCTCGTCATGACTATACACTAATATATCATCAAAATACACTACCAGAAAATTCCTAAAATGTCTTAAAACCTCATTCACGAGCCCTATAAAAGTAGGAGCATTAGATAGACTAAAAGGCATCATAAGCCCCTCATACAACCTATACTTGGTCTTGAAAGCAGTCTTCCATTCATCTCCTTCTTTCATTCTAAATTGGTGCTAACTAATCCTAAGGTCAATTTTGGAGAAGACCTTGGACCCATGTAATTAATAAGCATATCATCCAAATATGGAATAGGAAATGTATACTTGATGTTAATGTTGTTTATGGCCCCAGAATCAACACACATATACCAAGTCCCATCGTTCTTGGGTACCAAAAGGGTGAGAACTGAACATGGACGCAAGCTCTCCCTAATATACCCATGGTCAAACAACTTTTAGACTTGTCATTGAAACTCCTTTGACATATTAGGATTACACCTATAGGCCGACTTGTTTGATAAAGGGGCACCCAATAGGAGATCAATTTGGTGCTTGATTCATCTAAAAGGAGGGAGCATGGGTTAAATCGTTGGGAGATACATTCACAAATTCTCTCAAGAGTGATTCAGCTAGGGGATGTACAGGTGTCACTTCCTTACTCGTGTTTGATTCCACCATCGGTAAGGAAAATATGGGCTTGCTCTTAGTAATAGCTCTCTTCACCCATGTTTAACTCATATAGAGGCTTTGCTCACTTCCTTTTTGTAGTTTAAATTTAAAGGCTTTTATAGGGGTAATGGAGTCAAAGGAGGACTTTAAACCTTGTGTTTAAATGTATGTGTATTAGTATGCCTATAATGAATCATATGATTATCAAACAACCAAGGCCTACCAAGCAACAAATGACATGCATCCATAGGAAGAACATCTTATAGTACCTCACCACAATATAGACCAACCGAAAATGTAATAACAGCTTATCTAGAAAAAGTTACCTCGCTCCCTTACTTGAGCCACGGAAGAGTGTAAGGGGTTGATGCATCTTGTGGGCAATTGAAGCTTGTTAATGAGTGTTATAGAAGTTATATTAGCGCAACTCCCTTAATGGATAATGAGCTCACACACTTTGCCTTCAATGGAACACCAAGTATGAAATATTTGCTTCCTTTGACTTAGTTCACTAGAAGCCTCTTTGGCATGGAGTGCTCTTCGAATTACGAAAAGTTTATCTACGTCCAGAGTGGCCAAAGTATGATCCTCATCTTCGAATTCCTCTTCACTAGTTGCTTTCTCAATAGCTTGGAGTTCTGCTACTTCTCTATTCATGTCCAGTTGGGATAATCCACTTAGAAGTGCCCATAACCATGACATTTGAAGCATTTCTTACCCTCTAACCTCTTTGGTGGTCCACTAGCAATCCCTTTACCCTTGTCAAGGACATTAATGGGTGTAGGGGTAGTCAAACTTTGTTATGGGAAGAAAAACCCTTAGGGTGCTTTGGGGGGTGACCACTAGAAGTGGTTTGAAAGGGTTTTCTACCTTTAAGTTACTTCTCAACTTTGATAGCTAAGGTGGCACACATCATCAAAGGTTAAATAAGGTTGTAATTTCACCTTGTTGGTAATGCTAAGAGATAATTTCTTAATAAACCTAGCAATTTTGAGCTTAAGCTATTTATCTAAACTAACCCTCATTTAGAGTTGCTCAAACTCCCTAACATACTCTTCCACCTTAAGATTCTCTTGGCTAAGCGAGGTAATCTTGAGGAAGAGCTTTTGTTTATATGAGGATTATAGGAATCTCTTGTCTATGTGCTTCTTAAGCTTAAGCCATGTTTTATTTTTAGATTTAGCTTCTCTAGCCTATTCTTCTTCAAATGCTCATACCAAAGGGAGACATACCCTTTTAGCTTGGGAATAGCCAACTTAAAGAACTTCTCTTCATTATACTCTTTGAGTTCAAAGTTCCCTTCAATGGCTTACACCCAATCAAAGTAGTTCTCTGCGTTAAGACTGCCATCAAATTCTAGTGCCTCAACTTTGAGATCCCTAAGATAATCCCTTAGATGCCTTCTTCTTCTAAGTCCTCTCTCGTCCTCATTAAAGTCTTCATAAGAGGATGAGTATGCGATGTCAATAGGATTAACATCATATTAACATCATATCCCTAATGGAAAGGGTTTCATTATCTGAATCCAATCACTTGTTCAAGCGCCCCTGTGAGCTTTCTCACTTGCTCTTGAACTTCAATGATGACCCTATCTTATCTAATCTCATGGGCTTGCCAAAGAGGAATGCCTCTAGAGTGAAAAGCATCTCTCTCATTAGCCTTGATGCGTAGTGGTTGTAGTAAAAAGAGGGGGTAAAATGTCAAAAATAGGGGAAGCACAGGGGTGGTGGCCGCAGCACGGGCAGAAAATGAGAAACAAGGAAGTGGCATCGGCATGCTCGACGGCACGGGCATGCTCGATGGCACAGGGTTTGGAAATTTTTTTCTATGTATGGTGTTATGGCATGGGCGTCCCAGAGAACACGGTCACGCCGTGCTGATTTTCTGCCAGGTTTTTTTAATAAACTTTTTGTGAAGGTTTTTTCTGTGGAGTTTAGGACTGTGTTTGGGTTAACAATCGTGTTTTGGATATTTTTAGGGTTCTTTGTGGACTAAAAGAAGGGATATAAGAGGGATAGCTAAAGGTAAAATAGTAAAGAAAATGGAAGAAACAAATCAAATGCAAAGATTGAAGGTTTTGATGCTTACCCAATCAGAAGGATCTTTTTACTCTAATATCAATTCAACCATATTAGAAAATCCTGGGCCAAATAAAGGCCATAATCGTGATAAAGAGATCAAAGTGACTGATAAAGATCAAACTTTCAGAAGAAAATCCAAGAGAGAGAAAACCCCATAATTCTACCTCTTGTTCTGATTCAAAATTGCACAATGATAAATTAAATCAGATAAAATCAACCCAGCCTTCAAGTTTCTAACTCAAAGTGCCAAAGTTGAATAAAAAGGAAGACTTAATTTCACTACTCTACTAGAGAGATAAAAGAATATGAGATTTTTGAGGAGACATTAAGTATCAATCTTTCATTTCATTAATCTAAGTTTCAAAATATTACAAAGGATCAAGCTAATAAATAGTAGATTACCCCCTATGCCAAGCTACGTACTAACCAATAGGATTACCAAGAAAGTAACCAATGAAGCCCTAACTAGTGCATAATTAGAAGGGGATCATAAGATTATAAGCTGGGTTGGAATTGGCTGCGACTGTACTAAATTGGTGGCATCATCTACTATCCTGAATGGATGACTTATGGGGAGGGGTTTTTTGCCCCACTGGGGAGAGGCTTCTAGAAGAGTCTAATAGCTTCCCAAGTAATCGTAACTGAAAAATCACCCATTTACTAGACCAATTAATTTCCTAATTAAAATTATACAATTCTAGACCTGCACTGACCCTTGCTCGGTTTAAGGCCCATATCCCCATTGGTACTCGGAATACGTAAACGTTCTATAGTTTTATAGAAAATAAACACCTGCTTCAACACATATGTAGTTTACGAAATTTGAAGCTCATTTATTCATTAAAAAATGAGTTAGCATTTAAGGAAGATCTTCTACCCAGAATATAAAAATAAGCTAAAGAAGTGGTTATGGAGAATAAAGTAGCTAAACTTCATTTTTAGAGCTACCAATTTTTTCCAATGCTTAATCAGCCTTCTTCAAGGGTCCCAAGACAACATTGACCCTGGTGGACCAAGTATTTTGCCCCACTTCCAAGACTTAAAATTGTTCTCACATAATTCATCACCCTTGCTTAGAGGACTAGATCCATCCATGGAGTTTGCCCCGTACCATCTACATATATATATAATATATATATATATATATATAGATATATAATATATATTTATATTATACCCACACACACCACACCACACACATATATATATATATATATATATATATAATTATTATAAAATATCTATATATAATATTATACACATATTATATAAATATATATATATATATATATATTATATATATAATATATATTATATAATATATATATATATATATGTATATGTATATATTAGACCTGTCAGTTTGGGTGGGCGGGTTAAATACAGATCGGGTGTATTTTGGATTAGGGTAAAATACAGGTCAGGTGTATTTCGGGTTCGGATAAAATACGAGTGGGTGTATTTCCGTTTCACGGGTTTCGAGTCAACCCAACGAGTTTGAAGCGCCTTTTTAGTGAGTTATTTCTCTTTTTGTAAAAATAAAAATTTTGGCATAGTTTTTACTTAAAATTGTCTGTATTTAATGAACAAACATTCTATTATAATTTCTTAAAAGAATATAAAAATATTTGAACTTTTCAATATCATATATGAATGCGTTGTACCGATAAACACTAAGTTACGTTTGAGTGGGTTGGTCTGTATATTAAATATTCATAATAGGCCGGGCCATTCATCGGCCGACCCATTTGAAGCATGATAATAGGTTGGACCAGTTCGACCCGTTAATAACCCATTTCATGATTCGTTATTTTGTTAATTAACCTACCATTTCCTAATCATGTATCCTTTATTAGTGGGTTTATCCTAACATGAACAAAATTGATCCATTGTTCAACACTGATATCAAGCTCGAGGTCAATTAGAAGGAACCCAAATGAAAGAATATTACAGACGCGAAAAATTTTATAATTATTTATTAATTATAACATCAAAATATTAGATTATTATAGAGTAACATTATTTATAATGCAATGAGACGTATTCAATTCACTAAGAAGATAATAGTATAACTTACACATTTTTAATACTTGTGTTTTATTCTGAATTAATTTTCTTAACAATAGATATTTCATGCCCATTTCAAAAACTGTTCTATTTATAAGTTGTACATAACGTTATTTTATGAGAATACATTTCGAAAAGAACGCATGCTATTGTCTAACTTGCAAAGAAATGCGATAGCAATAAAATGTCTCTCTAAACGATTCATTATAATGAAAAAATAACATTGCTAAAGGGCAAAAATTTAAAAAAATAAAAAATAAGGATATAATATCCAAGTTGAGCGGGCGAATTCGAGTTCGGTTCGGGTTTGACCCAAAAATTTGCAGGTTTTTCAGGTTCGATTTATTTCGGGCAAACATCAAGAAAATCGTGCTCAAAATCCAAAACTTTCAGGCAGGTTTGGGTTGGGATTTCGGGTTGGCTAAACTTTGACCAATTCAAATATATATATATATATATATACATATATATATATATA